>OZ010729.1:34141880-34705880 GCA_963932275.1 Andrena praecox | reverse complement strand
TAAGGGAGGGTTTACGGAAAAGAATAGGAGAGGTGATGAGGGAGACAAAAAGTAGAGTGAGGGTGGGTAAAAACACAACGGAGGCTTTTTGGACGGCAAGGGGGGTCAGACAGGGGTGCCCGTTGAGCCCATACCTCTACAATTTACTGACGGCAGATATGGAGGAGGAATTACGGAAAGGGAAAAAGGGAGGAGTACAGGTGGAGGGAAAGGGGAGGATATGCACTATGGCGTACGCGGACGACGTTGTACTTCTGGCCGAGGAGGAAAAGGAAATGGAGGTAATGATAAGGAGACTGGAGAGGTACCTGGATGGGAAAAGATTGGTGCTCAACGTGGAGAAAACGAAAGTAATGAGATTTAGAAAGGGAGGTGGAAGGTGGAGGAAAGTTAGATGGATGTGGAAGGGAAGAGAGCTGGAGGAAGTGAAGGAATTCAAATATCTGGGATTCACGCTGATGCGCAACGGGGGATGCACGGCACACGTGAGAGAAAGGGTGAGAAGGGCGGGGGTGGTGATGAGGCAAGTATGGGGAATAGGGAAGAGGAGGTTTGGAAAAGATTGGGAGAGAAGATTATGGATTTGGGACAGGTTAGTATGGACGGTGCTGGGATACGGGGCGGAAATATGGGGGTGGAGAGAGTGGAGGGAGGTGGAGGCAATGCAGGAAAGATACCTGAGATGGACGATGGGGGTAGACTGGTGTACACCGGGCTACATGATAAGGGAGGAAGTGCAGAGGGAAAAGCTGAGGACTAGAGCGGGGAAGAGGGCGTGGGGCTTCGAAAGGAGGATGTGGGAAGGAAAAGGGGGGGAATTAGCGAGGATATGCTGGGAGGAGATAACGGTGAGGGAGGGGAGGGTGGGGGGTCTGACGAAGTGGGAGGAGGAAAGAAAGGGATTTTTCGGAGAGAGAGGAATAGGAATGGGGGAGATACGAAAGAGAAGAGAAGTGGGGGAGATGGGATATGAGGAGATAGAGAGCGAGGATAGGAAAAGGCAAGAAAATGAGAGATGGGAGAGGATAAGAGAAGCCAGGTACAACAGATGGTATAAGTGGGTAAAGGGACCGGGGACGCCAGTATATCTGAGGAGAGGCTGGGCTGAGGCTAGGTGGAAAAGGATAGTGAGATTTAGGATGGGAAATGAGGTAAGGGAAGCGAGGTATTGGTTGAGTGCGGAGGAGAGAGCCTGCAGAGTGTGTGCGGGAGAGTTGGAAACATGGGAGCACATATGGGAAAGGTGTAGGAGAGGGGGAGAGGAAATAGGTGGTTGGCAAGAGAATGTGGGAGTGATACTGGGAGAGGAGGGGGAGGGGGAAGAATGGATGAAAGAAATAGAGAGAATGAGAGGAGAGGAGAGGGACAGGGAGGGGACGGTGAGAATGGGGGACGAAAGAGAAGGACGAATGGAGTGATAGAGGAACTGGAAGTCGAAGGCGGGAGGAGAGGGGGAGGGAGGATGGTGGGAGGTGCGAGGGGGGGGGGAGGGTGAGACTCGTTTTGGCGTTTTTGCGTTTTTGCGTTTTGCGTTTTGTGTACAGCGCTTGCGTTGCGTTTTGCGTTGCGTTTTGCGTTCTGCGTTTGCGTTTGAGTTTTCTGCGGCTACGTAATTGCGTAATTGCGTTTTGCGGCTATGCGTGTCACTGGCGTGGATGGCTCGGCGTTTAAGCTTAAGCTTTTGTAGCATTACTTTTTTTTTTTTTTTTTTTTTTCTCTTTTCTTTTGTTTGCTTTTGTTGTGCGGCTGCGTTTGGCGCTTGCGCGGAGATAAAGCTGGTGTGGGACAAGGTAGAGGATAAGGTAACCTGTAACCCTAAGGGGATCAGTAATAAATACATACATAGTAAAACTTGCAGAAAAACATCCTTATTTTATATAATTAATAGTGATTCGATTTTCATATTATTGTCAGTCAACCCTTTAACGTTTTTCTTCTGTTTTCTTCCTTGGATAGGTGTTATATATTTCACAAACTCTATATCTGCTCGACAGCGATGGTCGAAAAGTCATAGCATCAGAGCTACCGTAACATCTCACACCTATGAAGAAACTGGTATAAAAAGGGCTCAAGATGTTACCGGAGATTTAGAGAAACACCAAATTAATAAAGACTCTCTTCAGTTACAAAATTTCATATATACTATAAAACAAAATATGAATCCGTTTGACTCCATAGAACTAGATAAAGATCTCTTATATAATATTAATACTGGACGTGCAACATCAAACGAAGTTTCTGACTTTCTTTTAAACGTGGAAAGTACTGGAAATAGTTTAAAAGAGATTTTCATTTCTGAATGTGCTACGTCAGTAGACAGATTTGAAAAAACCATTAAACAGAATAAAATCATGAATTTTTCATGCTCTACTGAAAAAAAGAAATTAGTTATCAATAATAAAGTGCAGGAACTCCGACTTCAAAGGGATTTATTTGGAAGGATATTGGGAATATCCATGAGACATAATCCAAATATTGAAAAGATTTTATCGTATCCTCTGACTCCAGTGCCAATGTCATTGTGCCATATAGATGGAAGCATTTGCAAAACAGATAAATCTATGCTAATGAAATCATTGGAAAATAACACTGAAGGCCATCCACCATCAAACATTGATGTCGTAATACTCGATGGATTTTTTATGTTACATTCTATAAAAGAAGTTCCAAAAACATTCGGAAAGATCTCACAAAAAATATTACAAATTATTACAAATTTTCAAGCATCTGTTATACATTTAATTTTTGATCGCTATTTTTCGCCTTCAATAAAGGATTACGAACGCACTTGCAGAAGTGGCTCGACAGACCGTGTATACATTATATCTGGATCGGAGCAAACAAGACCCGCTGATTTTATAAAAGAATTGAGAAATAGCAGCTTTAAGGAAGCTCTTGTCGGCTTTTTAACTATGCATTGGAGAAAGGATGAAATGGCACCGTTTATTGGCATTAAAACTATTATTCTGAATTTTGATAAATGTTACAGTTATAAAGTTGAAAATGGACATGTTATTCAAACTATTAATGAACAATTATCATGTAACAGCCATGAAGAAGCGGACACAAAGATTGTGTTTCACGCTTGCAATATCGATTACGACGCAAATATTTTAATTAAATGCTCCGATACCGACATTCTAATTATAATGCTGGGAAATATGCACCACTTAAAAAGTAAATTAAATATTTGGATCGAAACTGGAATTTCATGCAAAAGAAGATTTATCCATGTTACCGAATTATATCAATCACTAGGAAATATGTTTTGCAAAGCGCTTCCAGGATTTCACGCCTTAACAGGATGTGATTATAATCCGTCTTTTTATCGTAAAGGGAAGCAGCGACCACTAAAAATTTTATCAAAATCAGAAGAATACCAACAGGCTTTTTCCGATTTGGGTGATGTCTCATGTGACAGAAATATCATATTCTCAATATTAGAGAAATTTATTTGCGAAATTTACGGTATGCGAACTGTCCATGACGTAAATGAAACTCGATTTCATTTATTTTCTTCCCAATATAAAATTCAAAATATTCACGAAAAATTTTCGAAGAAAAGCATTAAAAATTTCGATGCTTCGAGTTTACCGCCATGCAAAACAGAATTATGGCAGCAATTTTTAAGATCACATTATATTACAAATATGTGGCAGAACTCATACACGAAAACTTTAACTGAATTGAAGCCAGAACTTTGTGGTTGGATCGTCAATGATGGAAAATATGATTTTAAATGGTTTGACGGACAACAATTACCGTCATCTGTAAAGGACATATTATTGGACATCGAAGATGCTGAAGGTGAAATATTACATGCATATACGTTTATTTCAGAGTGTTATTTAGGTATATTGTTTTCATAACGTTTTATAATTTATTTCCAGTTTCTAGCCCAGAAGCTGAAACCGATACTGACGAAACCGACCAGTATGATAGCGACGAGGACGTTGATTATGATGCACCTAATGACTAAAAACACAAATAAAAATAATTCCTATCGCAAGAAGTATTATTTTTTACCCCAGCTCCTTGACTATATGATTTAAATGATGACCCTGTTTTTAAAATATTTATGAATATTATAAGCATGAAAAAGATCATTCAAGACGATTTATTCCGTAAAGTTGATCCACATGCAAGAGTGCACATGATACCTACAATTTACGTTTTTACTAATAATTTTACTACAAATTTTAAAAAAAATTAAAAAGAATCAGAAATGACACTGTAAAACTAAGTGACGAAAGAATAAAAATGACAAAATGAATCGTGGTTGTCCGCTTGTCGCTTAAGCGCGAAAGCCACGTATCGCGCTTTTCATCGACGTCTGCCACGTTTTATCCCCCACTTGGAGGTCTGCCATTTTGCATATCGTTCATTAAATGCGTAAACAATAAGTATATGAAACGCACGGTACAAAAATAATAAATTAATCCAGAGTATTTAACCGCTGCGATCATGTGTTTAGAGCGCGTAAGCCACGTATCGCGCTTTTCATCGACGTCTGCCACGTTTTATCCCCCACTTGGAGGTCTGCCATTTTGCATATCGTTCATTAAATGCGTAAACAGTAAGTATATAAAATTTCAGAACTGCAGGAATGACGTTAATTTTGCCGAATATTTTGCAGCTTTACTTCGATCTGCCGGCCATTTCTCCCCTGTCTAGTTGTCTGCCAATAGTTACACGCTCTTCGTACCATCTTGTACTATGTATACCAGAATTTTCAGGACTGCAGAAATGACGTTATTGAGCTAGAAAATTTTACCTGTTTGACGTCCACCCCCGCCGTTAGTTCCCCGGACTGACGCGGCAGACCGGCAATTTCGTATTCGGCAATACTAATCCAACATTTTTAAATAAGAATGGTGACTGCATTGAGTCACGTTAAACCCTGTGTAGCCAGCTCTTAGACTAAATCCACTGATGACTCACGGAACAATACCTACAGTTATAAACCACGACCCTGACGAAACATTCTGGTCGATCAACCTGGCTAAGTTTTGTCGGCAAATTTCCGATTTTTCCTCCATGATATGAATAATGAAATATAACGTTTCATGTAAAAAAACCAAGTTGCTCTTTAAATCTGCTCCATTCCTCCACCTGTAGAAAAACTATCTATACCACATAATGTTCCCCCTCCATATGAAACAACTTTCGTAACAACAATTTTTTTATATCTTCACTTCCTTGCGAGATATTCCACCGCATCCAGTTAAAACGGACACACTATACAATTACAATTCAGTGTCACATATCTGCATATATAGTGTATTACAATTATGATGTATCTAGAAACAAGTATACCTCTCGCAGCAGTATAATTGTTGCTATTTACAGTAATAATTATCATGTCATTGCTTGCTTTAATATATAAACTAAATAATAGACCATAAATACACTATGCAAGTTATACATATGTAGGAGTAAAGAGTTCATTTGCGCTGAAAAACACACATTTTTCCAGTCTTTTCGACGATGCGCGGCGTGCATTCGCGTGCGCGCTTGGCAGAGAAATCCCGGCATAGCGCGCACACGATCGCTTTCGACGCGCGGGTCGTCGTAAAAGTCGACCCTTTCAAGTGCTCCAAACTCCTTGAAAATCCGAGAAAGTCGTAAATCTGACCCGTGCGCGGCGCGCAGTTGCACCAGTGGGAACGTCTTTCTGCAACAAATCGGCCTTGCGGGTCGAAAAAAACGTGCGCGGCGCGCCGTTGCACTAGTGGGACCCCGCCTTAAGGGCGGTATTATCAGTCGTTGCTTAAGACTAAGATCGTCTTATGCATCCGGCATCCTTTACTAATCAACTAGACTAGTAGAGGATGCCGTATGCTAAAAACTAAAAAACGATTTATGATAATACCGCCCTAAGATGACTGAATGAATAGTAGTTATTATTAATTCTTTTATATTTGGAAGAACTGTCTTTAAAAGTTTAAATAATTATTTAGAGCTTCCCTGGCATTCAATTGACTAACAACCTGCTAAGTAAAATATTAAAAATGTTATAATACCCGTCTAAATACATGGTTTTCCAACTTTACTTTCTTCCATAAAATATGGTAGGAATCAGAACTTTCAAGTCGGTCTTATAAACGTGTTCTATATATTATTTACGCTTAAGACTTTCGCACTGTTTTTAAAACTATACTATTATATAAAATTGCCTACTATGTCCGCATTAAATTATGGTTTTGCGGTCAGATTCTGACATCAGGACCTGCTTGATTTCTGCCGCCAATCTGCGGGCGGTTTTTGTCAGCAAGATCTGATCGAAATCTGACATCAATCTGCGGTCAGATCCTGATGTCAGGCTCTGACCGCAGAACCATAGTTTAATGCGGACATATTAGATACCGAATCTGACGTCAGGATCTGCTCGGTATCTGCCGCCTTCTGCCGTCAGATCGCGCTGCGCAGGATCTGCTCGATTTCTGCTCCCAATCTGGGGTCAGACCACGGCAGCAGGATCTGCTCGGTATCTGCCGTCAATCTGATGTCAGATCCTGACATCAGGCTCTGACCACAAAACCATAGTGAAATGCGGACACAGTAGGTCCCGAATCTGACGTCAGGATCTCCTCGAATCTGCTGCCAATCTGCTGGCATACTGCGGTCAGTTTGTTTACTGGGTTATTTCGTGTTTCCTTTTGCAGTTTATTTATATAGATAGATTCGGTGGGAAATCGCCGGCAGATAATGTTCGGCAAATATTGAGCAAACTTTTTAGTACAGAATTTGCTGCGTTATACACGTGGAAAGGGAGGAAGAATAAAATCAACATATCACAATTAGAAATGGTGCGAATAATAAAAGGTATTTACACACTTATTTTATGAACCCTTTATATTAAAACTGCGAGCTAATATATACAATATTATTTTTTTATTCAGATAAAATAATAGATATCAATTCTGACTTCCGTGAGGTCGACTTTAATAAAGAAGCAGCGGAATGGTTCCGTCTAGGGTTGCAGAGGAAGTGCAGAGAGGAGAAAAAACATTAATAAACTTATATATATAGTTTTCAAATATTTTTTTCTTTTCAAATATCAAGAGACACGGTAGTGTCTCGCGCCGAGTATATATAGGTATATGCGCAGCGCGAGTCACTCGTGGCTATAGGGCAGAGTTGGGCATTATTCGACTAAATTGTTCTCGACTAACCTTCGAATACGAATTTCGAATAAATGAAGTTATTCGCGACTAACGAATAAATTTTTAGTCGACTAAGTTTGTATTCGATGAACTGACTAAATTTTTAGTCGACTAAATTTTAAGTCGACTAAATTTTTAGTCGTTATTCGTTCCTCATTCGTTAGTCGGAGGATCTCCGTGGCGACTAAGCGTCACGAATAGGCCGCTTCGACTAGAGTCCCGTGGGCCTCGACCTCCGGTCGGGCCGAGGGGAACGCTTGTCGAGTGTAAAGCTGGATTCACACTAGCCGTCTGGCCGGCGGCCGTCACCCCTAGCGCAACGGAGACACAGATGCATGTGTCTCCGTTGCGCTAGTGGTGACGGCCGCCGCTAGACGGCTAGTGTGAATCCCGCTTAAGGTGATCCGCTCGATACCCCGTAGCGAAAAAAACCGATTAAGAAGTGAGAAATTTCAGGCTCCGCATTTGTCATCAGATCGTCGCAAAGGCGACGCCAAAAGACAGTATAACAATAATCTTAGAAAATAATTTATTTAGTAATTATTTATTTGTACTTAATAAATTTGCTTTCAGTACAACTCGTTGTTCAAACAGCTTGTCCGATAGTCTGTTCGCCTTTGGAGAATTTGTAATCGTTGCAAACGAAAATAAACGCTCGACTGGCGCAGATGACGGCAATGGTGTATTATATTTGAAAAACATTTTTTTAATTGGCGGATATGTATCTAGCATAGTATAATTATTATTATTATTATTAGTAAAATATTCTAGTATTAATAATTGTACATCATTTTCCGTTTGGACGTGGTGCTCTGTTGTTGTCGATGGTTGTTCGAAATCAAAAAATGAAGCTAATTCTTTAAATTGAGTTTTGTCCGAAGTTATTGTACTACTCTGTGTCTCTGTTGCTATTTCTGATTTTAACGCGGCTTTAAATATGGCAATAAGAGTTTCGTGGTTCGTAGTTGGTGTATATGACAACCACCTGTTCTTGAAAAATGGGTGTGAAAATGTAGCAATAACTGCATCCTTGGACTGCTCTGATGTGAAATTCAAATAATTTGCAAATCGGGTTTCAATACTGTTTTCCATGGATTCCAGTATGGGTTTACAGTACGTCCATTCTTGATTATTGCGTATATTTTGCCATTTATATTGCAGCGATAATAAGCATGGAATTACCATTCCATAAAAAACGTTTTTTTCCCCTTGTAAAATGTCTAGAGCATGCGACACAGGCCTTGTAACATTGGTATATTCTTCAATATATAAGTATTCTTGGTCTAAGATTATATGTTTCATCCCTAAACTTTTGTGAAGCGAATAATTTTTTTCCTTTGTTTTCATTATTTGTGCTAGGGAGTCATGTAGTGAATTCCACCTTGTGTCTCCAGGTCTGGTTAGTGTGTGCCCTACAATTTTCTGTACAATTTCAGCAGATTTCGGGCGTGATGCAGCATTCCACAGTAGATTACATTTATTCATGGTTTGTGTGTGGATATTTTGTAAATCCTCGTTTTTGCTCATCGCTCGCTTCATGTCTGTTGTCATACACAGAGACAGAGTGTGCGCAAAACAGCGGATATGCCTAGGTAAAAATTCGAATATTGAATCGTCTGTATTGTCTGTAATAGATAAATGTTCATCCAATTCCTCGTCAATGTTGTTGTCTTCGTCCTCGTCATTGTCGCTGTCCTTGTCCTCGTTATTGTTGTTGTCCTCGGTCTTATCATGTGAGGTTTCTACCCCAAAAATCCTGAAGGCTTTGACAAAATTACTTGCATTGTCCGTTACTGTTGCAGTCAGCTTCGGATACCTCAGATTATATTCCAAGTGAATCTCGTGTAACATTTCTGCTATTGCATCGTAGCTATGTGTACCTAAATATTAATACAAGATTTTGAATAATCATCTCGTTTGTAACATAATGTACGGGGTGTATATAAAGGGATATTCTTCCGAATGACCCCAGTGGCCGATCGACACGAGGGTTGAGGGGAGGGGTGGGGACAGGGTGTGGATCCTAAATCTCAAACCAAGCACGGTGTTACAAAATTGTATTCTATATTTTTGTCGTATTTTGGCCCGTAGAATCACCCCTTACAGAATTGACTATCAGTAGAGTAATCTGTATCAATCCTGTATAACAGGATCCGCAAGTTTCTGGTTCAAATCTCCAAACTCAGCTTGATTCGCTACCATGTTTTACGCATCCGGAAGCAGGCCCCCCCCCCCCCACTCCACACTAATCTATACCCATCCAATACTAAAATCCGGAACAACTTGGAAAGTGGAATGCGTTGTGTTTAAATAAGTCCACAGAAATACTAAAGTTTTTTTTAGTAATATTTCGGATACTAATAAATTCCTGAAGCAACAATTTTAGATTTAGGGTTCACACAACCTCCCCACCCGTCCCCTCAAACCTTGTGTCGGTCGGCTAATGGGGTCATTCGGAATTATAACCATATCAAGTAATGGTTCGTCAATATGTAATATTGCAAGATTCCTCCATAAAAACAATGACCATTACTTTATATACACTATGTACATTATTACAGACGTATACAACCGTTACCTCCAAATTTTCTGCAGGCTAAGGCTACGGACATTCTTTCGTATGAATGTGGAACAATCCAATGAGCAGTTACTCCCAAAAAGCTCCTTCGTTTTGCTGACCAAATATCAGCTGTAGTACATACGAACTGTATATCATTTAGCTTATTTTTTATTTCAGCTACATTATCATTAAATAAATTTTTTATATGGCGGCTTAAGTTTCTTCGGCTCATAACGCTTACGCTGTAATCTGTAATGTATTAATATTATATAAATGTAAATAATGATTTTTTTTGCCTATTTTTTATTTACTTATTTATTTTTATTTATTTACTTAATTATTTATATGTATGGGGAAAAGTTATTTAAATTGTTAAACTTCACAACATATTTCAAGGACATCGAAATCGGCGAGGACTACCCCTTTGACAAAATCACCATACATTTACTTGAAAATAATTATCGTAATAGAATACATACTTCCAATCTTCAGATACTCAAGCATTTTTACAAAATGCGGGTCATCGACCGTCCGCAGAGGTGCCATTGAATGAAGAATATAATTCGTCAAATACGTATTGAAACCGTCTTGAGTGATTTGGTGGTTCTTAGAAATACTTCTCGTATGCGTAGCACTGTTTGATATCACTTCTGCTGTTGCAGCTTTCCTTGCTTTTAGATACTGGTTATATTCGTCTAATATAATCTGACCGTGCCGTCTTTTTAAATGAGACCGGAAATTTGACGTGGAGTCTCTTCGCCCTTTCACTTCAACGTACTTCGGTTCACATTTAATACACACACCCACTACAGTATTGTCGCGCGATTTTGTGGGAGCAATTTTAAAAAATGTCCCCTCTAAAATGGCACCACTTGTCGAAGAATTAGGAGTAGAAGTTGAAGTAGAAGGAAAGGATACTGGTGTTACAGAACTGTTATCAGACATTTTGGTCTACGGAAACTTAAAAACAAGTGGGAATAAGAAACACGGAAAAGACAGGAGGGATACGAAAGGTAGAAAGCACAAAACACTAGATTGAAAACAAAAAATCGTTCGCACAACGCGCTTTGAAAATCAACACGACGGTTCTCTGCCAAAGGTTCGATGCAGACTGACTTTTTCAGTTAGTATGCTAAGCAAAAATGCTTCACAGTATTTACAACTCTACCTAAAGACTGTTCGTTCCCAAGAAATGTGCAAGCCAGCCGTCCCTTTAATAGCCCTTTAGTATTGTAGGTACCATCATAAAGTATGTATATTGTAAATGGCCATGGCTTTGGTATTAGCAAAGAGTGCCACGAAGGCACCGAGGCACATAGTGGTACGATTCGGTGAAAACGTGATAGAAAAATACCTATGTTCACATTTCACCGTTTATCATTATAAAGATGGTCATTCGCGGACTTTTTGGGGTCGCAGAATCTGATTTCGAAGTTAACTGCTGCATAAAATTTAACAAAATTACGCACGGAAATTAGGAGGGCAATAATATGTATAAATTCACGCTTCAGATATTGAAAAAGTTTTCATTTATTCATAAGATAAAATGATGGATTCATTCGATGTTAATGAAATATATAAGAAATTATAAGTAACGCAAGTATAGGTAAGAATTTATGTGGCGGTCTTAATTATCGTATTCTTGAAACTTATATTATTCGATAGCCTATAGTATAAGGAATATATGTGCAATATAGTATTACCCCTAACAAATTATGTTCATAGCAATCACGCGGCTTGCGTGGAAGAAGTGAGTGCATACTGCAACCTCAAAGTGTGTGTGTGTGTGTGCGTGTGAGGGATGCCTGGCGTGAGCCTGTGACCGAAAGACTTTGACCTGCTAGGGAGCTAGGGACAGAGAATATCCTGTGAAAAGTACATTTCATTTAACTGTTTTCAAATTCACTTTCTCCTTCATATTCTGTCAGCATGGCATCCAGGTACATATACCAGCTTTATGGCTTTATTACCTACGACCGGAATGCAGGCGGCCATCCGAATTTTCACCTCATCGACAACCGTTGCCCTGGTTTAAGGGGGTATACCTGTTTGAACCCTCGGAAAATGTGTACATTTTGTGGATTTTTTACAAGTCAACAGCTTGATGCAGATTTCCCGTTTTTGACTATCTTTACATAGTATTATCAACTACTCAAAAAAGTTTCAGTTAAAAAACTATTGTTTTTCGGAAGTTATGGATACATATCCGAAGGTCTCTCGATTTTAGACGGCTAAACGGTGGTTATTGTAATATTATACGTTATTACAAGATCTTCGACCTCTATTGTTGTGCAATATACAGAAGGGAATTTACAATCTTGTGAAAATTGTGAAAATTGACGATATATGTATAGTACGGAATACCGAGCAGCCCGTGGTAGGGGCGGTAGATACACTCGAAAAGCGTTTCCCTTGCCTCATGATACCCCCCTCGGCCCGCCCCGAGTCGGGCCTCGGGAGCCGAGCCGGGGCGGCTCGGGTTCTGACCCCCACTTGGTCGTGTCGTTTAGTCGCCACAGCGGGCCTTCGACTAAACGAATATCGAGGAACGAATAACGACTAAAAATTTAGTCGACTAAGAATTTAAGAGTTTTGTCGACTAAATTCTTAGTCGAATACAAATTTAGTCGACTAAAAATTTATTCGAGTTCATCGAATAAAAAAGTCGAATAAAAATTTAGTCGAATATGCCCAACTCTGCTATAGGGTGACTGTACCTAATATCGCCAGTGTTCCTAATATCGCCACTCGCTATATCTCTTAAAGTAAGCTCTAAAATTTATCGGTTATGCACTGAATTAGTACCTAAACATATGTAGGAAGACATACTATAATTGCTGCATCATGTGATCAACAATTACAGAAAGGGAAGGATTTTAGAGAATCTTAATAGTGTAAAAATTTATTGTACTATCACAATTTTACGTCACATTCGGAGAAGGTAAGTCTAATAAATCTGTGAATGCAAGAATATCTATTAGAAATACCTAATTAATGATGTGTCACGTCCCGGGTGAGGTTTTTTGGAACGGTGACTATGGGGAAGGAAAAGATCAGGCGCGAATCTATCATCCAGCACTCTGAAGGTTTTGAGGGAAAGCCAGGCGCGAATCTATCATCCGGCACACTGAGGGTTTTGAGGGAGGACCAGGCGCGAATATTAAATCCGTCACACTGAGGGTTTGAGAGGAGATCAGGCGCGAATCTATCATCCGGCACACTGTGGGTTCGTAAGGAAGGTCAGGCGTGAATCTATCATCCAGCATTCTGAAGGTTTTGAGGGAAAGCCAGGCGCGAATCTATCATCCGGCACACTGTGGGTTCGTAAGGAAGGTCAGGCGTGAATCTATCATCCAGCACTCTGAAGGTTTTGAGGGAAAGCCAGGCGCGAATCTATCATCCGGCACACTGAGGGTTCTGAGGGAGGACCAGGCGCGAATCTATCATCCAGCACTCTGAAGGTTTTGAGGGAAAGCCAGGCGCGAATCTATCATCCGGCACACTGAGGGTTCTGAGGGAGGACCAGGCGCGAATATTAAATCCGTCACACTGAGGGTTTGAGAGGAGATCAGGCGCGAATCTATCATCCGTCACACTGTGGGTTTATAAGGAAGGTCAGGCGTGAATCTGTCATCCAGCACTCTGAAGGTTTTAAGGAAAAGATCAGGCGCGAATCTATCATCCGCCACACTAATCGACCAGGGAAGGTTTTAAAGCAAATTAGTATTGAAGGGACACCCGTTAGCACTCTTGTTTTGTTTTGGTTCGATAATAGGATTTACCGTTGCATTCGTACAAAAGAAACCACACTTAGTTTTCCTAAGAATAGCACAGTTCGTGCAGCAGTGTGTTTGTAAATACTGGGAGAGCTCTCGCGAATCAGCTGTTGCGGCAGCTTGGTTTCGTGGGGAAGCCTTATGATTCGAGGATACGCACAATAATTCGAGACATGATTGATAACAAAGCGGTTTATTAGCCTTGTTAGAGCGTTTCTAACAATGCGTGGGAAGATTTTGTATTCACACACACAACACTTATAATATGAATTATGAATATAAATGGCGATATATATAATAAGCATAAATGAAAGAATATAATAATAAGTAAGCAATAAGCATTAATGAAAGAATATAATAATAAGCAAGCGATAAGCATAAATGAAAGAATATAATAATAAGCTATAAGCGTTGACGAATAATAATATGGTATGGGGTGATATGCACTATAATAATGATATATAATAATGACTTACGGTAGTTGCCGTAAAGCACTGATTTGAATAGTTAACACTGATTGAATAATACTCCTATCTATTTGACTGTCTGTTGACAAAAGAGCGTTCTGAGCTCTCGATCCTTCGTATTTATATGATCTTCCAGGAGTACTGCGGGGGTTCGCGCGGTAAAGACCTTGACAGATTTCGGAAACAAGACGCAGTAGATTTTGGGGGTTTTTGTAACGGTATGGTTATTAATAGATGTATTTATGTCACGTACGCCAAATGCGTCGTAATTACAATCACGTGTTGATCACGTTTGTACATTTGCGTCGCAGTGACATTTCTAGGGTTTTTGCATGGGGCTTTGAAGCGAAATACTCAACCCATTTGGTGGAGTTTAGGAGGTCGTATAGGAATGGGGTAAACGGTGTATTGACTTCTGTGGTCATAGTAAGGGCGTGAGACGTAGTCTCGATTTGGAAGAGGGTTTTAAGGATGAGGGATTTGTTTAAACGTAGATTTGGAAGGAAGTGGTCATGCCTCATATGGCGAATAGGCGAAGGAGTTTTGTAACGATCATCTCGTGATGGGGATCTCTAAGATACATCATCGAGGTGGCCGTTTGTATAGGTCATCTTGTGTTGGGGACCGCTAAGGTACAACATCAAGGTGATCGGCGATTGGGATTGACCATTTAGAGACAGGGACCACTAAGGTATATCGTCTAAGTGATCGGTTGGGTTTGAAAAAGGGGTATGGCTTGAGTTCGATGGTTTTTGATGGAGTTGTGGATGGATTTGTGAGGAAGTGGTGTTAAAATACCGCGCGAAAAATAGTGGGACGTCACAGATGTACTTAAGAAATGAAATCGATTCAAATATTTTTCGTAATGAAAATGAAACAAATAAATCACAAAAAAATAGAAGAAAATATACAATATAAAAAAAGATGTGAAATCAAAATGTGCTGCAAGTACATAAAGGTGCTTTCCAACTGCGCTTAAGATGACACAACTACATATACACAGCTAAAATGCTGTGTCCATACATTCCATTACTCATATCGCGGTCATTTTAATTATTTGTGCAGATAAAATGTAACATCTAGACATTTGCCTAGATGTCCGCGGCCTGGAAGTCAAATACTTGGCGTGGCCAGGTAAGGTATTCTCAGATCATAAAATTTACCTATACCTTCCCTTTCCCAGGCTTTCAGATAATTTGTCAGTTTAAAACTCTGACAATATGAGTACATTTTCATTATATTGCGTTTTAAAATAATTCTAAGATCATTCATCGACACCGATACCTTTCCTCTCACAATCTTTCAGATAATTTGTCAATTTAAAACTCTGCCAATATGAATACACTTTCATTATTTTACGTTTTTAAATAATTCTTATTCATCGACAGCTTGACCTTGCCTGGCCACGCCAAGTATTTGACTTCCAGGCCGCGGACATCTAGGCAAATGTCTAGATGTTACATTTTATCTGCACAAATTATTAAAATGACCGCGATATGAGTAATGGAATGTATGAACACAGCATTTTAGCTGTGTATATGTAGTTGTGTCATCTTAAGCGCAGTTGGAAAGCACCTTTATGTACTTGCAGCACATTTTGATTTCACATTTTTTTTATATTGTATATTTTCTTCTATTTTTTTTGTGATTTGGCGTATTTTTTTACTTTTTGGAAGTGTTTTTATGGGGATCTCACTTCTTTTTACAAAGATAATTCATGTACTTGGCGTAATTTTTTTACTTTTTGTAAGGTATATATACTTCGAATACTCGGAATAGCGCAAAGCAGCTCAGCGAGTGTACTTTATTTATTTTTTGATTAAGGATAAATTCTACGTAAGTTTAACAACTACGAAATGAAACCATGCGCACTGCATTGCCGATCTATATGTATTTTATATGTATAGTACTTTGTGTACAGTACACTCATTCAAAGTGTGACGGCCTCTTCTCAGGCGTCACGCAAGGTCGGGGAGACTCGGCTGGTCAACTCAGTCGAGCCGCAGGGTTCTTATTAACGAGTCCCCGTTATCTACCAAGATTTAGTTTATTCTTTTCTTCAATCCTTAATCTACTATATACAGGCCTTAACCTACTATGTACAAAGTGTAACCGCGTCTGGCGGCGACCGCGACGCGTTACGGGCACTGGCCCGCCGTCGTGGTGGACGTGCGATCAAGGAAGGGAGTATTTCCAGGGAGTCCGGGCACCATCCAGTCCCTCCACTTGGAATCGGTATAGCTTTGCCGGTATTCGAGGCCCGGGCAATGTCCAGCCACCTCGGATACTAGCGGAAAAGGGAGCGGAGTGTTTCCAGGGAGTCCGGGCACTGTCCAGTCCCTCCACTTGGAATCGGTATCGGGATAGTTCTTCTATTACTCGAGGCCCGGGCAATGTCCAGCCACCTCGGATAATAGCGGAAAAGGGAGCGGAGTGTTTCCAGGGAGTCCGGGCACTGTCCAGTCCCTCCACTTGGAATCGGTATCGGGATAGTTCTTCTATTACTCGAGGCCCGGGCAATGTCCAGCCACCTCGGATAATAGCGGGAGAAGGAACGGAGTGTTTTCAGGGAGTCCGGGCACTATCCAGTCCCTCCACTGAAATCGGTACGGTATCTCGGGAGTCCGGGCAATATCCAGTCCCTCCACGGTGATATCGGTATAGGTTACTACAGGAGTCGTCCACAACGCTCGAACCCGGGCAATATCCGGCCGCTCGCTCGGTGTGGTGAGTGGGCTCCTTAATCCCCACTCCGGATGCCTCACCTCGGTTGCCGCGGGGCTTATGTCCTAATTCGTGGTAATTTCCACTTGCGAGAAGGACGGCGCGATCTATCGGTAATGTGCGTACTCGCTACCGGGGTCGTGGTGGGGGTATCGCGGCGCGTTGCGGATCGGTTATGTTCGGTTGCGCTCGGGCGCCGCACAGTGGTCCGAATAGGGGTAGTAGAGGACATTCGTGTATAACTTTTGAACTATAAAAGATATCGGATTGAAAACTACGCCAAAAAATAGGAAAAAATAATCCCTTTCTAATGATTTATTATTTAATATATTGTACGTTTATTTAATGTTTTTTTTTTTCAATTTTTTCAACTTAATTGTTATTAAAAAATTTTGAAAAAGGTTTGTTTATTAGTTTATTTAATGCTCTTTAAGTGGTTTAAATCGCATGTTGGGGAAACTTTTCGTTTCCAAGTTGTAAGGAATAATGGAATAGCACAATAAGAAATTGTGACGAAATCTACAATTTAGTTAAATATTATTATCAATACAATGTTGATGATACAATGACGGTACAAAGTTATTTAAGAATTAGATCTGCAGCTTCGGGATCTAGGTTTTTAACTTTCTTGTGATAAGATTTTATTCTTAGTGAAGAAATGTAGGGATCAGAAGTTAAAAGAAGTCTATTGTATGTATCTTCGTTTGATGCTTGTCTTGAACATTTTCTGGTATTATTATTCCTAAATTTTTTGAAATCCTTGTGTTTTCGGGAGAAATATGAATTTTTTCACATATTTTGTTATATAAAAATATGTAATCATTCATATCTTTACTGGAATCTTTTAATTTCCAGAATAAATCTTTATGTGTACGGAAACCTTCCATTATCACGAAATAAAGAATATCTAGATAGCAAAGAACGAAATATTAAATACCTATAGAAAATAATTCATGTAATAAATCTTTAAGTGTTTTCGTACTTACCAAATGAAAGTGAAACAAAATGTTATATAAATGAAGAACAAAACACCATAACTGAAGTGTAAGCTTAAATTTAACTGATTAAATATATATATATATATATTTAATGCACGAAACACAAACTAAACAAAAGAACACATCGAACGAACAAAAAATAACAAAAACTTAACAGTAACTTTTGAATACGCAATGTGGGGCTAGGAATATCTCACTGTGGAAGTCGAATGGTTCTGCTGCAACTGACTGCAGTCAGAAAATCTAAGGCTTAGTCGAAGACTTATCTACACCATAGCATAAACAAATGACGTGCGTATAATCTAAACAGTATAGGAGTTCCATAGAACTCCTTAGCTCGTCACTCCTCGCGGAGTTTCGGCGATGGATACGAACGCGTATACGTAAAACGCGCGGCGTGCCGCGTTACTGTCGGCTTCAAACAGTAATAATTTGAAGATAGGGATGAAGTGGGATACGATTTTTGGATGATCTATAGAGGAAGGTGTGCTGAAAATATTCAAATAGGTTACAACGTGGAACTCGGTGGTACTTTAAAGATATTCCTTGTTAATTGTACAGAACTTCGATAATTTTCTCTATTTCATTGAACATTACTTTTTTAATATATTATAAACAGTAATTTTTAGTTAAAGGTGTTAATTTTTAACGGGAAAGAATGCTCTTCATTCTAGAAAAAGAATGGAGAGAAAATATTAAACAGGGTCGTCAGGGCATCGCTAAGAAGGAAGCAGTTTTTTCTGGTGAAAAATGCTACCTTTAAAATGTCCAACTTTAAGCGTTCGTCCTAATTACAATTTTTATTAAATTTTAATAATATTTTCAGTTTCGGGACTGCTGGACATTTAGGAAGTAGTATACATTCATTAGATTTCGATAGGGGAAAGTTCATTTTTCGGCCGAATGTCCTCTACTACCCCTATTCGGACCACTGTGCGCCGCTCGGTTCGTGACGCTTCGTCACAAAAGTAACGAATGAAAATTAACTTTATTTCTCTTTTTCATTTCGCTTCGTCGTCTTCTCCCCTTTTCTCTACATAGGTATATGTATTCCATATCGATTGAGAATTGATTTGATTTGTGGTTACAGGCTGATTTCAAGTCGTTAGAATTTGTGGTTATGGGTTATGGTTGCAACTCAATGGTACAACGATACATATTTGTAAAAACACGTGGCATCTCAAATTTTGACAACCTACCTTATTTGACACTCGTCAGGTTATAATCTGACTGTAAGCTGTCAAAATTTGGAGTAGATTGCATAGTGAAGATAGCGATTGATGAACGAAACATGTGTTAGTATCATTTTGGCTGAAGGTGTGCGTGTAACGCGTATTTGAGTAGATTGCATAGTGAAGATAGCGATTGATGAACGAAACATGTATTTGTTCCGTTTTGGCTGAAGGTGTGCGTGTAACGCGTATACGTATTATGTTGACGAAAATTTGGCTTGAAGAATCAGAAGAAAATCTTACCGTTTCTGACAGATACACGAGACGATATTATGATATCTCTGTTATGCGTGGACAGATTTTATTGAAATTTGGTCTTATTCGAAAGCTTATATGCGGTTTACATAAGAAAAATGCCTTTAAATTTAGAAAATATTGCAGGAGTGATGAGATATTAATGAAATAAGTTTCAGGTTAGGTTGGATTAGCCGTTTCTCCAGTAAATGATAGCGGTAGCGACAGTCGACATATACAGGGTGTCTTTCCTGTACTTGGCGTCGAGACGCTGCCGCGTCTCTAGATAGCGTT
Source organism: Andrena praecox (assembly GCA_963932275.1). NCBI lineage: Eukaryota > Metazoa > Arthropoda > Insecta > Hymenoptera > Andrenidae > Andrena > Andrena praecox. The sequence continues at coordinate 34,686,429 of OZ010729.1, read as the reverse complement.
TTTCTTTTAGCAGTATGCGTGTTCTCAATACCGCCTAACGGAGAACAATGGTTTCGATGTAATGCTTGTTACAGGTGAGGTCACGAAATGTGCGGAGCAACCAAAATAAAATTTATTTGTCCAATATGTACATCGGAGTGTAAAAAATAAAATATTTTAAAAATCTATATTTTCAAATTTCTATATTATTCTAATAAAAATGAAATCAAAGATGGATAAAAAGACATTTATAGAGCAAGAAATAATAAAAGCACATGTGAAAATGACTTTAAAAACTCATATATACATGAATTAATCAATATTTCTTGAGTAGGCGATATTAGGTACACTTTTTTCAGGACCCGATTTTTGCATGTCTTACGTTTTTCGAATCCTAATTAACAATTTGTAGGTTTCAACGATTCTAACATATCCTACATGAAACATGAATAATTTCTCTTTACTTTAAAACGAACTGCATGGAAAAATATCAATTATTATTCAATCGACAACGATTTAACTTTTGCCTGGCGATATTAGGTACAGTCACCCTATAACGCCGAGCGGTTTTTGGAAGAACCCTGAGATTACCGAATCTCAATAACGGCAGATCCGATTAAGTTTTGAATGGTCTTAATGGATAGCTTGGGTTTGATTTACATAAGAAAAGTGTCTTCGTTTTGTTCCTACGTGCTTTATGAGCTGAGATATTCCGATGTAAAGTTGCAATTTGCCGAATTTTATGTTAAGAGATTTTTCTCCATCGTCAAGTGTGGGCCAGAGGGGAACATGAAAGGTAGAGGAAATGTCTCTGGCACGTCGTTCATTGGATGAAGGTTCCGGCCTATCGCGTAACAAATTGTTGTCACGTGACAGCCAGACAGCACATCTGTCAAGGAAAACATAACCTAGGTAGTGTCAAACCATCATAACCTGCCAAATGTCAAATGAGGTAAGTAGTCAACATTTTTCCAATGTCACGAGTTTTTACTCCATATAGGACATTGAATTATTGTCTCAATTAACAAGGTAAGTCGCCAAAATTTTTTTAATACATTTTTTTGTTGAGCTTCTAGAAACGATGGGGGCGCACAGCTTGGACATTGCCCGGATAAGGTTCGATAGAGAAATATCTTCTTACGCACAAGTTTCTATTATACCAGGCATGTACAAAATAATAATAATGCATTTAAATTGCCAGACATTTTTATATCAGTAAGCTATTTTTAATTTAAAGTTTCTATATAAAGCTTATAGAAGTGAAAGGGTCGCATGGGCTTGGTGAGAAATAAAGGGGACGCACAGGCTCTGATAGAAATGAAGGGGACGCACTGGCTTGAAGGTTGTCCAAAGAAGGTTAAATAGACAGAGAAGCATACGAATTATGCCAGTTTATTAATGATTTTCCGTTAGACATTGTTTGTTTATTGCCTACTCGTAATATGTGTGACGTTCTAAATGCTGCAATGTTAAAACGCATTACAACGAAAGAGATATTATTAATTGCCGAAGATACAAAAGTATTGTCCAATACTGATGACGATAATTCAAAAACTGCTGGACTTTCAAAGGAAATTGTAATTAAGATTGGAGCAAACGTTATGATAAGGCGTAACATTGATGCTACTTTGGGTCTTGTGAATGGTACCATAGCTAAGGTAATTTCAGTTGTACAAGATATGTCAACTGATTATGTAGAGAAAATTAAGCTCCTTCTACCATCGGGATTAGAGTACTTCATTGAAAGAGTGAGCGTAAAATTTTAAGTAGTGGATAGAGCATTTGTTATTAGAAAACAATTTCCATTGTGTCTAAGTTATGGAATCACAATTCATAAAAGTCAAGGATTGAGTTTACAAAGTGCTATTATGGACATAGGCAACTCTATATTTACTTATTGTCAAGCTTATGTTGCATTATCACGAGTAACGTCTTCAGAAGGGTTGCATTTGATTAATTATGATCCTTCGTCAGTAATAGCTGACGAAAAAGCTATTAGGTATAGGAGACGGAAAAAGGAAAGCCACGGCGCCGGGAATCGAACCCGGGCCGCCCGCGTGCTGATCAGCAGCGTTAGCCACACCGGCTACGCCGACTCTCCACGGTTCCTGTCCTCCGAACTCCTATCTAAATGGACGCCACCTATGTGCTAATGTCACACACTAGGCCGTTGTCTAAATGCCCTGTATGCCTACTACAGTTCGGCCATACCTGACATATGCGCCGCCCTCGGCCATAATCCGAGAGGCACGCCTAAACTAAGGGTCAGAATCCCACTTCTGAAATTATAGGAGACGGAAAAAGGAAAGCCACGGCGCCGGGAATCGAACCCGGGCCGCCCGCGTGCTGATCAGCAGCGTTAGCCACACCGGCTACGCCGACTCTCCACGGTTCCTGTCCTCCGAACTCCTATCTAAATGGACGCCACCTATGTGCTAATGTCACACACTAGGCCATTGCCTAAATGCCCTGTATGCCTACTACATAGGGAATATAATCGGCTAAGAACTAAGTACAAACCAGACGCAGACATTATTACTGTTTCAAAAAAACGCTATTCGAAAGTGAAAGATGTTCCATGGATGTTGACAAAAGTAATTGATTCTGTCCAAGAAAATTGTCAAACTAAAAAAAATACAAAAAAATGTTTCTTGGGTTTTACATGGTCTTCAAAATACAGATAATACTTCATGTTATGCAACTGCAGTGTTACAATGTTTAATACATTTAAGTGCACTAAGAAAACAATTGCTTAATTGTAATGAATCATCAAATGATTTGAAAATTTTAATGCTTCGATATGAAAGTGGAATACGCAATTTAAATACATATACAGTACGGCAAAGTTTAGGAGAACATTTTTCAAAAAACGTAAAACGAGATGTATTCGAATTTCTTATAATCCTGTGCACAAAATATGATTGTATAAGACAATTGGTAGAGTAAATTTAATATAAGTAGTATTCCCACAACCAAAGTATTGATAGCTGGACAATCGTATAAAATAATGAATGCTATAATTCATAGTGGTTCAAGTATTGAGGATGGCCATTACACCAGTATATGTAAAGAAGAAGGAATGACTATACTCGTTTCATCCTAAGAAAAATCCTATGCCCCGACCGTTTTGTGGCCGTTCTGCGCAGCCCCCACTACCGCCTACGGGCCCGACGCAGGCTATTGCTCGCAGAACTTTACCTGCCAACTTCCCTGCCCCTCCGAGGGCGTGACGTGACCGATGTCAATGTCAATACTGCAGGAGTGCAGTGTATCTACCCGGTAATTCTTTGGTTCCGAACAGATATAACATCAGTTTAGGAGGTGTTCTAAATATTCTATTTAAAATGCCATTTATTATGTCTTTTTTAGGATTTATATTCAAAGGAACGATAAGATTTTTTGTTCAAATTTTTATAAAACGAAGGCGGTTGCCGTGCGTATTCGGAAATAATTGTGCCACCGTGTATATGAAGGCGTCGCGTGCGGAACGGTTGACAAAGAGGTAACAGACGGTAAGGCGGAGAAAATCGTAGGCGGTTAAGTGGGGAGTCGGACCAACCAGCGCCTCCTCAGAATCATCCCTGCGCGGAACGGGATTTTTCTTAGGATGAAACGAGTATAGTAGTTGGATTGAAGCAGATGACGTGCAAATTAAAAAAAGGCAATGGCCCAGAGGCGCTAAAGATCTTTATATTTTGTTCTTACAAAAAATGATAGTAAATAAATAACCCACTAGCGCCAGTTAGATAATTGGTCATCAATAAAAGTACAAAAAGAGTGAAATCCCAACATAATTACCTTTTTTTAAAAAAAAGGTACAAAAAAAGCGCCAAGTATATAATCCCCCAAAAAACAAACGCATTTAAAAACATTGACAAAAAAAAATTGCTTTACAAAACTAATGATATACACAAAATGCGCCAATTAAAACATAGGCTATTTATACAAAGAAAAAATATATTAAACAATATTAAGCAGATAATTTTAAAAACAAAAAAATATTTTAATACGAAAAAAATATTTACTCAAAATACTTGGCGCTGCGACCCGAATTGGTGTTACTAAACTGAATAAATATGTATATAAATTGCATTAATCTTTTTCTTTATTTCTTGTGCGTGCGTTCGTGTGTACCGTTAAGGAACTAGTTTCTGATCAGTTTAGAAGGTTTCCCGTTTTAATATTTATTTTTAACCTAATAAAACATTAAACCATAGACTTTTTTATACTAAAAGTTGAATTAATGTTTAAACTACAAGGAAAAATTTTAAAAAGTTGAAAATAAATATATAATTTAAATACTTATAAGGTATGGAATAATAAGGTGACTAGGAACTAGTTTTTAATCATCTAAAACTAACAATACTAACTGCTTTCACAGACAACACATATATTTTTGAATTATCAATTTTTATGTTAGTAATTATTTCAAACAATTATTTATTGACGTAAACTCAAAAGAACGATTTATTTCATGAACTGATCAAAAATTAGTGCCTGATCAAGAACTAGTTCCTTAACGGTATGTGTATGTATATGTTTTTGTATTTTAGTTTTTACGGGTGTTTTTTTTTTAAATTAATACTTAGACAATTACCTTTTTTTCGATTTCGCAGCGCCAAGTATTTTGAGTAAATATTTTTTTCGTATTAAAATATTTTTTGTTTTTAATTTTATCTGCTTAATATTGTTTAAAATATTTTTTCTTTGTATAAATAGCCAATGTTTTAATTGGCGCATTTTGTGTATATCATTAGTATGTATGTATATGTTTATTGTTTCCCCTAAGGGTTTACATTCTCCTTTCCTTCGCCTCTCTTTACAATTTCTTTCCCTATCCTTATTCTCTATCCTTACCCTAATTCTTAATCTACTTTATTCTATTTTCCGTTCTTTCCTCTCTCGCCTTATTCTCTTTCGCCGCTCTCGCCTTATTCGCTTTCGCCGCTCTCGCCTTATTCGCTTTCGCCGCTCTCACCTTACTCGCTTCCGCCGCTCTCGCCTTATTCGCTTTCGCCGCTCTCTCCGATCCCGCTCCTTCGCCGCTCTCGCTCTCCCTCTCTCTCTCTCTCTTTCTCTCTCTCTCCCTCCCCCCCCTCTCTCCGCTCCCGCTGTCTCTCCGCCTTCACTCCCTCTCTCCGTCCTCCCCCCACCGCTTATTCCCGCCACCCTCGACTTTCATTTCCTTTCACTGACTCCATTCCTTCTGTCACTCCCTCCTCCTTCCCTCTTTCCCTTCCTTCCTCCCTCTCCCTCACCCACTTTCTGCTCTCTCCCTCCTCTTTCTCTCCATCCTCTTCATCCATTCCTCCTCTTTTCCTCCTTCATCCAGTATCTCTCTTATCTTTTCCCCTATTCCCCTCTCATTTTCCTCCTCCCTTGCGCATCTCTCCAACACGTGTTGCCATGTTTCTTCCTCCCCTCCACAAATCCTGCATCTCCTCTCCTCCTATTTTTCCCAATACCATCCTCCCTTCATTTCGTTTCCCAGCCTAAATCTCGCTATCCTTCCATATCTCTCCTCGCCCCACCCTGCTTCTAGGTATTTCGGTACCCCTTCCGTTCTTATTTCCCTGTACCATCTATTGTACCTGGATTCTTTTATTTTCTCTCTTCTCTCCTCTTCCTGTTTCCTACAGTCCTCTTTTTCCATTTCTTCATACCCCTTTCGCCTCCTTCCCCCCCTCCCTCCTCCTGCCACCCCCTTTCTATTTTAAACTCCCTCCTCTCTCTCTCCCATGTGGTCATCTCTTCCTCCTTCTTTTCCCTTACCTCTCCCCAGCATAGTCTTGCTAGCTCCCCCCCTCCCCCTGCTCAACTTCTCCTCATACTTCCACGCTCTTCTTCCTGCCCACGTCCTTAACTTCATCCTTTTCGTCTCCTCCCTTATTATATATCCCGGTGTTCTCCAGTCTACCCCTAGCGTCCACCTTATGAATCTCTCCTGTACCCTCTCCACTTCCTCCCTTTCCTTCCATCCCCATACTTCCGCTCCATATCCTAACACCGTCCACACTAGCGTGTCGAACAGCCACATCCTCCTAATCCATTTCTTTCCAAACTTTCTCTTTCCTATTCCCCATGCCTGCCTCATTATCACCCCCGCTTTCCTTACTCTATCCCTAACGTGTGCCTCTTGCCCTCCATTTTTCTTAAATACGTATCCTAGATACTTAAATTCCTTTACTTCTTGTATTCTCTTTCCCTTCCATCTCCATTCCATCCCTTTTTCTCTCCCTCCCCCTTTCCTGAATCTTACTACCTTCGTTTTTCCCACGTTTTTCACCTCTAGCCTCTTCTTCTCCATATATTTTTCCATCCTCCTTATCATACTTTCCATTTCTTCTTCTCTCTCCGCCATTACCACCACATCATCTGCATATGCCATTGCACATATCCTCCTCTGCCCCACCTTCACCCCTCCCCATTTTCCTTTCCTTAACTCCTCGTCCAGATCTGCTGTTAATATATTAAACAGGATTGGACTTAGCGGACACCCCTGTCTTAATCCTTTGGCCGTTCAGAAGCTCTCTCCTATTTCCCCTCCCACCTTCACCCTACTTATCGTCTCCCCGTATATTTCCCTCACCCTTTCCACTAACCCTGCTCTCACCCCTCTCTTTTCCATCGCCTCCCATAAACTTCTCCTGTCTACTGAATCAAAGGCCGCCTTAAGGTCAACGAACATCGCTACCATCTTTCCTTTCTTTCTGTTTATATGTTTCCCTACCAGGTAGTTTAATACATATATGTTGTCCATTGTCCCTACTCCCTTCCTGAATCCTACCTGATTACTTGGAATCATCCTCTTCCCTTCTACCTCCTTCTCCACTCTCCCTGCCAGTACCGTTGCATATATTTTATATGCCGACGGCATCAGCGTCACTCCTCTGTAATCATGCACCTCCTCTCCTCCTCCTTTTTTCACCAGTGGTACTATCATCCCCTCCTTCCATCCCTGTGGCCATCCCTCTCCTTCCCACACTCTTCTACAAATCTCCCACGCTATCTCCACCGCCTTCTCTCCCCCAAACTTCCACGCCTCATTCGGGATATCATCTCCTCCCATCGCCTTCCCCTCCTTTAGCTTCTTTATCGCTCCCCTTATCTCTTCCTTACTTATTCCTTCTTCCCTTTCCTTCCTCCTATCTTCCTCCCCTCCCACCCTCACCCTATTTTCCACTCCCCCTAGTAATCCCATAAAGTACTCCTTCCACTCTTCCTTACTTATTCCGTCGTTCACCCCTTTCCATGTCTTTCTTCCCCTATTAACTATCTCCCAGACTTTGTTCTCCGTCTTTGCTTCCGCCACTTCCCTTATCACCCTCTCCCTCTCTTCCTCTTTCTTCTTTTCGCATATCTCTTTATATTCCCTCCTTGCCCTCTTGTACTCCTCCCTCCTACTCTCATTTCCTCTCTACTTTCTTAACTCTCTTCTCACCTCCTTCTTTTTCTCCCTGCATTCTCTATCCCACCACCCTTCCCTCCTTCTTTGCCTTTCTGTCCCCCCGCCTCCTCCCCCTTCTTCATCTCCTCCTTTATCCTTGCCTCCACCTTTTTCACTTCCTCCTGTATCCCTCCCCTCCCTATACTTGCCCCTCCCAGAGAAGAGCTGGATGGGATGGCACTAATAAATAGCAACAACAGAAGGAAGAGGAACAAATAATGTATACAAACGCCCAAAGTTTGATGGCACACAAAGATGAAATACAGCATCATGTTATGAAGAAAATAAATCCTGCGATCATAGCGTTATCAGAGACTAGGTTAATTGCTGACATCGAGGATAGTGAAGTAACTATACCGGGTTACAATGTGATTAGATGCGATGCGGAAAATAGGAATACCGGGGGGGTTGCTTTGTATATAAGAGAGGAGGTCAATTACGAAATAGTATTACTGAAAAAGATAAATAGGAACTGCTCGGGCGTTGCGATAAGAGTAGAACTTGAAATGTATAAAGGAGTGATAATGGTAGTGTACCACTCACCGAGTGCGTCACATGGCGATTTTATAGGATACCTAAAGGAAGTAGTTGAAGAGCTAACGATAAAAGAAGAGTGTATGTTAGTAGGAGACTTTAATATCGACTGTAGGACGGATTCTTTTTATACAAATAAGCTCTTAGCAACTATGCAGAGTCTAGGCATGAAACAATATGTTAACGAACCAACACGAATCACAAACAATAGTAAAACAATCATAGATCTAATATTTGCAAATAGGGAAGTAAATGTACAAGTAGTTCATGAACATAAGATAACGGATCATGCATGTAATGCATGAATGTAACTAAATATAAAGAATTTAGTGGTAGGGATTACAGTAGATTTAATGCGGACGATTTTACTAAGCTGGTCGAAAATAACTTAAGGGATAAACAAGAGTTAGTAGGCCAGCATATAGATGTGAATATGAGAGCGAGGAGACTTACAAATAGTATGGTAGAGGCGCTAGATATCTCGGCACCTAAGAAAGTGTTTAAAATTCCAAAAATTTGGGAATGTAAACAATGGTATACGAATGAAATAGAAGAACTAGCGACCAAAAGAGATGAAGCGTATAGAAAAGCATTGTACGAGGATACGGACCAAAACTGGAAACAATTCAAAATTAGAAGGAATGAAGTAGTCAAATTGATTAAAAAAAAGAAAAAAGAGCACTATGAAAATGTAATTGGTCATAATAAGAATGACCCTACAAGTATGTGGAAAGCTTTAAAAGAAGTCATCAGGGGGGAACCAGTAGGAACAAAAGCATTAGACAATATAGATTTCGAAATATTGAATGACACCACAGGGTGCAATTTGGCTGATAAATTCAACTTATATTATATACAGAGTATTAAGGATATAATAAAATCTATAAAGGGAAATAATAGTACGAGTATAAGTAGGAGAATTATTTATGTCATTGACAATAAGGGAGAGATGGAAAAATTCGAAAGGGTTACCGGGGAACAGTTAGGAGAAATTGTTAGGCAATTACCAAAGAGAAAGGGTACAGAAGAAGGAATAAGTAGTGATATATTAAAAGCGGTGTTTTGTGTAATACGGGAAGAATTTGTTAGTATAATAAATGAATCGTTAAGCGAAGGCTGTTTCTTAGAAGAATGGAAAACATCTACGATAATTCCAATCCCTAAGATAGAGAAACCAAGAAGGGCAAGCGAATATAGGCCTATTAATATGCTACCAATATATGAGAAGGTACTTGAGACAGTAGTTAAAAAACAAATTGAAAGGTATTTGGAGATTAATAATAATATAACCGAACATCAGTCGGGATTTAGGAAAAATTATTCGTGTGAAACAGCGATGCAAACGGTCATAGATGAATGGAAATTGATAATTAGCGAAAGGAAAATGGTAGGAGTAGTATTTATGGATCTTAAGCGTGCATTCGAGACGATTGATAGAGATAGGTTATTAGAGAAATTGTACCAGTATGGCTGTAAGGGAGCGGTTCTTGAGTGGTTTAGATCGTATCTAACAAACAGAATGCAGCAAGTAAGATATAATGATGTATGCTCTAAATTATTGTCTACGGAATATGGAGTGCCACAAGGATCGGTTCTAGGTCCGTTATTATTCATAATATACATAAATGATCTCGTTAAAGTGTGCCCCGAGGACTGTAATATAAAAATGTTTGCAGACGATACCTTAATATATGTAACAGGTGAGAGTAGTATGGAGGTGGAGAGGAAAATGAATGTAGCATTTAATGTAGTGGAAGAATGGATGAATATTAACCGACTGAAGATGAACGCAGGGAAAACGAAATATATGATAGTTAGAAGTATAAGAAAGGAGTTAGAAGGTAGTATGGCTGTGAAGTGCTTGGATAAAACTGAAATAGAACGAGTGGAAATGATAAAGTATCTAGGCGTAATTATTGATGATAGACTACGATTTACAGAACATTGTGATTATATGCTAAAGAAAATAGGGAAGAAAATAAGTTTTCTGAATCGAGTGGGAAATTATATTACAGCATATACTAGATGTACTATATACAAGACAACCATAGCACCTCATTTTGAGTATTGTGCGACGTTATTAATTAATATGGGGGAAACACAGATAAGTAGGCTACAAAAAGCTTAGAACCGAGCCATGAGAGTCATATTGCAATGCGACAGACGAACCAAAGTCGAAAATATGCTGCAAGCGTTGCAGTTTATGGCTATAAGACAGAGGCTGTACTATAATATATGTATATTTGTTTTTAAGATTTTTAAAAATATGTGCCCGGAGCATTTAAGAAATAGGCTAAGAATAGTAGGCGATGAAAGTGCAATGCAAACAAGGCAAGCTGGTAATATTGCAGTTGAATTTCGTAAAACGAGAAGTGCCCAAAAAAGTCTATTTTATGAAGGAGTATTAATGTATAACGCGACGAAGTAAAACGCTGTGGAAGTTTAGGCATATTTAAGAGAATGGTAAAGGAGTTCGTTACAACAAATGTAACGTAATATAAATGTACTCGAAAATAGTTGAGAAAGCTAATAAATAATCAATCAATCAATCAATCAATCAATCAATCAATCAATCAATCAATCAATCAATCAATTAATCAATCAAAATCCCATCCCATTCTCGTATTCTTCCTTCATCCGCTCCGACCATTTTCCCTTTCCTACTTTTCTTTCCCTCTCTTTCCTTCTTCTCTTCCCCGCCCCTCCTTCCTTCATTGTCACCACCAACGGGTGGTGATCTGACTCTACTCTGTCCCCTACCTGCATCTTTTCTATCCCTCTCCTCGTTCTGTCATCCGCCAACACGTAGTCTATCACCGTTTCCCCCTTTCCTCCCGTGTATGTGTATTCCCCCTCTTTATCCCCCTTTATGTTCCCATTAAAAATTTCCCATCCCGTCTCTTCTATTACCTTTATTAGTTTCCTTCCATCCCCATTTACCTTCCCATCTTTCGACTTTCTTCCCCCTCCCTCCTCATCCTCCTCCCCCTCTATCCTGCCACCTTGCTTGCCTGTTCTCGCATTGAAGTCTCCCCCTACTACCACTCCCCCTTCCTCCCTTTGTCCTTCCATCCACCCTATAATAATTTCCAACTTCCTCTCCATATCCCCGTTCACATACACCGCCACCACCGTCCATTCATGTTCCTCTGCCTTTACTCTCTCCACCATTATCCCTTCCTCTTCCTCCTGCCCTCTCTCCTGCCTTCCTATCATTTCCTCCCTCACCCCTATCATCATACCCCCCATCGTTCTTCCTTTCCTATTCTTTCTGCTTGCCCATTGTGCCCTCCATTTGTAGCCCTTCGGTAGTCTGTTCCTAACCCTGCCCCATCCTTTTTCCTCTACCCATGTCTCCAACAAGACTATTACCTCCCATTCCCCTATCCCCTTCCAGAACTCTTCCTCCTTATTTGTCAGTTCTGCTACGTTCCCAAATCCTATCCTCCAGCTTTTCACTTCCCCCCTTGATCTTTCCTTCCCTCCTCCTTCCTTTCCCCGCTTAGTTTTTTGTCCCCTCTCTTTCCTTCCTCCCTGCTACCTCTCCTCCCTCCTTCCTCGCTCCTTCCTCGCTCCTTCCTCTCCCTCTTCCCTTGCCCCCCCTGCTGTCCTCCCCCTCTCCCTAATTCTCCAAACTCTTAGAACCTCTCCCTGCTCATCCCAAAACCACGTTTTCCCGTCTATTTCTATCCGTCCGTAGTGTACCCTCACTCTCTTCCCTTTTCTTCCCTCCTCCTCTCCTATCTCTCTTAACCGCTGTGACGGTTGTCACGCCGGTCGGAAGGATGGTCTCAGTCGGCTCTGCCAGGGTTTAATTAAATCCTTCCGTGGTGGGTTAAATTAGGTTTATTCACTAGGACAATTATGTACACTATATATAGTATCTTAGACGCGGGGTACTTCGCGTTAATCGCGGTCAAGCCGTCGTTGCGCGGCGGCGCGGTTCGCGGTACGGCGGCGTTCGGTCTACGTCGGAGAGACCGGGCAGCTTCCAGCGTCTCTCTAGCGGGACAGGGGTTGGAAGAGACCGGGCAGCATCCGGGCGTCTCAATCCAACACGAGGAACGGGAGAGGGACCGGGCAACGCCCTGCGTCTCTTTAACGGGACAAGCGTTGGCAGAGACCGGGCAGCATCCGGGCGTCTCTGTTCAACACGAGGAGCGGGAGAGAGAGCGGGCAACGTCCTGCGTCTCTTTAACGGGACAAGCGTTGGCAGAGACCGGGCAGCATCCGGGCGTCTCTGTTCAACACAAGGAGCGGGAGAGAGACCGGGCAACGTCCTGCGTCTCTTTATCGGAACAGGCGTTGGAAGAGACCGGGCAGTATCCGGGCGTCTCTGTCCAAGACCTAGGAGCGGGAAAGAGACCGGGCAACGTCCTGCGTCTCTTGAACGGGACAGGCGTTGGACGAGACCGGGCAGCATCCGGGCGTCTCTGTCCAAGACCTAGGAGCGGGAAAGAGACCGGGCAACTTCCTGCGTCTCTTTAACGGGACAGGCGTTGGACGAGACCGGGCAGCATCCGGGCGTCTCTGTCCAAAACTTAGCAGTGGGAAAGAGACCGGGCAACTTCCTGCGTCTCTTTACCGGGACAGGTGGTAGGAAGGGGATAGGTTTCGATCTGGCGATCGACGAATACACGGGCGCTTGTACCGAGGCTTGCACCGGGCAACTTCCAGGCAGGTCTGGTAGTGGGGGTCCGTCTTCCCACTGGAACTCCTTTGGCTCGGAATCATCGCGGCATATGTCCCGATTCTCGGAAATTCCCAGCAGCGAGAAACCGACGCGATCTAGCGGCGCGGTGGGGAGTGAGCGTCATAGCGCTGACGCGTCGTGGGACCGGCACGCTTCCGGCGAGTTCGGTCGGGTTCGGTCGCGGTCGCCCGCGTGCGCTCGGCCTCTCCCTCACTCCCGGTCGTACCGCCGCGCGCCCGATTCCTCGCGCTGGGACGCTACGTCACATCCCCCTCTTTCTTCGGAGAGAGATGCGACGTAAGAATCGGGAAATGCTCGCATCTCGCTTTAAACTCGGAAATCTTACGTGCTAACTTATGCCTCGTGGCTACCCATCACCCTTATACTACCTTAACCTAAACTTATTTTACCTTAACCAACTTAAATTTAATTAGGGACGGGTATACGCGGCGAAGCTGGCCCGTTCGCCCGTCCTGGTGAATGTGGACGCGTTGTCCCTCCCGCCGGCGCTCTGAGTCCCCGACGGTCCAGTCCTGGTCCTCTGGCTGCTCCTCCGGCTGCTCCTCCGGCTGCTCCTCCGGGTTGCTGCGGGTTGTGGCCTCCGTGGCTGCGCACGAAGGCCCGGGTGCGGTAGCGGCGCGGCGGAGATTCGGTGTCGGGGGCTCGTCCGGCCGGGCTGCGTGTCGGGGTCCCGGGGCAGGTGGCGGTGCCTCCTTGGCCTTGGTTGACCCCTCTGGTTTGTGGGCCTTGCTGGCCCTTTTTCCCGCGGGGCCGACCTCGGGTGTTGGCGGCCGGCGTCGGGTCGGTTTCCTGGTCCTCGGTCGTGCTGGTGCCAGAATCGCTTCCGGGGTCGTCACGTTGTTCCCTGGCCGGCGGTTCCGTGTCGTTACTCGTTTCGGTGCAGGGTTTGACATCCTTCAGGTGGGCGCGGCTGCTCCGGTTGCGATCGTCCTTCAGCACGACGACATTTGGCCCCTGGAACTGGACGACCCGGTACGGGCCTGCAAATTTCGGTGCCAGCTTCGCGGCGAAACCTTGTGCGGCGTCGGATATGTGGTGTTCTCGCCGCATTACGTAGGTTCCGATCTCGGGTCGCCAGTCTCGCCGACGCAAGTTGTCATGTTTACTCTGGCTTTCGAAGGCTCGTGCTTGGTTTCGACGGGCCAATGCGATGGCGTCCTGTAGGTCGTCGATCTGTTGCCTCCGGAACCGCGTATCGGTGAGGTCGAGGTCCGGTGGGTCGTCTTCTGGTGGACGGTAGAGGGCGGCCGGTGGGATTAATTCCCGTCCATAGACTAGGAACGCTGGCGTGAAACCGGTACTCTCATGTCTGGCGGTGTTATACGCGAACACTAGTTCGTGTATCCATCGGTCCCAGTGCCGGTGGTTTTCGGCCGTGTACTGCGCGATCATCGTCTTTAGTACGCGATTCACACGCTCGACGGGGTTGCACTGTGGAGAGTAGGGTGGCATTTTTCGGTGCTCGCTGCCAGCGTCCTTCAGGAGATTCCCGAACTCCCGGCTTTCGAACTGGCGGCCGTTGTCGGTTATCACAGTCCGGGGGCAGCCGTGTCGCATGAATACGATGTCCTTGAGGGCCCTGGTGAGGGCGGGGGCGGTCGCTTGTCGGAGGGGCTGGACCTCGACCCACTTCGAAAATTTGTCTTGGAAGACACACAGCGTGGTGTGTCCCTTGCTGGACCGGGGGAGAGGGCGGACGAGGTCTGCGGAGACCACTTCCCAAGGACGGGTGACGGGCGTTGTGTGCATCTGTCCTGCAGGTGCCTGTTGTTGGACCTTGTATCGTTTACACGATGCGCACTGTTGCACGTACTTGGTCGCTTCGCGAAACATCCCGGGTCAATAATACCTTTCGGCCAGTCTGGCTGCGGTTTTGGTGGTACCCAGGTGTCCGGCGGTTGGGACGTCGCGATTTTCGGCGAGTACGGCGGGGCGCATCGGTCGGGGCACACACAACTTCCACTCGGTCTCGGGGTTAGTCGGTCGTCCGCTGAGGTCGGGGAATCGATGGTACAATTGCTCCCCTATGATACGGTACTCTGGATATTTGCCGGGTTCGTGCAGGACCTGTTCTCGGATGCGGGTGTACCAAGGGCACGCTGGTGGTTCGTCGGTCGTATGCAGGACTTCCGGCCGTCTGGAGAGTGCGTCGGCGACCAGGTTGGTGGCTCCTTTGCCGTACTGAACCTGGAAATCGTACTGCTGGAGCTCCAAGCTCCAGCGTGCGAGGCGGCCGGACGGATCGTCGATGCTCTGAAGCCATTTCAGGGCTTGGTGGTCGGTCAGGACCGTGAAGCGGTAGCCTTCGAGGTACGGTCGCATCTTTCTGATTCCCCACACTACTGCCAGGCATTCCTTCTCTGTGGTGGAGTAGTTTCGTTCGGCGGGGTTTAGTGTGCGGCTGGCGTAGGCTATGGCGTGTTCTTCGTCGTTCGTCTCCTGTGTGAGTACGACTCCAAGGCCTTCTTCGCTAGCGTCGGTTTGTAGCGTAAACGGCTTGGCAAAATCCGGACAGGCCAGTACTGGTGCGGCGGCCAGTTGTTGTTGGAGGGCGCGGAAAGCCGTGTCCTCCTCGGGGCCCCATGTCCACTTCCTCTTCTTCTGGAGTAACTTGGTTAGTGGTGCAGTGGTGTCGGCGAAATGTGTAATGAATCGTCGATACCACGACACCATCCCCAGGAATCGGCGGAGTTCGCGGAGGTTGGTGGGGGCCGGGATGCCCAGGATGGCCTGTACTTTATCGGGGTCGGTCTTGACCCCCTGTGCGGTTACCACGTGGCCGAGGTATTTTAGTTCGGTGCGGCAGAAGTCGCACTTCTCCGGGTTAATGCGGAGGTTGGCGTCTTGTAACCGGTGCAGGACCTCGCGTAAATTCTGTAAGTGTTCCTCGAACGTGCGACCCAGTACGATGATGTCGTCTAGGTACGCGAACGCTCGCGGCTCCAGTTCGGGCCCGATGATTCTGTCGAGTAGGCGTTGGAAGGTGGCGGGTGCGGAATGCAGCCCGAAGGGCATGACCCGGAACTGGTAGAGCCCTCGGCCCGGTACGGTGAAGGCGGTTATCGGTCTGCTTTCGGGGGCGAGGGGTACCTGCCAGTATCCGTTGGCCAAGTCGATGGTGGATATGTATCGGGCCTCCCGAAGCTTGCTGAGGGTGGCCTCTACCTGTGGAAGTGGGTAGGCGTCCTTCTCGGTGACCTGGTTTACGCGGCGGAAATCAATGCAGAAGCGCCTTTTTCTATTCTTTTTGCGGACCAGGACGACGGGCGAGCTCCATGGACTTCGGGAAGGCTCGATGATGCCTTCGGCCATCATTTTACTCACCTCCTCGTCTATTATCTGTTGCATGGCCGGGTTCCGCGGCGTATAGCGCTGTTTAAGCGGCGTAGTCGGTTTGAGGCGGATCGTGTGTTCCGCGAGCTGCGTGGTCCCTTGGAGGTCCTGAAATTTCGGCAGCTCTTGGTCCAGGAGTGCCTGTAGGGCTTCGGCTTGTGTCGGCGTGCAAGCTGTTGCTCCGTGGGTTTGTTCGATGGTGGCGGCGTCGGGTATCAGGATCCTTTGTCCGAGGGTCATACGGACCCTTAGTTTCTTCAGGGCGTCCATTCCTAGAATCACCGGGTGTGCGAGCGCTGGGAGGACGGCGTACTGGTGGGTTAGCTTCTTCTGTTCTACTCGGGCCGGAGTTCGTAGGTCCCCGGCGAGGGACGCCACGGAGCCGTCCGCCAAACGGGCTCGGCAGCGCGTTGGGGTGAGGGTGCTGCCATGGCGGAGGCAATGGTTCGCCACGTCTTGGCGCATGTACGACCCGGTGGCTCCCGTGTCCAGGAGGGCTCGGTATCGTCGGCCGTGTAGGATGATGGTGGCAAACGGCCGCGTGGCCTGGTCCGGCAGGTTTACTGGGGCGCGGAACTGGCCGGTGGTCGGGCGGTACCCTGGGTTCCGGGCCCCATGCCATTTCCCGACAGTGGTTGGCACGGGCAGTCGCGAGAAAGTCGTCCGTCCTGGCCGCAGCGCGAACAGAACAGGCGCGAAGGTTGCCGACAGTCCTGTCGACGGTGGCCCCGTTGTCCGCAGCGCCAGCAGCAGTTCTCGCGGCTGTAATTTGTCACGACGGTCGAGAGTGCGGGTCGAACGGGCTGCTGTTTGACAGGGGCGGACCCGGTGCTGGGGGCGTTAGTTTTCTTATCCCTCTCGATAGCCTCGAACTCGATGGCCGTCTCGAGGTGGGTCGTTATGTCCGTACACTCTTTCCTTCGAATGCATTGCCGGTATTCGGGAAGTAGGTTCCGGTGTACCAGGTCGAGCTGCCGGTCCGGTGGGTAACTGCCGTGGCGTCGCATCAGGGTCCTGATGCCGGTGATGTACTCACTGGCTCGTTCCCCTGGTTTTTGTTTACGTTTCAGTATGTCTTCCTCCAATTCATATTGGCTGGTGGTCGGTATATAATACAGGCGGAAAATTTTCTCAAAATCCGCCCAGGTGGTCCAATCCGGGCTATTGCTACGGTGCCAGAGGAGGGCCTGTCCCCGTAGCAGCTCGGGCAGGCATCGAAGTAGTTGCTCCTTCGTAAGGCCGTATCCCTCTTGGAGCTCCACAATTCGCTCCAAGAAGTCGCGGGCGTTCTTGGTGCCATCGAAATGGCACCCCCACTTACGGACGCGGTCCATGGCAGTGGCGATGGGTGACGGTGCGGCGGTTGCTTCGGGCTCAGTGATTACTATCGCCGGTGTCTGGGCGCTGGTGGTGGTGCTCATGTCGGCGGTGCTCACCAAGTACTGTCGGAGCCGGGTGCGTAGTTGATCGAACGACCGCTTGTACTTTCGCCCGCGGCCTCGAGAGCTTCAACGAGTTCGGCTTTATTTAAGTGGTATAACCGCGTGAGCGCAGAGCTCATCGGTTATCGTCCCTTTTCGAGTCCCTGTTCGGGCGCCAATTTGTGACGGTTGTCACGCCGGTCGGAAGGATGGTCTCAGTCGGCTCTGCCAGGGTTTAATTAAATCCTTCCGTGGTGGGTTAAATTAGGTTTATTCACTAGGACAATTATGTACACTATATATAGTATCTTAGACGCGGGGTACTTCGCGTTAATCGCGGTCAAGCCGTCGTTGCGCGGCGGCGCGGTTCGCGGTATGGCGGCGTTCGGTCTACGTCGGATCCGTCCGCTTATCGGGACAATTCGGTCGCTCCGCGTCTGGTGTCTCCTTATCGGGACGGTATGGGAGCGAGAGAGACCGGGCAGCTTCCAGCGTCTCTCTAGCGGGACAGGGGTTGGAAGAGACCGGGCAGCATCCGGGCGTCTCAATCCAACACGAGGAACGGGAGAGGGACCGGGCAACGCCCTGCGTCTCTTTAACGGGACAAGCGTTGGCAGAGACCGGGCAGCATCCGGGCGTCTCTGTTCAACACGAGGAGCGGGAGAGAGAGCGGGCAACGTCCTGCGTCTCTTTAACGGGACAAGCGTTGGCAGAGATCGGGCAGCATCCGGGCGTCTCTGTTCAACACGAGGAGCGGGAGAGAGACCGGGCAACGTCCTGCGTCTCTTTATCGGAACAGGCGTTGGAAGAGACCGGGCAGCATCCGGGCGTCTCTGTCCAAGACCTAGGAGCGGGAAAGAGACCGGGCAACGTCCTGCGTCTCTTGAACGGGACAGGCGTTGGACGAGACCGGGCAGCATCCGGGCGTCTCTGTCCAAGACCTAGGAGCGGGAAAGAGGCCGGGCAACTTCCTGCGTCTCTTTAACGGGACAGGCGTTGGACGAGACCGGGCAGCATCCGGGCGTCTCTGTCCAAAACCTAGCAGTGGGAAAGAGACCGGGCAACTTCCTGCGTCTCTTTACCGGGACAGGTGGTAGGAAGGGGATAGGTTTCGATCTGGCGATCGACGAATACACGGGCGCTTGTACCGAGGCTTGCACCGGGCAACTTCCAGGCAGGTCTGGTAGTGGGGGTCCGTCTCCCCACTGGAACTCCTTTGGCTCGGAATCATCGCGGCATATGTCCCGATTCTCGGAAATTCCCAGCAGCGAGAAACCGACGCGATCTAGCGGCGCGGTGGGGAGTGAGCGTCATAGCGCTGACGCGTCGTGGGACCGGCACGCTTCGGGCGAGTTCGGTCGGGTTCGGTTGCGGTCGCCCGCGTGCGCTCGGCCTCTCCCTCACTCCTGGTCGTACCGCCGCGCGCCCGATTCCTCGCGCTGGGACGCTACGTCACACCGCCACTGCATCTTTCTTTCTTTCCAGGTTAAGTCATCTCCTATCCACTCATTTCTCCCCCTTAGTTTTCCTTTATTCCTCATTATTTCTCTTTTGTCCTCCTCACTCCCCATCCTCACCTCCAGCATCACCTCCCCCTTCTGTCTCCCTCTTCCTCCTATCTCTTTCACTCACTGCTTTTGCCCTTGCCATCTCCGTTCCCTCTCTACTTACCCCTTTTATCATTATGTTTTTCCTTTTCTCTTCTCTCTCCTTCATTTCTAGCCTTCTTTCCATCTCTTTTACCCTCGTTTCCCATTCCTCCCCTCCTGTCCTCTTATCCGTCCTGTCCCCTCCCGTTCCTTTTCCTCCATTTTCCCCCTCCCTTTCCCTCCCCTGTTCCATTCTCCTTATCCTCTCCTCTATCTCCTTTATCTTCTCCTCCTCTCTTCCCACTTCCTCTAGCCTTTTTTCCATTTTTTCATTCTGTTCCCAATTTCCTCTTTTTCCCTTCTCCATTTTTCTTCCCACTCTTCCATCTTCCCTCTTAACTTTGCCATATCCTCTTTTACCTCTCTCCCTTGCTGCTTTACCTCCTTTAAATCTTTCCTCACCTCTTCCCTCATCTCCCTTATTAATCTTTCCACTCCTCTCCCTTCCTCTTCCCTTTTCTCCTCTGGAGACCTTTGCACCTTTCTACTTTTTAAAAATGCCTCCTCTCCCTCTCTCTCTTCCATTTGCTTTTCCTCTTCTTTCTCCCTCTTTCTCTTCCACATCTCTCTAATTTCTATCACATTTCCTTCACTTGCTGTCCTTTCTCTTGTCAACCTCTCCGCATTTGGTTTCCTACCCTTCTTTTTTCCCTCCTCTTCCTTTTCCTCCGCTATCTTTTCTGCTGCTACCTTCTCCTTCCCTGCTACCTCTCTCTTTTCACCCTCTTTACCTTCCATTCTTTATTCCTCTCTTCCACCTTCCTTTCTACCTCTTTTCTTTTCCTTTCTTCCCTAATTTACCTACTGCTATGCAGTCTCCTCGTTACCTCTACCTATCGCACGATGTCTCCACTGTCCTCCTTCTCTACTCTTCTATCCTTCTCTCCTCTGTTTTCTTTCTCTCTCTCTCTCGTTCCTTTCCCGCCTTGCCCTAACCTCAATCTTCTCCTGTACACCCTGTTTTCTTCTCTATCCTGCCTCCTTTTTCCTCACCCTTTTTCTCCTTTCCCTTACGTCTCTCCGCCTATTCCCTTCACCAATCCCTTCACTCCCCACTCCCACTTTTCCACCTTTTATGCCTTTCCTTCCGCTCTGTTCACTCACACTTCTGCTCTCAACCGTACCGGAAATGAATGTCTCTGTATATCATTAGTTTTGTAAAGCAATTTTTTTTTGTCAATGTTTTTAAATGCGTTTGTTTTTCGGGGGATTATATACTTGGCGCTTTTTTGGACCTTTTTTTTAAAAAAGGTAATTTTGTGGGTATTTATGACATGTTATATATAATATAAAGTTTATAAAAAAAATTCTAACAGATATTTAACTTTTTTTTAATTAAAATAATCCTTCCAAATACCAATAGTGTAATTATCCATAACGTAAGAATAAAGTTATTGCTGTTATCCTGTTGCTACGTAACAGAGAGATAACAGAGAAGAGTAAAATTTATATAAAAGTATGACCTTAATGTGACGCGTACTGTTATGTAAATGAGGCGGACATTTCCAGCCTGATGATACCTTCGTATGACCCCCACGTGACGTAACCAAAAAATGATGGTTACGCAGCAGTTACGTACAAGATACGTTTTAGTGCTGTGGGGGTAAACTCTATTATCCCTCTACTTCAGAATATCACTATAATCGTGTAATAATAAGAACTAAAAAGCACAATTATTATTTATATAGATTACGTTTCACCTGTTTATTATAGATATAATAATGTTCATCTCTTGTGCTTGCGATGCGATTGTATGTGTGTGACTGTTTGTCATGTATGATTGATAGTGGCGCCGCCTGCCAACTCTGAGTGTAACCGATGTGCGAAAGAATCGCGTGACGCACTTCCTCATTTCCTTTTTGCCCGTTGCGCGTTACGTGTTGAGTTGTAAGAAACAGAGAGTACAACGAGAATTATAAGAAGTTAAAGTTTTATATTCATCCAATTATAACCAAATATATTTACTAATACTATAAAGACAAGTGTGGTCACTTAATTATCATCCAATATCATAAAACTGTTGTCACTTATAAGACAGTATAAGTCTCAGCAGCTCGTGTATGTACAGACACAAACGCAACTATACTGCGACATCAGCGCCCTTTAAGCTATGAAAGCCTGCTTCTTCCGGTCTAAACGCTATTCCGGAAGTTCCCTATTCACTTTCCACCCACTGCCTAGTACCACATTTACCACAGCCGACTCAAGTACTAGCCGTGCTGAGGGCAAAATGACAAAACACCGCGAGGGTCCGGCTTCGATATTCCTTTTTTTTTTACTTGGTGGAAATCTCCACGGATACCCCCCTCCTGCGGAATCAGGGGGGTTATGTGGGACTCGAACCCACTAAAACCATCAAGGTGACCTCCTGGCACAGAGAGCGCACGCCCGGAGGGAGGACATGTGCGGGATCAAACTAGCGATTCTTCCGCTTGGGGCTTCGATATACCTAACCTAACCTACCGTATCAGCCACTCAGCCTCTCATTACCCACCGGCCTGATACCCGCGTGTCTAAGGCAGGTTTCCGCCAGGTAAGCCTTACTGACGAGTCCTCTGGCGAACCCGGGACGAAACGCTCTTTCCTTTCCCTTTTTAAGGGTGGTGACCCCTTCTTCTTCTTGGGTGATCCCACGGCAGACCATCCAGAGTCGGATCGCTACAGCCTCCCGGCTACAGTCTCCCTCTACCGGCCTTTCGATTTCCCGTTTATCTTTCAAATCTTTATATTAACGTAGTACTGAAGTCCTCTAAATATCAGAAACGGAGCAATAATACAGGTGTTTTATTTATTTATATTAACCCTACAGATCCTTATTTTTGTGTGTAGCACATTTATTTGATACAATCTATAGCATTTCTGGACATTTCGTTTTACAAATTTTTTTACAAATTTCACATACTCATTAATAATGCAAGGGCGTTGGTGTGTTCTCAATTGCAAGGGGAATTATGATGGTACGTTAAAAGATAATAATTACAATTCTATATTTTCTAGAGATGCGGCAGCGTCTCGACGCCAAGTACATGTTTCGACACCCTGTATATGTCGACTGTCGCTGCCATAGACATATATAGACGGAACGTGTCTGAGGGGGGTTGTAAGATTCGCGGTAAGGGGAGCGATACTGGCAAATCGGGTAACGCAGTGGTTATGCATGACGAATGCTTCCGAAGGTAACCAACGTGTCTGTATGCTAGGCTGCATCTGAACATCTGCCTTTTCCGCTCCATGCTTACCTTCCCCTCGCCGATAGTCCCAGCTTCTGCTCCGTCTATATATGTCTATGGTCGCTGCCGTGTATCTTTACTCGAAACACGGCTATTCCAACCTTACCTGAAACTTATTTCATTAATATCTCATCACGCCTGCAATATTTCCTAAATTTAAGGCCATTTTTCTTATGTAAACCGCATATAAGCTTTCGAATAACACCAAATTCAATAAAATCGGTCCACGCATGACAGAGATATCGTAATATCGTCTCATGGATCAGTCGGAAACGTTAAGATTTTTCTTCTGATTCTGATTCTCCTTCAACCAAATTTTCGTGTGTATAATACGTGTATACGCGTTACACGCACACCTTCAGCTAAAAGAAACTAGTATATGTTTCGTTCGTCGACTCTCGGGATCATTCGGCAGGGATCGTCGTCCGTCATTGTACATATTACCCCATAAAAAACTTTCAAAAAGTAAATAAATTACGCCAAGTACATGAAACAAATAAATCACAAAAAATAAAAGATAATAATATAAATCACAAAAAAAATAGAAGAAAATATATAATATCACAAAAAATAGAAGATAATAATATAAATCCCCCCAAAAATAGGAGAAAATATACAATATAAAAAAAGATGTGAAATCAAAATGATCTGCAAGTACATAAAGGTGCTTTCCAACTGCCCTTAAGATGACACAACTACATAGACACAGCTAAAATGCTGTGTGCATACATTCCATTACTCATATCGCGGACATTTTAATTAACCCATCAAAAAGAATCCCAATTAAAAACATTGTCGTAAATTAATTAATAGCTTTTCAAAATTAATATATAAAATTAGAATAAATATTTTATTTTATTCAAAATACTTGGCGCTGCTCTCCGAATTGATGTTGCTAAACTGAATAAATATGTATAAATTGCATTAAAATCTTTTTCTTTCTTTCTTGTCTCAGTGGTGTCTTGTCTTGTTTTATATTTATTAACCAAGACAATTAATATTTTTTTCGGAGAGCAGCGCCAAGTATTTTGAATAAAATATTTATTCGTATTAAAATATTTATTTGTATAAAAATATATCTGCTTAATATTATTTAATACATTTTGTCTTTGTATAAATAGTCATTGTGATAATTGGCGCAATTATAGTATATCATTACTTTTGTAAAATTAAAAAATATAGCATATTAATAAATTTATATTAATTTACGACAATGTTTTTAAATGCGATTCTTTTTGAATGGGTTATATACTTGGCGCTCTTTTTTGTACCTTTTTTAAAAAAGGTAATTTTGTGGGGATTTCACACATTTTGTAGTTTTATTGATGACCAATTATCTAATTGGCGCAATTGGCTTATTTATTTACTATCATTTTTTTGTAAGAACAAAATATAAAGATCTTTAGCGCCTCTGGGCCATTGCCTTTTTTTAATTTGCACGTCATCAGCTTCAATCCAACTACTAGTCATTCCTTCTTCTTTACATATGCTGGTGTAATGGCCATTCTCAATACATGAACCACTATGAAATATAGCATTCATAACTTTATATGATTGTCTAGCTATCAATACTTTGGTTGTGGGAATAGTACATAGGGTAAGTTAGGGAGAGTTCGACCACCGGGAGAGTCCGGCCACTGTTGATATTTTAAGACTGACGCAAGATAAGGCACTGTGTGTCATTGACACAAAAGAAATGAATGCGCCTGTTGTTAATCTTGCATTGACCATTGTCACAAATCCATATTTAAATTATAGGAAACACTTACGACTTTATGCGTGTCTGAAAGTTTTTAGACCAAGTAACAGTGCTGGTGATATTTGAAAGACAGGTAAGTTTATTTACACTACACCGATATTGGGGGATATAATATGCATAAAACTACAGTGTCATCCCAACAATACGTATGTATTCGTTTTTAATTTATTTTGACAAGGTGGTCGATCACTCCCTTGATTATGGGATAGTCCGACCACATGTTTTTTTCTTACTGTAAACCCATCTTCAGATTCAGGGAGCGAAAATTCCATTCTACAAAATAGTGATATGTCGTTAAAAACCTGGGACCGAAAACGAAATCTCGAAAACTGACGATTGGATTAAATGTGTGCACTAAAGCCGTTGGTTTCATGATACTAGATGCTTAAAGTACCAGAATGTTTGTGATTTACATGAAAAACTGAAGAAGAAATAACATATCAATTAACTTCTTCGTGTATTAGGGTAAAGGACCCAATTACTGACACCTAACCAGTTACTGTCACCTTAAGCTATTTTACTTAAAATAACGAATAAATAGACTATCCTATATAATATGACGCTTAAGGTGGATGTTCGTTTGTTAGCAAAATCTTTCCGGAGGTTTTTTTTCGTACTTCCCGATGACCTACAGGGTTCAGACTCGGCATGAAGTTTCCTCGGCACCCAAAGATGCCGTAAAAAATCCAGAACCTGGAATATCCTATATAATCCTATACAGGGTGTCCCAAAAATGTCGCGTTTTCTTGAAAGGGGTGACTCAGTGGGTGATTTGAAACAACTTTTTCCTTAACGAAAATATTGTCCGAAGCTTCGTTAAGGAGATATTAAGCAAAAACCCCGACCAATCAGAGCGCGCGCCTTCCGCCTGAGTTCCCGCGGTAGCGTTGGCTACGAGGTAGGCGACCGCGCTTGTGCTACGAACGTACGAACAAGCAAGTCGGCATGCATCGAAGGAAACCGCGCTACACATTTTTTTTTTAAAGCAGAATCTTAAATACGAATAATTTGAAGTGAGAGGACAAGAAGTACGTAAATTTCGTTTTTAAATAAGGCATAAACGAAAAGCAAACGTAACAGAAAATGTACGACAAGTGATCGTAATTCGTTATTGAGGTAAAAATCCGTAGTTTAACAACGGCCAACACAACTAAATTTAAAAAATAATATTAGGTGTATGCATAAATTCTTTCCGACTGGAATTTCTATCGCGGTGGTATTCAGAAGCTGCCAGAAAAATGGCAAAAGGTAATGAACAATAATGGAAATTATTGCGATGATCGAGTTGTTTTCATATTTTTTAAATCGAACTGTTATTGTACCCTAAAATCGGAAAGAATTTATTTTCACACCTAATAATCATCAATAAATTAAAGAAAACTCACCCTTTCGGACATTCCTTTCATTGCTTTCCTTCCCTTTTCGGAAACCTGTGTCACTAGGCCACTGTACCGATCCTGGTCATCGGCGTCCAGTGCTCAGCTGATCGCAGGGTCAATGTATCGAATATTCACTTCACTGCACGGCTACTAACACTGATCACTGAATTTATTTTTCACGGAACGTGTTGTTCCTACGTTATAAAAATTGGTGGCCGCGAAAGGGGCCGATTACTGTTAATTACTGGGACGAGATTACTACTATTACCCGGCGAAACGAAAACTCGTGGCAGACTGTCTCGGGCTGTGCAGTCCGCTGCTGTGCAGCGATCAGATACGGATCCAACCGACGATCGTCAAAACAAAAGCGTAGGCTACGCTTGGTCAAATCGCTCTATCCCACTCGATCTCGTGTTTCGTTCGATCTCTTCGTCGCGCGGTGTGACAATGTATGTGGCAACTTCAGCCAATAACCAAAATACGTGTGTCCCGTCTTTAAAAGTGTGCCCAAATAGGTGACCCGACCAATCGTCACAGCAGCGGACTGCACAGCCCGAGACAGTCTGCCACGAGTTTTCTTTTCGCCGGGTAATAGTATTAATCTCGTCCCAGTAATTAACAGTAATCGGCCCCTTTCGCAGCCACCAATTTTTATAACGTAGGAACAACACGTTCCGTGAAAAATAAATTCAGTGATCAGTGTTAGTAGCCGTGCAGTGAAGTGAATATTCGGTACATTAACCCGGACGCAGTGTGATCAGCTGAGCACTGGGCGCTACCCAACCATAAATCTTGTCGTCCACTGATAACCAGGATCGGTACAGTGACCCAGTGACACAGGTTTCCGGAAAGGGAAGGAAAGCAAGGAAAGGAATGTCCGAAAGGGTGAGTTTTCTTTAATTTATTGGTGATTATTAGGTGTGAAAATAAATTCTTTCCGATTTTAGGGTACAATAACAGCTCGATTTAAAAAATATGAAAACAACTCGATCATCGCAATAATTTCCATTATTGTTCATTACCTTTTGCCATTTTTCTGGCAGCTTCTGAATACCACCGCGATAGAAATTCCAGTCGGAAAGAATTTATTCATACACCTAATATTATTTTTTAAATTTAGTTGTGTTGGCCGTTCTTAAACTACGGATTTTTACCTCAATAACGAATTACGATCACTTGTCGTACATTTTCTGTTACGTTAGCTTTTCGTTTATGCCTTATTTAAAAACGAAATTTACGTACTTCTTGTCCTCTCACTTCAAATTATTCTTATTTAAGATTCTGCTTTAAAAAAAAAATGTGTAACGCGGTTTCCTTCGATGCATGCCGACTTGCTTGTTCGTACGTTCGTAGCACAAGCGCGGTCGCCTACCTCGTAGCCAACGCTACCGCGGGAACTCAGGCGGAAGGCGCGCGCTCTGATTGGTCGGGGTTTTTGCTTAATATCTCCTTAACGAAGCTTCGGACAATATTTTCCCTAAGGAAAAAGTTGTTTCAAATCACCCCCTGAGTCACCCCTTTCAAGGAAACGCGACATTTTTGGGACACCCTGTATAATAAGACGCTTAAAGTGGATGTTCGTTTGTTAGCAAAATCTTTCCGGAGGCTTTTTTTCGTAGTTCCCGATGACCTACAGGGTTCAGACTCGGCATGAAGTTTCCTCGGCTAGCCAGAGTAATTTATTATTTCAAATGAGGCTAGCTCCAGGTTTTGTTTAGGCCAATATACCTGATATGGTGCTTACCTTAGGCGTCTTCTTATACAGGGTAGTAATGCCTGTCGGAGACAGGCTTAAAGACTAGTAGTATATAATCTACAGTATAGATTATAGGTTGAATTACATAATTCCTTTTGTGTATGACTTTACAACGTTTATTTATTCGTTATTTTTAGTAAAATAGCTTAAGGGGTTAGGCCACCTTGGACGGAGAAAAATTGCAGTCATTTTCGGCATTTTTTGTAGGAAGATAATAAAATAAACAGAAAATTTAATATGAAGCCTGTTATTATACAACTCTCGTCGGAAAAAAATCGTATTTTTTTTCTTACAAAATGGCGGCGGTAGAGCCGTGATACGCAAGATCTTGTGGAGCGACGTTTTTCACGGTGTTCAATCTCACGGCTATACCGTTTGACTTAGAACAAAAAACCAAAAAGCTTTATTTTCTGCATGCCTAAAACTATGGAAGTACGTAGCGGTTTTGCGATATCTTGAATATGTTCTGTGCAATTGACACTTTTATGAAAAAAAAATGCACTTTTTCTCTCCATGGTCACCATTTCGACTCAAATTAATGTTTCTGGATTTCCCTACGTACTTCCATAGTTTTAGGCATGCAGAAAATAATTTTTTTTTGTTTTTTGCTCTAAGTCAAACGGTATAGCCGTGAGATTGAACACCGTGGAAAATGTCGCTCCACAAGATTTTGCGTATCACGGCTCTACCGCCGCCATTTTGTAAGAAAAAAAATACGATTTTTTCCGGCGAGATTTGTATAATAACAGGCTTCATATTAAATTTTCTGTTTATTTTATTATCTTCCTAAAAAAATGCCGAAAATGACTGCAATTTTGCTCCGTCCAAGGTGGCCTAACCCCTTAAGGTGACAGTAAATGGTTAGGTGGCAGTAATTGGGTCCTTTACCCTATACTTTTTGTAAGCTACTTTTTGTTATTTTTCAAGGTCGGTCTCACTCATAGTGGGTGGACGATCTAACCCCGACATGCGGGTGAGACCGACCAGTTGCAGTGCCAATGTTTTTGGTTGAAAATGAAAATAAACATTTGAAATTATCGCACACTATAATTTGTATATATCCTAAATTGCTTGGGCTTTGTTTTAATGTGCCTAAAACGACAAAAATGTGAAAAACAACGATGCTACAATTTCTTTTCCAAAAAGTGGTCGGACTCTCCCGGACTTGCCCTATATTAAATTTACGTATTGCTTTGACTATTTTATCACCTTGCAATGAAAATAATAGTAAACGATTAATAACTATATCTTTCGTCAATATTAATTCATTCTTAAACATAATATAATTTCCTGTACACTGTTCACGTGATCCGTTATCTGATTCATGCTAATGTGATGAAAATCATACCAAATATCATGTAAATCGGACTACTTTTACACAAGCAATTTGTATTCCTAATGTAAAAGTAGTCCGATTTACATGAAATTTGGTATGATTTTCATCAGAAAAACATTATTATTATTATTATTATTAAACGTCTTTATTGCAAACATAAGGAATCTATTGGTGTAACTTCCATTTCGATACGATTGTGACGTCCCACTATTTTTCGCGCGGTATTATTCCACCATCTCTTCGAAAATCAATTCACAACTCCATCAAAACCTTCAATCTCGAGTCATACCCTACTCCCTCACCCAACCGATCATTTAGACGATATACCTTAGTGGTCCCTATCTCTAAACGGTCAATCAAGAAATCCCCTCCCCATCTTCGGCCTACGAGGCACAATTTCCTCCCTATCTTTCAATTTAAACGAATCCCTCGCCCCAAAAACTTACTAATTCGAGACCACGTCTCACCCCCTCAAACTGCCCTTTAATTTGACTCCACTCTTACCCCTGTACCCATCCAGCTACTCCAAATCCGTCGGATTGAGTATTCCCATATAAAAACCCCAAAAATGTAATTGCGACGCATATTTTGCGCATTAGTCATCACTCAGTTATTTACTACGACGCATATTTGGCGTAGGTGCCATGGCGAATTACCGCGCTTACCCTTCATACCTGACATTCCAATCTTTACTATAAATATAAGGTCCACAGAGGCCGGAGCTCATTACCATGTTTACCATTTTTGTGAGCAGTATCAGTATAAACCTCGCGATTTTAAAAGTGTTATAAACGAATCTACGAACCTCACTTTATATATATAAAATCAGTGCGAATCCTCCAAGAAGGAGAACCACCTGTTCTACTTATTGTAAGTTGCTATTATTATTAATATATAACATTGTATGTCATATTCATTTACATTACTAATGCTTATTGCGAATCATATTTCTTTATATAACTATTCATTTATAACGTTTAATGCTACTAAAGCTTATTAGTTTATTTTTGTTCCTTGCTTGCTGCTAAAGCCTATTCATTTATTTTCGATTACTTGCTTATTGCTTAAAGCCTATTGGCCTATTACGTGTGTTTGCTTATCGCTAAAGCTTATTGGCTAATTTGTATCACCTACTTATTGTTAAGACCTATCGGTCTATTTTGTATTGCATCTTCATCACTAATATTCGAACGTCTCAAAATATCACATTTAAATCATATGTTCCTAACGGTACACGTCAAAACAAGACGGTACCCAAAATAAACAAACGTTATTATTTACTAAACACGCCTCGAGTTATTGCATAAATCCTACAATAATAAAGATTGCAATACATAACACGCCGGTGCAACAGCTGATCTCGTCTCGCGAACACGAGAGCTCTTGTTATGTTTACACTACTTTATTTCTCATGACTTTTTCCCGAAACCGCACGTCTAAACGTAGTTCGCGGAATATTGCGAGCGGTTCTTTGAAATAATGCAACGATAAATCAAAACAAAGCTATTAGCGTCCTAACGGGTGTCTCTCAGATACACAACAAATATTTGAAACCTTCCCTGGTCGTTTCGTGCCGCGAAATCCATTTTCGTGCCGAGGCTCCTACCCGTCTTGTGACGCGAAATCCATTTTCGTGCCGAGGCTCCTACCCGTCTTGTGACGCGAAATCCATTTTCGTGCCGAGACCCCTACCCTCCTCGTGACGCGAAATCCATTTTCGTGCCGAGGCTCCTACCCGTCTTGTGACGCGAAATCCATTTTCGTGGCGAGACGCCTACCCAACTCGTGTCGCGAAATCCATTTTCGTGCCGAGATTCCTACCCTTCCTGTGCTGCGAAATTCACTTTCGTGCCGAAACCTCCTCTTAATCTATCCCGACAATGTCATTCCCCTAAAGGTAGACTTTCCAAGCCGCGATCGGCGGCGGCGGCCGGCGGCGGCGGCGGGCGGGCGCGGCCGGTGGCCCGCGGCGGCGGCCAGACTCCGGCCGCGCAGCGTTGAGGGTCCCACTTTGGTTCGAGCGTACTTGAAAGGGTCTACGGCCGAGGATTCATACCTGTTTCCGAAATAAAATAATTTTTTATTCTTTATCGTATCGATATGGAAGTGACACTAATGGATTCCTGATGTTTCTCCGATAAAAATCATACGAAATTTCATGTAAATCGGACTATTATTAACGAAGACAACTTGAAATGATATAAATTAAATTTTCATGGAATTTCCTTCATATGGTCGGAATTACGTCGTTCGTGGTGTCAGTTTCATCGGTGAAACATAAGGAATCCATTGACGTCGTTTTCGCAAAGATCTGGTGGGAAATGCGGGAATCCTGGACATTTCTGACTTTTTAATGATATTCGAACCCTTCCGAGGGTCGAAAGCCATAAAATTCGGTGAGGCACTGCGAGGTGTTGTCCTCGTCACCGGGTACCATGCGGCATCTATAGAGATGTGTCAAAGGACGGGCGGCGCTGGAGAATCACCCTGTATGTAGTAGTAGAGTAAAATACAAATACAACCTGCTATAACATCCAACTAAATAAATCTCATACCAAGAAGCCTCGAAGCTATTATAAAATCAAAAGGCAATCCCACAAATTATTAAAACATTAAATATTTATTTTATTTCCATAGTTTATTGATCCTTTATTTAACTGTACGAATATTTACTGCGGGTCTATTTCTGCACGTTTATCTGCTTTTATTGATATTTTTGTAAATGTTAAAGGGAATAAAAATTTGTTTATACAAGATCTATTCTATAAACATTTAAGAATATTTATTAATCATCTTTTTCTGTTAAAATGTATTACTGACATGGATATACAAAGTTTTACTTTAAATTGGTCGCTGTACAAATACTTTTTACACTGACTGTATACATATAAGTACCGAGGCCTCCAACGAGGTAGGTAAATGACAAACAACGGCGGTCGTTTCGTCGAACCCTATTTCACCGTCCTAGGGACATAAGTCAGCCCGTTCAGTTTTTATTTAGCAATTAAGAAGTATTATCCACCAAGCCCACCATCAATACACCTCGCGGAAAGACACTGGAAGAAAAGGGGTAGGAGTCCGCTGACTGCGCGTGGTCCCGCCTACATCGTCCTCCTTTCAAATTAAAGACGGATCCCTTATCTCTTGGGTATAAATACGCGTTGGAAGATCAAAACAAAAGCACGCGCTGACGTATTGGTTGCGAGAGAAGGTAAGCCATAGGGAGGAAATTATATTATAACCAATCAGTCCTGCATTCCTTTGAAACAGCAGCTTTTCACCTCTGCCCAGTAATATCTCCTTCCTATGGCCCACCTTCTCTCGTACCGAATACGTTCGCGCGTGCTTCTGTTTTGATATTCCAACGCGTGTTTATACTCGAGAGATAAGTGCTTTCTCTCAAATTTTGTAGGGAGGATGATGCAGGCGGGAACACGCGCAGTCGGCCGACTACCCCGTTTCTTCCTGTGTCTCACCGCGAGACGTACTGATACTTCTTCAGAGTCATTTCGTTTCCTACTCCATTGTTGGGGAAACATTTTTCGATCTAACCTATGAACATCTTCTTATTTTGTTCGTGGAGGAAAATGCCACATCTGATTCCAAAAAGTTAATCAGGCTGATCGACCAAAGCGTCTCGCCAGAGTCGCGGTTTATGACCATATTGTCCCGCGAGTCGGCGTGGCGGTTAATAGCAGTACCTACGTCCGGGTCCGAACCCACGGACAGAGCAATATACGGATTAACTCATTGTTAGAGTGAAGAATGCCTAAAATTATTAAAGACGGCACTACGTTCTTGACTGCCCTTTAGAAATGCTGGCAAACAGATGTTGTCGAAACGGTCTTGGGAAAATATGAAATTATCGGTCGAAAACAACGAATGAATTCTCGCTTGGCTCCGATCCCGCTTTTGTCCCAACGCACAGTGGGCGTCAATCCCAAGAATAGAGAAAAAATTCAACATTCCACTTTTTCCAATCAAAATGTCGAATCTTATGAAACTTATTTATAAAACACTAGTACTGGATCTGAAGAAATCGATAAAAAGTTTAAAACACCTTCGTTTGTATTGCAATGAGAATATTTTGAGCGTACAATCTTTTCTTTACTTTTTAAAACCTTTATTTCTGGCATCTTGAGGCCCTTCACACAATTAGCCGATTGGAAGGTTGCCCCAATATTGCACAATTTCGTAGGAATGTATTAACACTTTGTAAACAGTATTTGGTATATAGGATAACATGGATATAAGTTTGCAAATATTTCTGCACTTTCCATAGTATGTAGGTACATTTATCAAATTGTTCTAGTTTTATTGTAATTATTGACATTATTTTTTTAAATAACGTCAATCCTCCGTATGAGTTGTATATTAATACTTTTTTTATGAACTTCCTTAATTATATTCGGCAGTTTCAGTGCGAAAAATATGATGTTTTTGAATTTTCCCGTATTTCTTGGGATTTAGCCTCACTGTGCGACATAGAATACAGGTAATTACTCCATGATTGGTAAATATTGCCAAATCTTGTTTTCGCAGTTGCAAAGCCACATATATGTTGATTATAAAACAAAAAATAAATTTGCTCGGAAGTTCCCGGAGGGTAACTAAAAAGCCGATAATTGCTGATATTTCTTCAATGGGTTTCATATGGAAAATAACCTAACTAATTATTTGCTATTGCTTACCAAAAACGATACTACTCATTTCGTTTCCCAAAAAATTTGGGTCTTTTATATCATCAAAATTTAAAAGTCTCGATTCAAAATTTTCCACAAGAAAAAAAAATGCAAACTTTGACACGTGTTTACACACAGATCAGAAGTAGCCACCACGATATTTTTCCCTTCTTCAGGACCTCATATTATTTGCTTACAAGAAATATTTTGTCCCACTGTGCCGCTGGATCGCCGCGCGGCCGCGGCTAGGACTCCGTTTTGAGAAGTCAAGCTATTTGCCGCCGTGGCTAGCCGCGCGGCTAGTAGATTCCGCCATCATGGCGGAAAACAGACACTCATCGCATTGTGTTGGGTCTCGAGTAGCCCAGGTTGCTGCTGTAGCAGACGCGCGGTCGCGGCCGCTCGAAAACGCGGCCAAGAAAACGGATGCATGCTTCTCCATAAGAGCGGTGCTTAAAATTTGGCCGCCGGCCGCGCCCGCCCGCCGCCGCCGCCGGCCGCCGCCGCCGATCGCGGCTTGGAAAGTCTACCTTACGACCTCAACCCGGGACGTGACACGATAAAGAATAAAGAATTTTTTAATACACTGAAATGAATATTTCACGTTTTCACCTTCAACTGCGGGGGGTAGACCACAATTTGCCGGGGTCGACCGAGGATTTCATACCTGCTTCAGAAAAAAATAATTCTTTATTCTTTCTCGTATCTATATGGGAGTGATGCCGATGGATTCCATGTTTTTCCGATGAAAATCATACCAAATTTCTTGTAAATCGGACTATTATTAACGAAGTTAGCTTGAGGTTATGGAAATTAATCAGAGACCAGAAATAACAGTTATTTTTTAACTTTTTTCGAAAAAAATCATTGAGATAAATTTAATTTTTATTTAAATAGAAGTCAGTCTTCATCAAATACTGCATAAATTTTCTGAAAAATCAAGTGATTAAAAAATATTAAGATTTATCTCTTTTGGTTACTGATAACCATTATTGTCGACCGAATTATTTTTTGGTCACTAATAATCATTATTGATGACGGAAATTCTTTTCGGTTACGAATAATCATTACCAATGAGCAGAATTTTTTTTTTGGTTACGAATAACCATTACCGATGACCAGAATTTTTTTTTGGTTACGAATAACCGTTATCGTTGACGTGAATTTTTTTGGTTACGGTATAACCAATATATTTTGCGGGAATTTTATTTTGGTTACGGTATAACCAATATATTTTGCGGGAATTTCTTTTTGGTTACGGTATAACCAATATGAATTGCGGGAATTTTTTTCGGTTACGGTATAATACAGGATAGACACCCATTCAATGCCACTATTTCTGTCGGCCTGGCCAATCCAGGTTTTTCCGTACCGTGTTTGCATTCCAGAAATTTTATAGTTCAATGAGTATAACCAAAATCGCTTGCTGGAATTCTGTTTTGGTTCCCGATAACCAATATCGATTACGTGAATTCTGTTTTGATTACCGGTAACGAATATCGGTTGCGGGAATTCTGTTTTGGGTACCAGTAACCAATATCGATGGCGGAAGGTTTATTTTGGTCACTCTAGGGCAGGGTTGACTAACTGGTGGCTCACGGGCCACCGGGGGCACCTCCGCCTTGCTGTCACGCTGAACGGCCCCCCTCCATTCCTACCAGACACTGACGATCGCAGTCGAAAAGAGAAGGAAAGAAAGAAGAATCCACTGCGATCGTCAGAGTTTGGTCGGTATGGAGAGGGGCCGGTCAGCGTAGCAGCAAGGCGGAGGAGCCCCCGGTGGCTCGTGAGTCACCAGTTAGTCAACCCTGCTCTAGGGCATCATTTTTTTTTAAATATTATTACGAATAATTGGTATTTATGAACGATGTACAATGAATTATAGAATTTATACGTTTTAATCAATAAAAACACATACGTAATAATTATATGTTTTATTCACTAGGGCCTAAAATCGGTGTTGAGCTTTACAAATAATAATTTTTGCAAATTCTGTTCGGATAAATTGCACCGCCGCACAGTGGGAAAAAATGACACAGTCGGCGTCAAAAATCGATTCCCACGCCAAATCGAAATGAAAATCAACGAAACCTGGTATACTGGAGTATTAGGTATCGCTGATCACGACCCCGTTGCGGGTTTTTTGAAAAAGAAGATGGCGGAGCCAATAGAGCCGCCCAAACTCGGCCAAAACTAGTAAAATAGGGATCATACGAACGAAAAACGTTGTTTTTTGAAGTCCCAAAGCTATAACTGTTTATTTTATGAGTCTAGAAAGTTGCATTATACTGTATAGAATGTTATACTAAAGAATAATTGTTAAAAAATGGTAGATAACAATAAAAAAACCAACATTATTTACTAATTTTATCATTTCCGCGTCAAATACTGCAAATACATGATTAATCTAACCATTGATATCTATCGGAGACGAAAATAAAGATTATTGACATAAAAAATGTTAGTAGATTGTTTATTAATAATTTGTTTAAACAATTTTTTAACAAAGTGACAGTGAAATCCCTTTCATACAATCAAATTGATCATGCTTTGTTGTAACATTACTATAAACAATTGATTGTTATTAAACAATTTGTTAACATAATAGATTTCAGTAATATTCAATAACGATAAGTGAAATTTGGAAGGTACATTGTTTTTATGACATAGGCACCCACTAAGTAAGGATTCTTGGAAATTTCATCCCCAAGGGGGTGAAAAGGGGTAAACTGTATTTTCTCGGACTCCTTAATATCTCTTAGGCCCGATTAGATATCACCTTGGTTTTCACGTACAATGATTGCCCACACAAATGCCTAAAACTTAATTTCAGGATTTTGCCCTAACCAACCCCTAAGGGGGTGAAACGTGTTTTCACGCATTCTTCAAAATCTCTTGGGCCCGATTAGACATCCAATTGATTTTTAGTTACAAAGGTTCCCCGCCCAAATGCTTATCAACAAATTTCAGAATATTGCCCTAATCAACCCCTAAGGGGGAGAAAGGTGGTACAATTTGTTGTCACGGATCCCTCAAAAGCTTTTCGGTCCGATTCGATATCGATACTTGGTTTTTGCCTAGCAACACAAATGCCTAAAAACCCATTTCCAAATTTTACCCTACTCAACCCTTAAAGGGTTAACTCTGAATATGGTGTACTAAGTAAGTGTGCATTGAATTGGGGCGTTTTAAGTTTTGAATAGTAGGTGTGAACGAACACATGCCTACACATATCAATATCCGTTATACGGAGGTTACTTTACCGAAATTACATAAAAAATTGCTACAAAAAGCAGATATAAAAGTAATTCCTTTTAATTATTCTACCGTAGCGAAGAACACGTATTTTTCTAGACATAAATAAAAACCCTAAACCCAGTATTTGAACTTTTTAAACTTTTTTTTACATTTTTCAGTTTTATAATTTTTTCCGTGTTTTTCATTATAATTTTTTGTTTACTTGAAGTTTATTGAATAAAATAATATTTATATTGACTCGTGGTCTTTTATAACTAAAATTCATCGGCTGACTTTTCGTCATCCGACTCTCGTTAATTATCATTTGTAGAAATTAATAAGTTTTTAACTTGTTCACACAAGCCTTTAATTTTGTTTTGTTAAAAAACACGGAAAAAATTATAAAACTATAAAATTTGTGTGGGCAATCATTGTACGTGAAAACCAAGGTGATATCTAATCGGGCCTAAGAGATATTAAGGAGTCCGAGAAAATACAGTTTACCCCTTTTCACCCCCTTGGGGATGAAATTTCCAAGAATCCTTACTTAGTGGGTGCCTATGTCATAAAAACAATGTACCTTCCAAATTTCACTTATCGTTATTGAATATTACTGAAATCTATTATGTTAACAAATTGTTTAATAACAATCAATTGTTTATAGTAATGTTACAACAAAGCATGATCAATTTGATTGTATGAAAGGGATTTCACTGTCACTTTGTTAAAAAATTGTTTAAACAAATTATTAATAAACAATCTACTAACATTTTTTATGTCAATAATCTTTATTTTCGTCTCCGATAGATATCAATGGTTAGATTAATCATGTATTTGCAGTATTTGACGCGGAAATGATAAAATTAGTAAATAATGTTGGTTTTTTTATTGTTATCTACCATTTTTTAACAATTATTCTTTAGTATAACATTCTATACAGTATAATGCAACTTTCTAGACTCATAAAATAAACAGTTATAGCTTTGGGACTTCAAAAAACAACGTTTTTCGTTCGTATGATCCCTATTTTACTAGTTATGGCCGAGTTTGGGCGGCTATACAGGGTGTCCCAAAAATGTCGGTTTTCCTTGAAAGGGGTGACCCAGGGGGTGATTTGAAACAACTTTTTCCTTAGCGAAAATATTGTCCGAAGCTTCGTTAAGGAGATATTAACCAAAAACCCCGACCAATCAGAGCGCGCGCCTTCCGCCCGAGTTCCCGCGGTAGCGTTGGCTACGCGGCAGGCGACCGCGCTTGTGCTACGAACGTACGAACAAGCAAGTCGGCATGCATCGAAGGAAACCGCGTTACACAGTTTTTTTTTAAAGCAGAATCTTAAATAAGAATAATTTGAAGTGAGAGGACAAGAAGTACGTAAATTTCGTTTTTAAATAAGGCATAAACGAAAAGGTAACGTAACAGAAAATGTACGATAAGTGATCGTAATTCGTTATTGAGGTACAAATCCGTAGTTTAACAACGGCCAACACAACTAAATTTAAAAAATAATATTAGGTGTACGAATAAATTCTTTTCAACTGGAATTTCTATCGCGGTGGTATTCAGAAGCTGCCAGAAAAATGGCAAAAGGTAATTAACAATAATGGAAATTATTTCGATGATCGAGTTGTTTTCATATTTTTTAAATCGAACCGTTATTGTACCCTAAAATCGGAAAGAATTTATTTCTACACCTAATAATCACCAATAAATTAAACAAAACTCACCCTTTCGGACATTCCTTTCCTTGCTATCCTTCCCTTTTCGAAAACCTGTGTCACTAGGCCACTGTACCGATCCTGGTCATCGGCGTCCAGTGCTCAGCTGATCGCAGGGTCAATGTACCGAATATTCACTTCACTGCACGGCTACTAACACTGTTCACTTAATTTATGTTTCACGGAACGTGTTGTTCTTACGTTACAAAAATTGGTGGCCCCGAAAGGGGCCGATTACTGTTAATTACTGGGACGAGATTACTACTATTACCCGGCGAAAAAAGACTCGTGGCAGACGGTCTCGGGCTGTGCAGTCCGCTGCTATGACGATTGGTCGCGTCACCTATTTGGGCACACTTTTACAGACGGGGCACACGTATTTTGGTTATTGGCTGAAGTTGCCACATACATTGTCGCACCGCGCGGCGAAGAGATCGAACGAAACACGAGATCGAGTGGGATAGAGCGATCTGTAGCCTACGCTATTGTTTTGTTTAGACGGTCGTCGGTCAGATCGCTCTATCCCACTCGGTCTCGATGTGTTTCGTTCAATCTCTTCGTCACAGCAGCGGACTGCACAGCCCGAGACCGTCGGCCACGAATCTTCTAACGTGATATCCGGTGAAAGCATTATCACAATACCCTCTCTTAATGCTTTCCCCTCATTCCAAAAATAAAAACGCTCATATTACATATTGATACATCACCAAAAAATACGCATATATACCATTCATCAATATGTCATTCTTACATATCACCCATACCATATCACAAATACATTTAGCAAAGTAAACAAAAACATAGCTCTGAGCAACATTAGGATACATATCTATATAATATACTTTGAACAAAAAAATAAAAAACTTCGCTTTACATCTAAATAATAATCAATAATACAATATGCTTAACCCTCTCTGGCTTGCAGGCCAATATCATCAAGGTTTTCATTAAATTTTACTCGACTTAGTCCTTTAGTTAGCATATCCGCTAATTGATCTTTGGTATTTATGTACTCAATCACAATTTTTTCTTTTTTCAACCCATCACTAATATAATCATATTTCACATCAATATGCCTGACTCTCTTATTGTTTTCTGGGTTTTTTACCAGTGCTATGCAACCTTGATTATCTTCAAATACTTTTACACTTTGTACTTCTAAATCCATATCTATTAGTAATTTTTTAAATCCTAAACTGTCTTTCACTGCTGAACACAAAGCCACCAACTCGGCTTCAGTGCTGGATAACGCCACGCAATTTTGTTTTCTGGTTACCCATGACACTGTGTTCCCAAATACTCTTATTAGATAACCTGTAACCGATTTTCTATCATGCACTTCGGTTGCCCAATCTGAATCGACATAGCATTCAATTGGTAATGGATCATTCTTTCTTCTATATATTAAATCCATGTTCATTTACCCCTTTAAGTATCTTAGTTCCCTTTTCAAGTAATTCCATACCTGGTCTGAATTACTATCCTGTAATCTACTGAAGTAATTTACCACATAGCTTATATCTGGCCGCGAACCTAATATTAGATACATTAAGCACCCTATCAGTTCCTTAACTGGTGCACTTCCTTTATTTTCTTTTGAATCTAACTCCAATCTTAACTTTGGATCCACTGGTATATCGCATGGTTGACAATTTTCACAATTAAAGTGTTTTAAGATTTCTCTTAAATATATATTTTGGTTTATCTTTAATGTGCCTTTATCTCTATCATAATTAATCTCTAAGCCTAAGAAATATTTCAAATCTCCTAGATCTTTCATCTCAAATTCTTTAAATAGCTTTACTTTACAATCTTCAATATGTGTTAGGTTTGGTCCTGCTAAAATAATGTCGTCAACATATAACAGTAAATGTATAGGACTCTTTTGGACCATTTTCGTATACATACAACTATCAGCACTTGATCTTTTAAAACCACATTTTAATAGAAAAATGTTTATCTTATCATTCCAACATTTAGATGCTTGCCTAAGCCCATATATTGATTTCTGTAATTTCAATACCTTCCCCTTATTGCATTTGAAACCTTCTGGAGGGTATATATATACGTTTTCCTTCAAATCACCATTTAAGAAAGCCGTTTTTACGTCTAGTTGCTTAAAATAATACTTGTATTGATTTCCAACTGATAATAATGTTCGTATTGTAGACATTTTTGCAACCGGAGAATAGATTTCATCATAGTTAAAGGATTCTTTCTGCTCAAAACCTCTCACTACTAACCTAGCTTTAAACTTATCTTCAATATTTTTTTCTAACGGTTTTGAGGTAAATACCCATTTAGTGTTCAATATTTCTGTCCCACTTTGCACATCAACTTCTTCCCATGTTTTGTTTTTTATTATTGAGTCTATCTCCTTTTGCATTGCCCCTCTCCAGAATCTTTCATCATTCCTATCCTTTAATTCTTCCACTTTGGATGGTACTTGTTGCACATAAGCCATTGCGTCAAATGCCATATACATTTCATAGTCATCATATTTACTTGGTAGTTTTCTTGTTCGCTTTGTTTCATTTTCGCATTCCACATCAGTTTCTTTTATTTCATTTTCTTCCTTTATCTCTCCTACATTTTCATCATTTATTTCTGTATCTACATCCGTTCTTAAATCAATACTTGCTGTTTTTTCCTTATAATAATATTCATCTTCTTTAAAAACAACATCCCTAGCATTTATTACCCTTTCTTTTTCAATATTCCATAAGCGATACCCTGTTGTACTATAACCTATCATTATACATCTTTCAGATTTATTATCGAATTTGCTCCTTAATTCTTTAGGAACATGTGCAAAAGCTGTTGAACCAAACACCCTTAAATTACTTATGTTCGGTTTACTACCATACCATTTAAATGCCGGAATTTCATCATTTAAATTTCCTGCGCTAGGACTACGATTCATAGTGTATGCAGCAACTCTCACTGCTTCGCCCCAAAAATTCTTTGGCATGTTCGCTTCATAAATCATCGCCCTAGCCCTTTCTACTAGACTTCTGTTAAATCTTTCAGCTTTGCCGTTTTGCTCCGGTGTGTATGTAATCGTGTAGTCTATAAACGTACCATTTTCTTTACAAAACTCCCTAAATTCGCGAGAAATATATTCCCTACCATTATCACATCTCAACTTTGCAATTTTTAAATTAAACTTTGCTTGAACCATCTTCGCATATTCTCTAAAACAGTCTAAGGCATCACTCTTATTCTTAATTACATATACTTGAATAAAGT
The DNA here is from genome assembly GCA_963932275.1 of Andrena praecox. Classification (NCBI taxonomy): domain Eukaryota; kingdom Metazoa; phylum Arthropoda; class Insecta; order Hymenoptera; family Andrenidae; genus Andrena; species Andrena praecox. The sequence continues at coordinate 34,645,006 of OZ010729.1, read as the reverse complement.
TTGAAAAATCATCTATAAAAGTTATGAAATATCTTTCCTCATTATGTGTTAATGGAGTTATCGGACCCGCTATGTCTGTATGAACAATTTCTAACAACCTTTTCGCTTTGGTTCTTGTTCCAAACTTGGATCTTGTCATTTTACCATTTATACATGATTCACATAGTTCTATTTTGCTCATTTTTAACTTTCCAATACCATCTACCATATCCCTTTTAATTACTTTTTCCAAATTTGACTGACAAATATGGCCATATCGGTTGTGCCATAATTTAATTTCTTGGTCTTCTGACTCTATAGTTAAACTCTCTGTATTTCTTACTTTAAACGCTATTTCATACAAGTTTTTTCTATATCCTATACCTAACAAACCTTCATTGTTATATAATTTAACCTGTCCATTATTAAAAACGACTTTAATACTAGCCATTTCTAGTCTCTTAACAGATAATAAGCTCCTTCTCAACGTTGGAACGTAAAGTACATTTTTAATAGTACATTCAACATTCTTTCCATACACATCACTTATGACTTTAATATTGCCAACACCCAATGCACTCATATAATTATTGCTCTTAGCTACTGCTATATTAATCGGCTTGTTTAACATTACCAATTCAAAAAAAATATTCTTGTCATTCACTAAGTGATCCGTACACCCGGAATCAATACAAAAAATTAAATTGTCGTCACTCACATTTTCTGAATGTTTAATCAAGTCCGTGCTAAAACATATACCTCCGTTTTCATCTGTATCACTTTCTCTATTTACATAGTTGCCTCGATGATCTCTATGGCTCGCACCTTGGCCTCTATTGAAGTTCCTCCCGCCATTGAACCTGCTGCTGTGACCTCGATCGCTTCCTCTTCCATATCTGCTTCTACCTCTGTTGTATTTCCCATATTGGTTTCCTCGTGCAGTCTGATATTGACTTGACTTGTTCTCTTTTTCCTGCGGACAGTTTCTATGGAAATGCCCAACTTCTCCACATCCATAACATGCGCCTAGCTTGCATGAAAATGCAGCAGGTTTGACTTCGTTTCCTGCAACGCTTACTGCTCCTGTGGCCTTCCTTCTTTCGATCTCTGCCCTCAGTCTAGTCTTGACCACTTCTAATGTTAATGAATCAGACGGCATATTTTCCAGAATTGTTGTAACCGTCTCAAATGATTTTGGTATCGCCAATAGTAGATTACATACTATATCCTGTTCTTGTATTTCCACTCCAGTGACTTTTAGTTTTCTTATTATTTCATCAAAATCTGTTAGAAACGTTTCCAAATTTCCTTGTTCTTGATGTTTCATCGTCATCAATTTCTTCCTTAATACCAATTGCCCTGGTATGCCCTTCTTCTCGTATCTATCTTCTAGGCTTTTCCACATTTGGAACGCAGATTCTTTGTCTCGTACCAGGTCTATTTGTGAATCATCCAGACATTGGACTATTAAGGATTTACATAGATTATTCTCTTTCCTTGCTTTTACTTTTTCTATCACTTTATTCGCATCAAAATTTGCCTCATTAAATTCCTCCTTTGTCCAACCAATTACGTCTTTCTCTGTTAATAACATAGTCATCCTGAACTTCCACGTGTGATAGTTATTTGCGTTCAGGAGTTCAACATTGAGGTTATTTGTGCCGTTTAACTTTTTATTCTCCATACTTAAAAATTTTGATACTTATCTACTTTCTTATTACTTTCTGCCACTGGGCCCATAACCTGTTATACTTTAATATACTTTATTGAGTAATATATTGTAGATATACTTAAACTTAGTTATAACGTAAAAAGGAACGTGTTGGCTACGCCATGTCTCGTTTAACAGAGCGAGAGTAGGAAGTAGGAAAAACCCGCGAAGACGCGTACATAACGCCCTCTATATCTAACGTGATATCCGGTGAAAGCATTATCACAATAAAATTCTTTCCGATTTTAGGGTACAATAACGGTTCGATTTAAAAAATATGAAAACAACTCGATCATCGAAATAATTTCCATTATTGTTAATTACCTTTTGCCATTTTTCTGGCAGCTTCTGAATACCACCGCGATAGAAATTCCAGTCGAAAAGAATTTATTCGTACACCTAATATTATTTTTTAAATTTAGTTGTGTTGGCCGTTGTTAAACTACGGATTTGTACCTCAATAACGAATTACGATCACTTATCGTACATTTTCTGTTACGTTACCTTTTCGTTTATGCCTTATTTAAAAACGAAATTTACGTACTTCTTGTCCTCTCACTTCAAATTATTCTTATTTAAGATTCTGCTTTAAAAAAAAACTGTGTAACGCGGTTTCCTTCGATGCATGCCGACTTGCTTGTTCGTACGTTCGTAGCACAAGCGCGGTCGCCTGCCGCGTAGCCAACGCTACCGCGGGAACTCGAGCGGAAGGCGCGCGCTCTGATTGGTCGGGGTTTTTGGTTAATATCTCCTTAACGAAGCTTCGGACAATATTTTCGCTAAGGAAAAAGTTGTTTCAAATCACCCCCTGAGTCACCCCTGTCAAGGAAAACCGACATTTTTGGGACACCCTGTATTGGCTCCGCCATCTTCTTTTTCAAAAAACCCGCAACGGGGTCGTGATCAGCGATACCTAATACCCCAGTATACCAAGTTTCGTTGATTTTCATTTCGATTTGGCGTGGGAATCGATTTTTGACGCCGACTGTGTCATTTTTTCCCACTGTGCGGCGGTGCAATTTATCCGAACAGAATTTGCAAAAATTATTATTTGTAAAGCTCAACACCGATTTTAGGCCCTAGTGAATAAAACATATAATTATTACGTATGTGTTTTTATTGATTAAAACGTATAAATTCTATAATTCATTGTACATCGTTCATAAATACCAATTATTCGTAATAATATTTAAAAAAAAATGATGCCCTGGAGTGACCAAAATAAACCTTCCGCCATCGATATTGGTTACTGGTAACCAAAACAGAATTCCCGCAACCGATATTCGTTACCGGTAACCAAAACAGAATCCACGTAATCGATATTGGTTACCGGGAACCAAAACAGAATTCCAGCAAGCGATTTTGGTTATACTCATTGAACTATAAAATTTCTGGAATGCAAACACGGTACGGAAAAACCTGGATTGGCCAGGCCGGCAGAAATAGTGGCATTGAATGGGTGTCTATCCTGTATTATACCGTAACCGAAAAAAATTCCCGCAATTCATATTGGTTATACCGTAACCAAAAAGAAATTCCCGCAAAATATATTGGTTATACCGTAACCAAAATAAAATTCCCGCAAAATATATTGGTTATACCGTAACCAAAAAAAATTCCCGCAAAATATATTGGTTATACCGTAACCAAAATAAAATTCCCGCAAAATATATTGGTTATACCGTAACCAAAAAAAATTCCTACAACAGATATTGGTTATACCGTAACCAAAAAAAATTTTCGTCAACGATAACGGTTATTCGTAACCAAAAAAAAATTCTGGTCATCGGTAATGGTTATTCGTAACCAAAAAAAAATTCTGCTCATCGGTAATGGTTATTCGTAACCGAAAAGAAGTTCCGTCGTCAATAATGATTATTAGTGACCAAAAAATAATTCGGTCGACAATAACGGTTATTGGTGACCAAAATCATTTAAAGAAAGATATTAATTCTTATGCCATAACTTTTCAAATTTAGGTTATAACAGTTATGGTCTCTGAAATTAATTTTTCATGGAATTTCCTTCATTATTTTCCGAATTACGTCGTTCTTGGTGTCAGTTTCATCGGCGAAACATAAGGAATCAATTGGCGTCGTTTTCGCAAAGATCTGATAAGAAATGCGGAAGTTGAAGAATTCTCACTTCTTAATAGGCACTCCAACCCCTTCGAGGGTCGAAAGCTCTAAAATTCGGTGGGGCACTGCGGGGGCTTGACCTCGCCACGGGGTACCAGGACGCATCCATTGTCGGGCGGAGCTCCAGAATCATCCTGTAGAAACTCTAAATTAAAAATGGCTTAGTGGTATAAAAATATCTGGCAATTTGAATGCAATTTGTTACAATATATTATTATTTTGTACATGCCTGGTATAAATTTCTAGAAATTTGTGCGAAAGAAGATATTTCTCTATCGAACCTTCTCCGGGCAACTTCCAAGTCTGTGCGTCCCCTTTGTTTCTAGAAGCTCTACATAAAAAATGTATTAAAAAATTTTGGCGACTTACCTTGTTAATTGGGACAATAATTCAGTGTCCTATATGGTGTAAAAACCCGTGACATTTGAAAAATGTTGACTACTTACTTTGACACTTGGCAGGTTATGATGGTTTGACACTAGCTAGGTTACGTTTACATTGACAGATGTGCTCTCTGTCTGGCTGTCACGCGACAACAAATCGTGTTTGTTACGCGATTGGCCGAAAGTGCCGAAACCTTCATCTAATGAACAACGTGCATATTGGAGACATTAACTCTCCCTTTTATGTTCCCCTCTTGCCCAAACTTGACGATGGAGAAAATCTCTTAACATACAATTCGGCAAATTGCAACTTTACATCGGAATATCTCAGCTCATAAAGCACGTAGGAACAAAACGAAGACACTTTTCTTATGTAAATCAAACCCAAGCTATCCATTAAGACCATTCAAAACTTAATCGGATCAGCCGTTATTGAGATTCGGTAATCTCAGGGTTCTTCCAAAAACCGCTCGGCGTTATATAGCCACGGGAGTGTCTCTTGATACCTCTAAAGTACGAAATAGTAAATACAAATGATTGAAAGGTTAATTAATAGTATACTCCACGTCGCGGGACGTCACAAGACACTGAATTATTGTCTCAATTAACAAGGTAAGTCCCCAAATTTTTTTTAATAGATTTCTTATGTAGAATCACAGACTTGGAAGTTGTCCGGAGAAGGTTCGACAGAGAAGCATCTTCTTTCGCATAAGTTTCTGAAAATTTGTGTAAAATAATAATTTATTGTATCAAATTGCATTGCTTTTACATTGCCAGATATATTTATTTTTATACCGGCAAACTATTTTTAATTTAGAGTTTCTATGTAAAGCTTATAGAAATGAAGGGGACGCATAGGCTTGGATAGAAATGAAGGGAACGCACAGGCTTGGATAGAAATGAAGGGGATGCGGAGGTTTGGATAAAAATGAAGCACTTTCTTTCGCACAAGTTTCTTGAAATTTGTCAAATAATGTAAATCGACAAAATTTTTAAAAGACATAGCATTAAGAATTAAGAAAATTATTTTTTAGTGACTTTAGCACTATAGCGTTTAAGCAAACTGTTATAGTAGCTTAAACTGTATACAGCTATAAAAGATATTTGTAAAGAAGTCTTAGCTGTGAAATGTAAATCCACATACACTAAATACTAGAAAATAAAAAATATGTAAAAAATAAATTTTATGTTAAACGAGTTTACTAAAAATGCACTAAAAACTAAAAAATAATTGTTTTCTTGTACTATAATTTTGATGGTGTTATCATCACTTTTATTAAAATCGTGAATACTACAATTGTGATGGTGTTAATATCACTTTAAATAATTCGCTTTAAATAAAATCGTAGGGCACGATATTTCATAACAGGATATTAATCACTTTAATACTTCAACTTCTGGTTGCACATGGTGCCCCACGATTTTATTTAAATTTCAGTAAACGATGCACACCAAGAGAATTATTTCAACAGCTGAAAGAGAAAGTAACCCTGCTGCACGAGCAAATGAAAAAAAATAAACACATTTTCATTTAGAAATCTTTATTATTATCTTTATAATTAATTTTTATTATGGGATTAATATAATATATTATTATTATTATTTTATTGAGGACCCCGGCCCCATCCACGGCACTGATCCACACGGAAAAGTGTCAGCACCGTTCCCAACCGTGCTCTCAGCACCGTTCCCAACCGTGCTCTCAGCACCGTAAAAACCGGTGCTGAGCCCCATTCACGGCCCGCAGCATGTCCATGCGCTCATGGTGGGCACGCACCCTCCAGCCACTTCTTGCATGGCGTGCTACACCTTCTGTAATTAGGAAAAAAAAATTATTTTTAAAATGTTTTTTATAATCTGGTTAATTCTTATCCCCATAAAAACTTCAAGAAAGTACAAAAATTACGCCAAGTGCATGAAAAAGTGGAGGACGAAAAAGAGTATTATCAAATAAATCACAAAAAAAATAGAAGAATATAATATAAATATAAGAAAAAGAGTATGAATCACAAAAAATTAGAAGAAAATAATATAATGTCACGAAAAAATAGAAGATAATAATAATAATATAAAAAATGATATGAAATCAAAATGAGCTGCAAGTACATATTTCGATAAATATTATTTATACATTTTTGGCACGCGCAGATAAAAAGGTTCCCCTCTCCTGATATAGGCTAAAGTGAATTAAGGCAGGATACCACCTTCGCACTTAAAAAAAATTGAAAATTTTTTTGTTCTCAAAGTACTCTTTCAAGTGTATAGAATCGAAATTCATTCATTAGAAAGGTGACCGGAACCTTTTTCTTGTGTAAAAACCGGATTGGAACAGATATATAAATCTATATAAAACTTTAAACGCGTTTTTCTCGAAACGATGTTTTCCAAATCGGCGTGTCAGATTACTCCTATAATTTTCATCCGATTGACTTGAAACTTTGCACAATTCTTCCCCGTGGTGTAATCTAACGATGTACGTAGGACTTTTGCTGTAGCGTTGTTATTTTTCTTTTGGTGCGCAATTTTATAAACTTCTTTAAACTTTTTTACCCTAAAAAATTGACCTTTTTTTTCAAATGGCCGCCATTTTCTTAAAAATCGAAATTTCGTAAAATCCCTACGTACAGCATTAAAAAATATTGTTGCCAATAGGAACATTCTTTGGTTTTTTTTCTAAGAGCCACGTACAAAGCGGAATTTGACACGCCGTCTAACGATGTTCCTCCAAAGGAGTGTATTTTGGCGCCACCTACAAGAGATTATTTTTCACTTTTTCAGTTTCAAAAAATGTGTAATTACAGATTAAAGTTACATTAATGAATGACTGAACCGATTTTGTTTCTGCGCATTCTTTGTATGCAAAAAAAATTCATGAAAAACGCCTCCAAAATCGCAGTCATAGGTGGTATCCTGCCTTAAATTATTAAGACTTAATACCATATGCCGTGGCCGGCCTCTCCACAGGCTGCTGTGGTGTCGGTGGTGTTGGCGGCGCCATCGTTGCGGCTGCCACTGGCAGCCGCCATTATTACATCATCATTTGAGTCTGGAAAAATAAATTTGAAAATAAATGTATATATAAAATTTTATTATTATAATTCTTCTGTAAGTTGATCGTTAATAAAACTTACCATCAAGTAGGGAGTCATCCAGCATTTTCTACAAAAATGAATAAACAATAAATTACCGAAAAAGATCAAGAGTTCATAAAAGCAGCGTATGATAGAAGAAAGTCATACCTTAACTATAAGTAGAAGTAGGCAGTAATTGTATAGCAAGTAATACCACAAGAAGATATTAGACACGTTGAAGCATAGGTATTCTAAGTTATAACGTCAATGATTAGAAATATCAAACATATCTGAGTTGAACGTAAACGAACATGTAAACTACAACACTATGATAGCCTTGGATAGGCACTTTGCCTACGTTAAGTATCAGTGGACATATACCGTAACTGTATAACAAGTAATACAACAAGAACATATTGGATACATAGAAGCATATTTTAACTCAGATGTGTTTCATATTTCTAATCGTTGGCGTTATAAGTTAGAATATGCTTCAACGTGTCTAATATCTTCTCGTTGTATTACTTGTTATACAGTTACAGTCTACTTGCACTTGCACTTAACATAGGCAAAGTGCCTACCAAAGACTTTAAAAATGTTGTAGCTTACATGCTCATTTGTTAGTTTTATTCGGGAGAAATTTATTTGTGAGATTTATTCGTCACTTTTATTCGTGGGAATGCACATTCGTTAGTTTTATTCGTGACAATGAATAAATTCAGATTTCCCCAGAACTAGACGTTCCATTATAAAGGATCCTGTGACGAATAAATCACGAATCACGAATAAATTTCTCACGAATAAAACTAAAGAATAAAAATAAATTCTCATGAATAAAACTAATGAATAAAAATAAATTCTCACGAATAAAACTAACGAATACTAGAGTATACGATTAACGATAACTCTGCTATGAGTATATATGAATAGTATTTTTATTACTTACATTTTCTAGTCTCAATACCATTTTTCGTGTGTGTCCTCGTGTCGTGTCGGACAAAGAAGAACCACAACAAGCTGAAGCTGACCAAGAGGCCAGGTCAACATTCGACGATCAAAGAGCACTTTTTAGTAAATATCGATGTATCGAAATTCTTCATTACGTTTTCTTGTCATTATAATCATTTATAATATAAAGCGAAGTTATAACAACGCATTTTAAACGCTTAAATTTACAGTAAGTAAATTTAAAGTAACGCTTGTTTGTACTTCTACGTTTGATTTAGCTGTATGTAAGATGGGCCAGGCCCGACAACGCATGGGAGCCAAGTGGCTCGAGTGGTTAGCCCTCCCGCGACATCGGGAGGGCCGCGTTGTCGGAGCGCTCCTACCCATCATGAACGAATGGGTGGGGCGTGGGTACGGCAGGCTCACCTTCCGCCTGACGCAGATATTGACCGGAGTTGGATGCTTCGGCAATTATCTGTGTCGCATAGGGCGGAAGGAGTCGTCGCAGTGTTTCAGCTGCGACTCGGGCGATGAGGACACGGCCGACCACACGCTGGCGGTTTGCCGGTCGTGGTCGGACGAGCGGCGTGTCCTCGAGTCGCGGCTGGGTCCCGATCTCTCGCTACCGACGGTCGTGCGTCGGATGGCGGGAGATCGGGAGTGCTGGAAGGCCGTCTCCGCATTTGCGGAGGCGGTAATGTTGAAGAAGGAGGAGGCGGAGCGGGACAGGATCCGCACCGGGCATCCGTCCCGCGTAGCCGCCCCTCGGAGATCCGGTAGGATCGGGAGGAGGAGATGACCCGGGGCCGGGGGAGGTAGGGCGGTGACGTAATTTAGTGCGTCACCCCCGCTCCCCGTCGGTATCAACCCCGGGTCGGAGGCGCTCTTTTCAGGGCGCCTCGGGAAGGAGGCGGCCTTAGCCGCGAGTTGCCGTCGGCGTCGCGTCGTGGCAGGGCGCGACGCGCGACGGCGGAGTTACGAACAGGGGGGGTCCTTGTGTCAGAGGGCCCCCCGGGGAGCAGCCGACCATCTGCTGCTCCCCCGGGAGCCGCGCCATTGGCGCTGTTTTTAGCGCGCTCCCGAGGAAGGCGGTCGAGCAGGTAAAGGGTGAGTGCGGCGGTCAATTGACCATATGACCAAGTGCCGCCTCCCCGCCCGGCCGCGACCCTTCGGGCCGCGTCCGGGTCACTGCTCAACCGCGGGGGGTCGCGGGGTGGGGGTGCCGGGGGGCACGCTCACCCCTCCACCACATCGTGCGACCCCCCCAGAAGTGGCGACGCGGCCGCGTGGTCCGTCTCGCGTCGCCGGAGTTTTGGGAAGACCCCGCGCGTTGGCGCGCGGGGTTGTTGAGCGCGGAGCCAGCATTTGCGCTGAGGGGGGGGGGGGGGGCAAGCGAATGTATCGCTAGTTTGCTCTCGCAGAAGTCCTCCCCCTCGAGCGTGCGACTCCGCGCCCGAGGACGACCACCGTGGAGTTTTAGTGGGTGCAAGCCCCACATAACCCCGTCCCTCCCCCGGGGGGCGGGGTATCCGTTAGGGATTTCTCCACGTTAAAAAAAAAAGCTGTATGTAAGATCCCCATAAAAAACTTCAAAAAAGTAAAAAAAAACACGCTATGTAGGGGAAAGTGGGGCAAAACCGGGTGCCTATTGTATTTTTCCTGCTAGCAAAAAGTCAGATGACAAACTAAACCTTGCACACCACTAGAAATCTTAATTGGACCTTACAGAATAAGAAAATGAGAGTCCTTTTTTTTAAAAAGCTATTTGGCTCGCAGGAAAACAAGATTTCTCGGAAGTATGCAAGTACCTAGTTTTCCCCTATAGGCGTGGGTAATACCAGGTACCTATTAAAAAACGCATAAAATATGATATAATTATAAAACCTCTATTATTGTTTTTTTAGAAACCATAAAGAAAGATATTTGATTTCATTTTGTTCTCACATCTTTTTTTTTATATTGTCATTATTATTATCTTTTTGTGATTTATTTGATTTCATGTACTTGGCGTAATTTTTTTACTTTTTTGAAGTTTTTTTATGGGGATCTCACTTCTTTTTACAAAGATAATATGCATAGGGAATGACTTCAGATAATTTTTAATATTATATTATCTTCTATTTTTTGTGATTTAATTGATCCTATTATACCAATAACATATAATACAATAAGTTAGTAGTTACAAATAGAAAGATTAAAAAAAATTCTTTATTATTCTTTATCATTTTATACATGAAAATGTGCTTATTTTTTCATTTGCTCGTGCAGCAGGGTTACATTCTGTTTCAGCTGTTGAAATAATTTTCTTCATCTACATCGTTCACTGAAATAGGTCACATTTCCTAATTATTTATAAATTATCATAAGTGCTCATATATCGAGATAAGTGAATGAATGAATAATTGCGTATGCAAAACCCTACTTGTAAATTTGTGCGTACATAGTCTGACGTAGATCACACTGCATCATCTTCTGCTTCGATTATTTGTAAATATATGAAAGCCACATTTTGAAGGCTCAACGAATCGAATGGTATTTTTTCAAGCCGGATCGTGGGTGGGAACGACGTCAAATCGCGATTTGAAACTTTGACGTCGCTTACTGTTAAGTTTATTAACAATAAACAAAATATTCTATATACGGGTTGAGAAAGCATTCCTTCAGCTTTAAAATGAGCCCAAGACGGAGGCATTATCTTTAAAAATGACCGAGATATTACAGTTTAACTGATGACGCGTCAGCCGATTGTTTCAATTTTTAAAACTTTAACATTAAATATTTCGAAAACTATTTGACATAGGCCTTTCAAATTCAGTATGCTTTGCTTTTGCAAGGTTATCGACAAATTCTGTAATTTTGAAGAGAATCGGTGAAACTAAATTTTTCACCTATCCGTTTTGACGTGGAATAGCTCGTGCGCCCGGAACAACGGGGACGCAAGTGCTGCTGCGCGAGAATTTGCGCTAGAATCTCCGCGCTGAAGCATGCATCGACAATGGCTGTGGCCACGTGGAGCAGTTCTTGAATTGGCAACAATCGGCCCCCTTTCGGGGCCACCAATTTTTAAAACGTAGGAACAACACGTTCCATGAAAAATAAATTAAGTGATCAGTGTTAGTAGCCGTACAGTGAAGTGAATATTCGGTACATTAACCTGAACACAGTTGACATTGCGACCCTTAACTTTGGGTAGTGTCGTATACCTGGGACTAGCTATGCACTGGGCTCGTCCATCGATGACCAGGATCGGTTCAGTGACCCAGTGACACAGGTTTTCAAGCTGCAGGTGAATTCCCGACAAGGGTGAGTTTTAGTTACATTATTGGTGACTACTATTTTTTAATTTTAACCCAGGCTATGATTTATTTCTGGCGATAATTCTCAAAATTTCGGTACGTAAATTTTCTTCGGACTGTTTAAAGAGACTTATTCGTTATCAGCAACAGTGTTGGCCGTTATTGAATTACGGATTTTTATCACAATAACGATCTACGATCACTTTTCGTTCATTTCCTGTTACATTACCTTTTCGTGGCTACGTTATTCACACAAGGATATTTGCGTATTCCTTATCCTCCCACTTCAAATAATTATTATTTTCGATTCTTCTAAAAAAAAAACCTTTGTTTTCCTTCGATGCATACCGAGTTTCTTCTTCGTAGTCGCAGCGCCGCGCGCGGCTACGCTAGCACGGGCACTCGGCCGCCAACTCGGGCTCTGATTGGTCGGTGCTTTTTGTTAATATCTCGTTAACGAAGCCTCGGAGAACATTTTCGCAAAGGAAAAAGTTGTTTGCAATTACCCCCTGAGTCACCACCTCCAAGGAACTGCAGCATTTTTGGAACACCCTGTAGTCAAACCGCGGAAGTAAATTCTATTAAAGCATTCTTAACAGGTTTAAGACCTGAAATCTACGCACGAATGCGAACTGCCGAATTCGCCGACCTAGACACTGCCATTAGCGCCGCTATCAAGGCCGAGGCCGAATGTCAGGAAAATATATTGAGAAATAAATTCGCGGAAGGATTATCGCACTCCGCGCAGTGCACTAATTGCTTCGGGTATGGGCACTCAGCGAGCGATTGTAGTAGTAAATTTCCGGTAGGACAAATAGCCCAAATTAGTTGGCAATCAAAATATTGCGATCATTGTCGAAAAGTTGGTCACACAGTTCAGGAATGCCGGAAGATAAACACCGCGCCGCGAACAACACCATATAATTCTAGCTCAAGGCCATCGTCGTATAACACTGGGTCAAGGCCGTCACAATGCAATACTAGGCCACATACGTCATCGCGTAATCCCGCGTCGCAGCTGGTCGAATGTAAATATTGCAAGAATAAGGGTGTAACGTCCCACGCGGACTCGAACCCGGCGTTACCGACAGTCGGTAAAACAGCGATATATACGACATGCGTAGACTAACTGTACATACTCTTACATACAAAATTATAATTTAAGCGAATGTAAAAAAGACGAACATTACAAAACACACTAGAAACAATTAATTATAAGCATCGTTAAGAATATAAATTTGTTTAGAGAGTTTTGCAGGATACAGACCGTTCGGATCGATAGGCGCGCGTAATACCACAATTAAGCTTACGTTACTTTATTCAGTTTACACTTTGTCTTATTTTATAGTTATAAGTCTAATAAATGTATTATTAAGTCTAATTATTACTGAGTTTCATTTACGTAGCGCACAGAACTATAGCAGTTAAGCAATTAAGCAGAATTGGCGATTAAGCAATAACCAATTAAGCAATTAAGCACTCCCGCGAACAAGCAATAAGCAGCGAAATTCTAGTGATTAGCAACTTAAGCAAAAGCAAGCATGCAGCAAAACCAAGGTACTTGTTATAATCGAATCCACGGAGAGAGTGATCGAGGAATCTTCTCGCGATTTTCGGGAAGCGCTCTCTCTCCCCCTTCCATCGATCCCATATCGATGGAAGGGGCCGTGATCGACGCTTCGCATGAGTGAGTAGGCAAACCAGCGCTATGCCTGCAGAATTTGGGACTCGCGCCCAGCAGATGGCGTTAAGCTGCCGGTTTCCTGTACAAAGTTCAAATATAAGTTAATAAGCGAGAAAACCACTGCGCGTGCGCTAATCCGCCAAAACTATGGTATAAAAGGAGGTGTACGTAGCACAGTGGTTCAGTCAAGACTCTGCTTGCGAGTGCACAAGCGTAGAGGTAGCTAAGGTCTGGCCAGTAAGATTTAGCTCGCTCCGGAGACGGTAGCGGCTGGTCTTCAGTGGACAAGATACAGGTGCTCCTTTTTCGGTTGTGTATTCAAAGGTTATAGAACCTCGCTCTTACAAAAGGCATTTAGCTCGCTCCGGAGACGGTAGCGGCTGGTGCACTTGGTAAAAGCAAGGTCAGAACAGTATAGAGCTCAAACTCTGCCACGAGTAACTAGCTCGCTCCGGAAACGGTAGCGGCTGTTCTTACTGCAGACGTTGCCAAGAGTATTAGCTCGCTCCGGAGACGGTAGCGGCTGTACACTGCAACACATACATATCTTGTACATAATACGACACACATACATAAAATATAAAAAACCAAAAACATTGTAATCATAGCTGTAGTTAATATTAATTTGTTACCTTAAAGCAGCGCTGCACAAGGAGCTGTTTTCGGCGCCTAGCGGCGAGCAACCCACCTATCTCGTTGCTAAGGTTAGAATCGGTGAGGAGAACTGCAATAGTGTATGTGCGTGAACGTAGGCTCGTAGCATCAGTAAATATGGCTGGGTTCAAGTCATACCAAATGCACGTACACTACTGCAGTTCTCCTCACCGATTCTAACCTTAGCAACGAGATAGGTGGGTTGCTCGCCGCTAGGCGCCGAAAACAGCTCCTTGTGCAGCGCTGCCTTAAAGTATAATTATTTGTTGAATAAACAAGCCATTGTTAAAGTTTAAGTTCGATTTTACTCCTTTACTCTGTAATAACGAAACCCCACCTATCCTATACTCGACGAGACGCCGCTCTCCTCTCGAGAACCAGTAACGATCAGTTGTCCCTGGCAATCGGACGTTACAAGGGACTCCAAATCCCAGACAGCAAACGTCAAATCCTTCCCAAAATCCTGTACGCAGGCAAGCCGTGCTCACATTACAACCAATAGAAATAGGGAAAGCCCCCAGTATAACATTATCGAGTCCAAAATTTAAACAAAACAGGGCATTAATGATGATCGATACAGGAGCTGATTTAAGGTCTGCGGACACATATCCGTTCCGTCTCAGTTCCGCATCAGTGTGCCAGTGGTAAGAAAAAGAGGTCCTCGACGGTCCTCTTCTTTTTACCAATGGCACACTGACACGGAACTGAGACGGAACGGATATGTGTGCGCAGACCGTTAAGCGTGGTCAAATAAAATGCCGTCTCTCCAGGCACACACATCCATACCGACGTAGTCTACGATCTAAAGGGAATAACAGAGGGTTCTCTACCCACTATGGGGTACATTAAAACGAAAATACTAGATACTATAGTAGAAATTCACGTAGTAAAAACCCTACCTCTCGTCCAGGATGGAATTTTAGGAACAGACTTCTTCCGAGAAAACGGAGCGACCATAGATTATTCGAGATTAGGTGTCATAATAGGGAACGAAATACTTCCGTTCAAAGACGGGGAAATAGCAATTCCAGTCCGAATGAGATATCATATACCAATTAACATTTTAAATCCAGCTCTAAAAACAGGATACGTGCCCAAATTAAATGTACACCCCGACATCCTAATGGGACACGCTATAGATTCTAATAACGACGGAATAGGATATATCTATGCCATAAACACATCCTCAAAGGAAATAAAAATAGAAATACCTTTTGTAGAGATAGAACCGTACCAAGAAGTAAAATTCGAAGGAAACAAGGCGTCCCCAGATCATGTTAGACAAGTACTCGAACTATTTCCTCTTAACCACCTGAATCCAGAGGAGAGTGCTAACGTCGAAAATCTGATCGGACAATACGCAGATAGATTCCACCTTCCTGGGAGTGAATTAGAAGCAACAAACGCTGTGTCCCACAGAATAATCACTGAGAACGAGGCACCCGTTAATGTAAAACAGTACCGATATCCTCAAGTCCATAAGGAAGAAATTAACCGCCAAATAAACGAGCTCTTACAAAACAAAATAATCGCGCCTTCAACCTCTCCATTAGGGTGGAGTGAAAAAAACTTTTTTTCGATGATCAATTTCTAATAGTGCGGAAAAGTTGTCTACTGGGCCCAATAAAACGTGTAAAAAATTTCAGCCCGATCGGATAATTTCTTCTGTGTACACCAAAGGCCTTAACTTTCAAAATTTTAGTACAAAACTTAAAATTAAAAAAAAATATATATAAAATACAAAATACATGAAAAAACAATTAAATTATTAAAAAAACGAAAAAAATATAAAATACAAAAATAAGGAGCCCGACGTACAGCTACCTCCGCGTAGTTGGTTCTGGGCCACTTGTTCCGTTAGGAAAGTGAGCGAAGAGCTGCATTTTTTTATAGTTTACAGTGCCATTCCTATCGTTCCGAAACCAGCCACGGGTGTTTCTTTGCTTCATTTACGCAACAAATATAGTCTTGGGTATAAAAAAAGGTAGAATCCACCAGCTGAAGAAAGTTGCGGTTTCTTAAGTTTTGTACTAAAATTTTGAACGTTAAGGCCTTTGGTGCACACAGAAGAAATTATCCGATCGAGCTGAAATTTTTTACACGTTTTATTGGGCCAAGTAGACAACTTTTACGCACTATTAGAATTTGATCATTGAAAAAATGTTTTTTCACTCCACCCTACTCTCCATACAACTCCCCGCTGTGGGTAGTCACAAAAAAGGATGATAGTGAAGGGAATAAACGGTGGAGGTAATACATTTCCGACATCTAAATGAAAAGACGATAGGCGCGCGTACCCCTTACCAAATATAGCCGAAATATTACATCAGCTGGGCAACGCAAAGTATTTCTCAGTATTCGATTTAGCATCAGGATTCCATCAGATACCAATGCATCCAGAAGACAAGCACAAAACCGCGTTTTCAACACCCTATGGTCACTATGAATTCAATTGAATACCTTTCGGTCTCAAGAACGCCCCCGCTACATTTTAAAGGTTGATGGACCAAGTACTTACTGGGTTACAAGGAACAGAATTATTCGTATACCTCGACGATATAGTAATCTACGCCAGCTCACTCTAAGAACACGCGATTAAATTCACAAAACTAATGAAACGACTAAGAGAAGCCAACCTATGTCTGCAACCAGACAAATGTGAATTTTTAAAAAGAGAAGTGTGTTATCTGGGTCACATTATTAGCGAGGAAGGGGTTAGGCCAGATCCAAAGAAATTGGAGGCAGTCAAACAATTCCCACAACCTAAAACGCCGAAAAATATAAGACAATTTTTAGGGTTAGCCGGATATTATCGCAGATTTATTAAGAACTTTTCAAAAATAGCAAAGCCATTATCCGATTTAACGAGAAAGGATCGCCGATTCGAGTGGTCAACGAAACAACAAATCGCGTTCGAAACACTACGGGACGCTTTATGCCAGGAACCGATTTTACAGTATCCACATTTCGACAAACCTTTTATCATCACTACAGATGCTTCCGGTGATGCAATAGGCGCGGTACTAAGTCAGGGAGAAATCGGGAAGGATCTACCGATAGCATACGCTTCAAGAATATTAAATGATGCTGAAACACGTTACGCTCCAACCGAACGCAAATTACTCGCATTAATATACGCCGTCCAGCACTTCCGCACGTATGTATACGGAAGATGCTTTGGATGGATCACAAACCACTAGAATGGCTTCACACTTTAGCTAATCCTACCGCAAGACTCATGCGTTGGAAAATAAAATTAGCTGAATACAATTACAAAATCATATACAAGCCCGGGAGGTATAACACTAATGCAGATGCCCTCTCGCGAAATCCGGTAAATACACTCCCGCTACAAGTAAAGGGGAAACGAGCGCGCTCCCAAACCGCCACGGCTCCGGGATCTCCAAATCCAAGCCCCATGAAACAACCAAAGGGAGATGGATCATCCTCCTTATCATCATACGAATTTAATCCTGCCCAAATACGAATGAGGAGGAAATTAAAAAGGAAACATAAAACCACAACGACCACGTCATCGAGCCGACTAGTAGACAAGAAGAGGGGAGTATCAGCAAAATTCGGATCGGCGGAAATGGAGGTGTCCACCGACAGCTTCGAGGCAAATAAAGATATCCAAGTATCAGTAGAAGTTCACCACCCACCTGGACAACCAGTTCTAAACCAACCGCCCCCGACCGTCCTCGTAGTCCACAAAGAATGGAGGTCGATATAATGCAAAGGGATTGGGACGAGATCATAGAAATCACCGAAAGTGTAGAGGTACCGAGTAGTCACTCTTACAGAGAGCCTCCCAAAATAAATTCTAGCGACAGTAGTAGTAGTAAGAAAAATAGTCCACCAATGCGGGGTAAGAAATACTGTACAAGAGATTCCAGTGGAACTCTGACCGGGCCAATATCTCCAATAACTATAAGAAAAGATTCGAACAATAAATTCAAAACATTTACTGGTCCACCCCGACAACAAGTATCATCGCGACGACAAGGACCACCGACACAACGAGCATTACCCAGGATAACTAACCAAGAATCAATTCAAAGCAGAGTCAAGGAGATTGGAGATCACTTATGGATGAGAAGGGAAGCTGCAGGAATATTCATAACTACAAATGGCAAACCAGTGGGACAGGATAGTACAGAGTTTGTAACCAGGGAACAAATTAAAATTACCTTACCCCTGCCACTCCAGGCAGGAAGCATAATAGAAATTCCTAATCCAGGACGGACCACCTTAGGAATGGTAATACCAGATCTTCCAAACGAAGAAGCCTATCACGCCACAATCAGGAACCTACATAATAAATTAACACAGGAAAACATAAACAAAATCTCATTGCCAAAAACGGAAATCAATATATCATGGGAGAAATTAAAACAGATGATAAATTTAAGATTCTTACAAACAAGCATCAGAATAACGATCTGCAATGGCACTGTACAGCTGCCATCAGAACAGGACCGTCTGATAATAATTAAAGAAAATCACGAGTCACCAGTAGGGGGGCATAAACGAGTAACCAAAACCTACAACAAAATTAGGAACCTGTACCATTGGCTAAACAAGAAGAAAGATGTGAGACAACACATTAAGACATGCATAAGTTGCTAAAAGAAAAAGCTGGTGCGGATTAAAACTAAGGAGCCAATGATAATAAGAGACACACCGCTGGATGCTTTGGACAAAATATCCATGGATATTGTGGGACCGTTGCCACCCACAAAGTCTGGAAAAACATATATACTTACCATACAGGACAACCTAACAAAATTTTCGTTAGCAATACCATTAGTCTCGTTTACAAGCGAAGAAATAGCCCAAGCATTCACGACACACTTCATATACCAATACGGATGTCCTAAAGCCATTCTCACAGATCAAGGATCTTCTTTCATCAGCTCTCTCATGCGAAAATTTGCAAAAGTTCTTAATATCAAGCAGTACAAAACCTCAGCGTTCCATCCTTAGTCAAACGGTTCCCTGGAAAGAAGTCATCATGTTCGAGTCGAATATTTAAAACATTACATTACCAAAGAAAAAGAATGGGACCAGTGGTTTCCACAGGTCATGTTCTCTTATAACACTAGTGTACATGAGGGAACCAAGTACACTCCCTACGAATTAATATACGGAAAAAGGGCCAGGCAACCTTCAAGTATAACACTAAAAGACACAATAGGCACATATCCAGATTTTGTAGATAGGTTAGTAACAAAGTTGCTCAACATTCGCGAACTGGGACGATGCAATTTAGAAGGATCGAAATATCATAAAAAATATTACTACGACCGAAAGGTATCCGCAGTTAATTACCACAGAGGCGAACAAGTACTAGTTTTAAAGCCAAAAAGAAACAAATTTAGCAACGAATACGATGGACCGTATAAGATAGTAGAAGTCTTGGACAACAACAATGTGAAGTTGGCAATGGGTCCCCACCGAACTAAGATTGTCCACAACGATAGAATCAAAAGGGCCTACGTGCCACCGGAACGAGGAAGTCCTAGGGACATTTCCGCAAGAAATCACTAATTCCGCGACGCTATAAATTCAAGAGTGGGGGAACGCGCGGCCTCATTCAGAAAGAAAATTTCAGTGTGAGAACCGGCATTTTCGAAATCGAAGGAAAGACAAAACGTGTGCAGAAGTAGAATTACAGAAGGAAGAACGAAATGGGAGGAAAGAAGTAAGTACCCCTTTCATTAAAAACCGTAAAAGGGAATCAAGAATAGTATTCTTATCGAATAAATTCTTACTATCCAAGCATGTGGTCAAGCAAGAAGGAGTGGCAATTCCGTGTTAAGGAAGAAGACGGCCCAGGAGTTGGGACGTACGAAAAATTGTTGCGGATGATCTGTTTAAAGGCCACGGGCCAATATTATACAAACAGGAACGATATATTCCGTCGCAAAATATGTCGGCAATGCTATGAGACCATATCTGAAGAGAATCGGCGTTACCATACCCCCGCGACCAACTACATCATAACGTTGGGCAGGAACCTCATTAATTACAAGTACTGTATGCGTTGTACACAACAAATCTACACTAGTGGAATCGCTGTCCAATGCCCCCACTGCGTGGAGGCGTTCATGCGCTTCAACAATGATAATTGGTGCACCCTAGACTTAGGTATGGGGTTGAATGTACTCGAATTACACAGTTAAAGAAATATGCCGATAAGAGAGGAAGGCGAATAAATTACATTATTTCATATATATACATAGTCTCCAAATTTCGTTTACCTGCCAAATAATTCATTCATTTCCCACAACACATTCACAACACGTTCAATAGTGTGTAAAAAGGATAGATGTATATAGAGGTCAACGAGCCCGCGATATAAACAAACCGCGCGATCCTGAAACATAGAGAAATAGACGCACAATGTAAATAGAGAAGGTCAGTTTAGTTCTAGGAAACTCATTACCCAATAATAAGTACGAATTCGTAGAAGTAGAGTCGTGATGTAGATAGAAAAGAACAGTAAAATTCGGGAAACTATAGCCAAATAGTGGGGAAGTAAACTCGTAGCTTAATACCGTATAAGGAGAATCATAGCTAAGGGACATTCTAATAACAAGGCTCATTCGGCACCGAGAGTCAGTCAAACATAGTCATAATTCGCGCAGTGCTACTAAACCGATATGCCTAACCGAGCGGGAAGGAAACTGAGAAAATTAAGAGCGGCGAAATCAACACCGTCAGAACCGAAACCGTGGAAATTATGTAAGATAACGGTGCCGCAAGTAGACTGGCTACACTACATCAATCTCAGTCATTCTGATCCACGACGGCGGGCATGGAAATACATATTTTTGTTCGGTACGGGAAACGAACCACCCCTGACGACGGGAGTGACGGTGAATTCAAATGCGGACGCAATAGCGCTTCAACGAGTGGAGAGAGAGGACGAGCGTCAAAACTCCTCCTCCGATGTACAAATAAAAAAAGCGCGCTACTCCAAGGACTCATCTCTCGAGACGAGAGATAAACCGGGAGGCGAGATGTAACGTACTGCGACGAGTCGCCGTTATAATTATCTTCCTTTTACTATACTAACTCTAATTATTCTTATATTATGTTATACCTAAAACCTTTTGTATTAGCAATAAGACATGAATGCACATATGGATGAATGCAATCTAGTGACCAGCGAAAAAACTAAGTGAAGCGAACGCATGCGCAGTGTAGTTCAGTTGAGGGAGTGAACCAAGTGCGGATCGAACGCGCGTGCGCGAAACATACGGTCAACCGGACGCCGAATAAACCGTGAGTGTAGTGCACGACTGGCGCGAACCGGATATAGAATCCGATTGGTGCGCGCAACGCGCAGCATGTGATTGGCGCGGGCTAAGTTTTACAAATGAGTATAAATAGAGGCCCGCCAGCAGAGATATTCATTCCTGGATCTTCGACCGAACCAGTATTATACTGAAGCCGCTTTCATTAGCCCCTCAGTCCTCGGGCTGCTTTCAATAGCCCCTGGGCCGCGAAATATCTTCAGTCCAGTCTATTTCTACCAACATCAGGCCTACCATCTGAAGCCGCTTTCAGTAGCCCTTCGGCTTCCATCTGGGGACATCTTAACCGATTACCTGGCTACCATCTGAGACGCTTTTACTAGCCCCAGCTTCCATCTCAGCCGCTTTAATTAGTCCCTGAGCTACGTGATATCTACAACTGAAGACGCTTTTAATAGCTCTTCAGCTTCCATCCTAGAAAGCGTGGGCCAGCTGATAGGCAATAGGAAGCCATTCAAATTCGAGAGAAGGAATCCTCTCAATCACTCAACTTAAACATTCTGAATTGACCAAGCGTCAATTCCTCTATTATACATTATACCGACTTCATGTCAAGATTCATATTTAATTAGCGATTTAGTATCGCATCTTTATATTATATTTTCTATATTAATTAACGACTCAATTCTAATTATCAAAAGAGTCAACTATCTCTATATTCCGTTCTACCGACTTAGCATCAAATCAAAATCGAACGATATTCTTAATTACGGACTAAGCATCATTTTTCGTTAACATTATATTCCGTAGCGCCGAAACCGAAACCAACGATATTCTTTATTTCCAACCGATACGTCGTCACGTATTATTTAATGTTCTATTAATTTACCGTTACGGTTCACACGACTCCGTGTCGTATTATGTTATTTTCCGACCTAGCGTCAAACTTTCTTTGAATAAACTATTTTGTTACTTGTTGTTAAAAGGAAGGATTCTCGTTCATGAAATTCATTTCTTAATCGCACGCCACCCGTACCAATCGCACAAATTCACAGGTAAACCGCTCTACTTGTGAAAACTCCTGTAACTAACGGCAGCGTCTCGTTCGAGAACGTTACATCCGACACAGTGGCTCGATAAATATACTTTAAATCAGCATTTACGGGACAAAGTGTATTTTCCTGTTCATTCAGATCCCGTACACTAATTCAGATCGACGCAATTCTAGCAGAATCACATACAACATGTAACCGTTAAACGCGGGGTTAACGGTGGGACGGTGGAGGAACCGTATTGTCAGCTCAGGACGGTTGTCCAGGGCCGCCGATCGAATGAATGTACACAGAGGTGAGGTAGAGTACGAGTAATTTATTTACGGCTGGGTACAAGGTATCCTGGCCTGGTCTATGCTGGCACACAGTTTGTAAGCGGCTTAAACTAGGTCTTAGTCTATCGCGGTTTACGGTGTGTATCGCGGCGCGCGGTTCGGTGTGTATCGCGGCGCGTATTTCGGTGCGTAGGTCCGTGTGTATCGCGGCGCGTGCCTTGGTCGGCTGTAGCGTTTCGGCGAAGGTGGAGATGATAGACGGTTTGACCGTTCGGTGTCCTGGCGGGCCAACCGTGCCACTGGACCGTGGTCGGAGAGTTTGTGATCCGGTCACCCAGTGGGTACAACCCGCGGGTGAATCGGAGACTGTAAGGACGCTCTCGAGAACGGAGATAAATCTGTTCGGGAGATCGATGGCGGATGTCAGTCTGCGTCCAGAGGATGGCTCACGCTGTCCTTCTGGGAACCGTGGAGGTGGAGAGTCGAAAAATGCACAGAGACTCAGTCTGTCGACGCACAAGAACGGGTGCTTACACGAGAGCTTGATCTTTCGCAAGTACTAGTGTCGGCACAAGAACGTGGAATCCCACAGGAGGTCTCTGGGAGAGGCGAACTATTCGTACTATCGCTCTAGGCGGTCTCTGCCAAATAGGCCTATGCCCCCGGCCTGTATGTCCTCGTCCGCGCATTTTCGGCAGCGAGAGAGTCGCTCGGTGCGCGACCTTCTCGCGCCAGTTCTCGGTAATTGCGGACGAGTGGTGGGGGGCAAGACCGTTGGCGTAGTGCGGTGCGCGCTACCTCGGTCGGGCGGGGGGGGGGGGGGTAAGATCGTCGTCCCATCGACGTAACTCGTTACAAACAGGTTATGGGCCCAGGGCTCTATTGAAACAATGGCTGACGCAATGAGAGTTTCAATCGAGAAATTAAATAATGAAAACTACTACACGTGGAAGTATAAGGTTGAACTCTTGCTAGTAAAAGAAGAGTGTTGGGAAGTAGTTAGTGAAGCAGCACCAAATCCAGAAACCAGCACGTGGAAGAAGAAACACGATAAAGCACGTGCAACGATTGGTTTGCTCGTGGAGGACAACCAACTGATACATGTTCGGGACGCAGCACATGCAAGGGATGCCTGAAGCGCATTGAAGATTTATCACGAAAAATCCACATTATCCACAAGAGTGATTTTATTGAAAAGTATCGTGAATCAGAGGCTCGATGATTGTGGCGATATGGAAGAGCATGTGAGTACCATTCTGGATAGGATAAATAAATACGCTGCCCTAGGTGAATCACTCTCCACCACGCTACAAACTGCCATAATACTTGGGAGTCTACCGAGTTCATATGACACACTAGTTACTGCTCTGGAATCACGATCAGAATCCGATTTGACGCTGGCAGTAGTGAAAGGAAAGCTAATTGATGAGTATAAGAGAAGGGAAGGTTCCAATGTGCTGGACCTACTGCATACAGAACTCTGTGGCCCTATGCGAACAATAACTCCTGGAGGGAAAATATATATATTGACCGTCATTGACGACTAAATTCGATTTATGGTAATCTATCTACTAAGAAAAAAGTCAGATGCGACTAAAGCAATCAAAACCTACGTGGAAATGGTTAAGACAAAGTTCAAATCCAGGCCCAAGGCAATCCGATCTGACAGAGGAAGAGAATATGTGGCAGGCAAATTGAAAGCTTTCTTAGACAAAAATGGGATTAAAACGCAATACACAGCACCATATTCGCCACAACAAAACGGGGTGGCCGAAATAAAAAATCGCTATCTGATTGTCGGGTCACGGAAAAAAGGGAAGTCGCCTCACCGGGACTCGAACCCGCGATCTCTAGATTTGCGCGCTGGCCAGCCGCCTTAACCACCTCGGCTACCGCCGACTCCCCGGTCTTCGTTATTCCGTGCCCTCTCTTATGATGGGGGTTCCTGATTCCACATGATAGAAATGGCAAGAGCAATACTCATTGATGCAAAATTGGCAAAGGAATTTTGGGGTGAGGCGGTTCATACGGCAATCTACTTACAAAATCGGCTGCCATCCAGTGCTACTGGGAAGACACCGTACGAATTGTGGAAATCGCAGTTACCCAATTTGAAGGACCTACATATCTTTGGCTGTGACGCATATGTTCAGATACCGAAACAATTTCGTGGAAAGTTGCACTCCAAAGCGCAGTTACTCACTTTTGTGGGATACGAAGAAGGCTCCAAGGCTTATCGCCTCCTTGACAAGAAAACGAAGAAAATAAAGGTGAGCAGGGATGTCAAATTTATTAATGAACACTTATTTAATTCAGGCATAAGTGTGAACATCACACCAGGATACGAAAAGAAGCATAACGAAAGTGCAGACAACGAAGAACACTACGAGAAAGTTTATGACAAAAGGCCAATAGATGACACCATCAACATTAGTAGTGAAATAGATGATGACACTTTCGAAGACTCGCATTCACGAGAAGCAACTCCGCAAAGGCGACCCTCACAGCGACAAAGGAAGTCGTCTGAAAGGTATGGTGAAGTGGTAAAATTGTGTCTTGACAGGGTTGAACCTCGTACTGCCAAGGAAGCCGTATCCCAATTCGATGGTGAAAGTTGGAAAAGGGCAATGGATGACGAAATGCCGTCATTGTTAGCGAATGACACATGGGATCTTGTTGACCTACCTGAAGGAAGAAAGGTTGTGGGTAGCAAATGGGTTTTCAAGCTGAAGCAAGGCAACCCTGAAAAGCTGAAGTACAAAGCACGTCTGGTTGCACAAGTATGCACAAGATTACGTTGAGGTATTTGCGCCAGAGGTGAAAAATGTAACAATCAAAGCGCTTCTCACATTAGCCGGAAAAAGAAGACAGCATGTGAGACAATATGATGCAAAAACTGCGTTTTTAAACGGAAAACTAAAGGAAACCATATACATGGCACAGCCTGAGAACTATGTCAGCGTAGGAAAAGAAAACAAGGTGTTTAAAACGAAGTATCTATAGGCTCGTATAGACCGGGCAACAATTGCCGGCAACTTTGTCGCTGGAGTCGCTGGCGAGTCGGTGGGATAACCGACTTGTCTCCAGCGATTTGTATCCGGCGACTTTTATCCGGCGACTTGTGTCCGGCAACTTGTGTCTGGCGACTCGTCCTTTAAAGGTTAAGAGATACGAATAGACCTGGCGCAGTCGCCGGATACAAGTTGCCGGCGACTTGCAACAATCTCTGTGGGATACAGCAACTCGACCCTTGTCTCAAACGGCCTTCTAGAAATGACTGTTGGCCACATGTTCCCGAAACACTGTATTCAAGTGGTCGGTGAGCAACATCGCCCGCGTGTCTAATGCCTGTATTCTGTTTCCCGTTCCGAATGGGAAACATCGCCGACTCTGTGGCAACACACCACACATATATATGTATATGTTTATTTTATATGTTAATTTTTAACGTATACATCTACTGTATGATGTATATACATATATACATATATATATATTTATTTTTAAATATATATAAATATGCATGTGTGTGTGTATATACATCATATAGTAGATGTATACGTTTATGACCGTATTGGCCCGTGAGTCAGCGCTTGACAACGCTACCTGCGCGTCCGAAGTCACCATGTATACCACCCATTATCGACATCTGGTAGACAAATGTTTCCCAACGAACGCTTCGAGAACAAGCTATTGCCTAGTCAGAAAGAAATGAAGAAATTTTGCTTCAAAAATACTAAATTGCCAGCTGTAAAAGATAACTGAATTCGATATTTTGAATAGATACATTAAACTGGCATAAGAATCACCTGTAGCCAAGTATCTAAGCGTGACAGCTAATCATATGGTGGGCGGAATTGCAAGACGATAATTTGTGTCTTTCTTTGCAATTTTTGGAGCCACTAAATTCAGGAGCTCTTCAAAATCAGATTTTGTCATTCGCACAAAATTAATAAAACTACCTCCGTCGTTTAATAGAAACTGTGACATTAAATCATCACCGTAATGTTCTCCATTTCTCAAAAACGCCTTTTTCCACCAACGCCTTTTTCTTTTTCTTTTGGTCGATGCTATTACAATGAACGCGGCGCCAACACCCATAGCTATTGACGGATCCATGGCTACTAAATAGAGTTTGGAATGGACGCCGAAGAGTCTTGGTCATAAGGTGGGGGACACAAGTTGCCGAGTCGCCGGACACAAGTCGCTGGATACCAGCCGCTCGGTAAAAGTCGCTGGAGACAAGCCGATGCATCCCAGCGAGTCGCTGGCGACAAAGTTGCCGGCGATTGTTGCCCGGTCTATACCAGCCTTTAGGCTTAAAGCAAGCGGCCAAAGTATGGTACGATGAATTAACAAGGGTCCTCGAAAGGGAAAACTTTACACGAAATAATACCGACTGTTAGCTATCGACACACGCGCGAAAGATGTTTCTTTCTCTTGGGGTTGTAAGGCCCAAGTGACTCCGTGGTACGCGGTGCTGATGACTCTATCACTCGCCAAATTAATTTTAAGTGACTGTTTAAATTGAATGATCGAAAAGAAACTTGCTGGTCCGTATGATGACCAGACAAGAGTACGAATGTCTTTGATCGATGGTCTTAGTCACGAATGCTTGACTAGACCAAACACGCTAGTCCGTACGATGACTAGAATACGAGAGCTGTTGACTCAGAATCTTAGTCACGAATGCTTGACTAGATCACGTGAAGTCGACTGTATCGTTGGCTGTATCAGTAGAGTGCTGAAGAGTTGAAACGAGAGATGAATGCGTTCGCTCGAGAGACGATTGAATTCTGACTTGTCCACGCTTTTCGACGTCGAAGGTAGACCAAGACATTAGAATTTCGGGAGGTATCAAATTGCTGATTGGCTAGCTTTTCCTTGAAGAGGAGGGACCTTCCCTCCGCGATTTCGGTGGTGGAGAGGAAGCCTCTCCTTCTTGGTGACGTAGCAGAGGAAAAACCAGGCATGTGGCTAGCAAGCCTAGCCAGGTTGTTCGGTCGGAGCGTCTCGCTAGGGTCGCGGTTTATGGCTGTATTGTTCCGCGAGTCAGCGGTGGATGACGGTATGTGCCGGTTCGAGGTTACCGTATCTCACCCGCTGGCAGAGCAATTCAAACGGATTATCTCAGAGCGAAGGCACTCGAAATTACCAAAAAACCGGCACGATGTCGATTGCCTTTTGGTCATCTGGCAAGCAAATGGTTCCCAACGAATGCTTCGAGAACAAACAATTGCCCACCGTAATAAAGGTTAAATTTTGCCTTGCCCCTGAGCCAGCTTGTGTTCCGTAAGACGGAACATGCTCCCCCCGTTGAGAGGTTTCATCGATCAATGTTATATCATAAACGCGTGAACTATGATACACTTAGAATTACGATTAATGTTATGATTACGGTAAAAGTCTTTGACATGACAAGCCTTTAAACTTCTTGTTGGACGGGAAGTGGAGCCAGCTGTTTCACGTTCCTTTTATAAATTCCGGTGGCTGTCCGTACGGTGACAGCTCGGATGACCTTGTCCTTGCCGGGATGAATCGTTTCGATTCGTCCGAGACGCCACTGCAGTGGCGGAAGATGGTCTTCCTTCAGCACGACGATGGTCCCCTCTGTAATGTTGTGAGACCCATTGGTCCACTTTTGACGTACATTGAGCTGATTGATGTACTCTTTGTGCCATCGAATCCAGAAGTCTTGCTTGACCTTCTGGATATGTTGCCAGTTACTTAGCCGATTGCTTGGTGTTTGGCTGAAATCGATCTCGGGCAAACTCGTCAAAGAATCACCAATCAGAAAGTGACCAGGAGTGAGAGCTAGAGGATCATTAGGATCGGACGATAAGGGTGTCAAAGGTCGCGAATTGAGGATAGCTTCGACTTCAATGACGAACGTGTTGAACTGCTCGAAGGTAAACAGCTCTTCACCGACTACGCGTTTAACATGATGCTTAAATGATTTGACGGCTGCTTCCCATAGACCGCCAAAATGAGGAGATAAGGCTGGCATGAAGTGCCACGATACTTCCTTTTCGGTAAGGAATTGTCGCACCTTTCCGTCTTTCTGCAAAACTTCGTGAAGCTCAGTCAATTCGTTATTCGCACCAATAAAGTTACTGCCATTATCGGAATACATGTGACGACATATTCCTCTGCGCGCGATGAATCGTTTTAAGGCCGCAACGAATGCCTCGGTTGTCATATCGCTAACTACCTCGAGATGTACTGCTTTAGTAGCAAAACAAATAAAGACGGCGACGTAAACCTTTATTCGTGTGCGGTTTCGGAAACGTCGTTCTTTAATGTAGAATGGTCCGCAGTAATCGATGCCGCAATTGTAGAAAGGCCGGTTTTCGGTTACC
Organism: Andrena praecox; assembly: GCA_963932275.1. Classification (NCBI taxonomy): domain Eukaryota; kingdom Metazoa; phylum Arthropoda; class Insecta; order Hymenoptera; family Andrenidae; genus Andrena; species Andrena praecox. The sequence continues at coordinate 34,616,194 of OZ010729.1, read as the reverse complement.
CGAGCGGCAGGTAGGTGACCCATAAGGTAATCCGTCGCGGGTGGCTTAACTCGGAAGCACCTGACGCATTGTCGAATGATTTTACGTGTAGCATTCCTACCGTCGATCGGCCAGTAAGTTTGTCGAACAGCGTACAAAGTGGTGGTGATACCTGCGTGGTGATTTTCGATATGCGCTTGTCGAATGATGAGATCTGTAATATGATGACCCTTTGGAAGAAGAATTGGATGTTTCTTCTCATATGATAACGTTGAATTTTGAAGACGTCCTCCGACACGCAAAAGTCCCTTATCGTCGACGAAGGGATGGAGAGGAAGAAGTTTACTTTTGCAATGTAATTGAACTCCAGCCTTCAGTTGGTGAATGTCTTGTGCAAAGGCGGACGATTGTACAAGCTGGATGATGCGGTCGTTAGCTGCTTGAAGCTCTTCTACAGCCAGTGGCCCTTTGAGACGATTAGGGAATCTGAACCGTAGAGAATACGCGACGATTTTTCTTAATCGAGAGAGGCTTGAGTAACGATCTAAGATTTCGTTGCTATTAACAGTTGTCGCAAAACATGAAATTCGTTTTATTTCTGGAACTTCTTCGATGAAGTTAAATTTCGATATTGGCCAAGCCGATTCATTGCTTGAAAGCCATTCTGGTCCGTGGCTCCAGTTACGGTTGTGAATAAAATGAACAGGTGGTTGACCGCGAGATAATAGGTCTGCTGGATTGTCGTGTGACCTGACGTGCCGCCAAGAATTGACGTCCGTTTTTATTTGAATGTCGGCTACGCGGTTCGCGACGAAAGTTTTTAAATTGCTTGGTTCCTTGTTAAGCCAATTCAAAACAATGGTCGAATCGGTCCAGAATGTGGCGGTTTTGATTTCTTCTGTCATTGCCTCTTGAACGGTTCTGTACAAAGTAGCTAAAAGAGCGGCGGCGCAGAGTTCGAGACGCGCGAGAGTGACGGTTTTTAGTGGAGCAACGCGGGATTTTGCACACAGAAGGTCGGTTTTGATCTGTCCGGTTTTGTTGACTGATCTAACATATAGACAGGCTCCGTACGCTCGTTCGCTTGCGTCACAGAAACCATGTAGTTCGAATTTGCGAGACGCGTGTTGTGTGACGTTTCGCCTGAATGAGAAATCATTGAGAAGCGTTAGATCATTTACGAATGTCGCCCATTCTGTGTGCAACTTGATCGGTAAAGACTCATCCCAATCGAGTCGCAGTTGCCACAACTGCTGCATGATGATCTTCGCAGTGATGGTGACTGGCCCGAGCAGTCCTAGAGGATCAAAGATCTTTGCGATGGATGAAAGGATTGTGCGCTTCGTAACCTTTTCTGTTATGTGAGGATCGACAGTGTAGTTGATCTTATCTTCTCGTGCGTTCCAGAAGATACCCAACGTCTTCACCGTTGTGGAGTCGCCGAAGAATTTTGGATGGATCTGTTGCTCCGTGAGTCCAGTGAGAAGTTCGGGCTCGTTTGATGCCCACTGTCGAATGTTTAAACCTCCTCGCTGGAGTATGTTGATGATCTCGTCGCGTAAAACCCGTGCTTCATTAAATGTATTTGCACCGGTCAGAAGATCGTCAACGTACATATCTCTCTTCAATATAGTTGCGGCTTTCGGATGATTGGCCGCTTCGTCGCCCGCAAGTTGATGAAAACATCTTATGGCTTGAAATGGAGCTGAAGATAGTCCGAACGTGACCGTGTTCAGCTCGTATGTCGCGATTTCATTTCGTTCATTTCGCCATAAGATGCGCTGATACTTACGATCCTCTGGCCGAACGAGGAATTGACGGTACATCTTTTCAATGTCCCCGGTCAGCACATATGTGTAAATGCGAAACCGCAGAAGCAAGGAAAAGATGTCGTCCTGGATGGTAGGTCCTGTCATTAACGTGTCGTTAAGCGACAAGCCGCTGCTCGATTTGGCGGATCCGTCGAATACAACCCGTACCTTCGTTGTCGTGCTGGAAGCTTTAATGACCGCGTGATGAGGCAAGTAAAATCCGTGCGAATCATCCGTTCGTACCTGACTCATGTGACCGAGCGAGATATATTCTTTGATTACGGCTGAATATTCTCGTCTTAAGTCTGGATCGCGACTGAGTTTTCGTTCCAACGAGGAAAAGCGATTAACGGCTCGCGAATGCGACTCACCGAGGAGCGATATTTTTCCGTTGAACGGTAGTGCGACGATGTAGCGACCCGATATGTCCCGTTGAACGTGATTAGAGAAGTGATCCTCGCAAATCTGTTCCTCGGATGAGATATACCGTCCGTGTGGTCCTTCTTCGACTTCCCAAAAACTTTTTAGATCGAAGTCCAGCTTCGTCAGGAAGGTGTTCCGTTTTGCACGCGGCGCCGTCGAAGGTGCGCTCCCCCCGATGATCCATCCGAATTGCGTCTTCTGGAGGATCAGGTCCGGTGTGTTACGAGGGGACAGGTTGATTTGCCCGACACTTAGAGACGCGAGTGAAGGGCCGCTTCCAATTAACATGTCTACGGGTGCCGGTCGGTGAAAATGCGGATCGGCTAATCGAATATTTGCTGGAATTTGTAATTTCACACGATCAATTTGCGTGTCCGGTAATAATCCTGATATTCGAGGTATCGTAAAGAATGTCAGGTTCCGTTTATAATTTGATGAACGCGATTCGATGGTAGTCGCGACGATTTGATTTGTTACAGTATTAACGTCATTTAGAGCTTCGATGGTTACGGATAGTTTCTTTTTTGGAAGGCGTAGTTTCGCAGCGAGGTCTTCTGTAATGAAATTCGCGTTCGCACACGTATCCACCAATGTCCGACACTCTGTTGGTTGCTGATCGCGATCAAGAACGTTGACGATCGCGGTAGCCATTAACCCGTTGGTCGGCCCATCGGTGATTGGTGTGATTTTCTGATGGTTATGTTCTTGAGATTTCGCTCCGACCCTCCGTGGCCCTTTACACAAGACTGATAGTCAAGATTTAGTGTCGGCGCGAACTGCTAACTCTTGATGCAGCTTCGTGTTATGCGGTTCATTACATACCCTACATCTTCCGGATTTACAATTTTCGATTTGGTGATCTGATCGCAAACAGTTCAAACAGAGTTGTGCCTTGCGCGCGGCTTCGATGCGTTTGTCGACGGTCATATTAATAAATTTCGCACATTGATAAGCGGCATGCGAGTCGTTATCACAAATACGGCATTTGTTGATGTAATTGCTAACGAATGCTTGACGTTTTGCTTGAGGCGCTGAAGGCGAGTATCGCCGTTTGACTGCTTTGCGAGGTGAATTCGACCCATTGGGTTCGCTTCGGCGTTGCGTCTCCGCTTGTGGACGCTGATGCGAGCGGATCGCGGTCGATTCCGGTTCGTAATCCTGGCACTGGTGTGACGTGATGAATAAAAATTTAAATATTTCTGTGATTTTTGGCATTTCGGTGTCCGTTAAGGTTCGTTCCCACGTCTTACGCGTATCTTTCCCCATGCGAGCCACCACGATGCTCGTCAGCAAGTCGTTTGCAATATTCTCCCACGTGCGGCCGAGAGCTTGTAACGAACGAACGTGTAATTGCATATAGTTCGCGAGATCGAAAATGGATTCTGATGTATCGTCAGGCATAGCCGGTGTGTTTCGAAGGAGCGCGGCGTGGCGGAGAATGAGAGCGCGCTTGTTGTCGTATATCTCGATGAGATGTTTCCACGCCTTTTCGTAATTCTCGTCGGAAATCGTGTATGCTTCTATCGCTGCTTCGGCCTTGCCTGATAACGAAAGGCGTAAGTAATTTAGCTTCTGCATGTTGCTCAACGCGGATTGCGCATGTATCATGGAAGTGAACGCGCCCTTGAACGTGACCCACTTTTCCATACGACCGTCGAATTTTGGTAAGTCAATTTTCGGGAGCTTGACCGAAAGCCCGTATGCTGACGTGGATGGCGCAGGCGAATCTCGCGAAACATTTCCAACGTTTGCTGGTGGTTCAACGCGGTTCGTAGATGCTTCGAAGCTATTCAGTAAAACTACCGCTGTAGCCATGATATCATCGAATTGATCCGTGATTTCCTCGCGTTCGGCTTCGGCTTGCGCAAAATCTTCAAGGCGTGCCAATTCATCCTGAATGTCATTTAACGTGCTGAATTGTCTCCTAAGCCGTTCGACACGATCGCGAAGTTTTACGCGTTCCTTAACCGAATCTTGATAAGATTCAATATATTTAGTAAAACTAGTGATCTGCGCCTTGAATGTGCGCCGTTTTAGTTTTAAATTTGAAATGATCTGACTGTTGTCAGTGGCGCTTGCGCTCGCGCGCGTGTTCGCGTTCGGTTTCGTCATTGTAGTGCAGGCGGATAGAAATACACGGGAAAGGGAAGTCACTAAGATACACTGATTGATAACACTCAATAACGAGCCTACCTTGATCGATGCCAACTGCTCTGGTAGAGTCGTCTCAGGTCCGGATGCTTGCCGTTGACGTCGGATGTCCACTGTTTGTTGTGGGCATTTATGATTCCGCACAAAGAAAGTAGTGTATTGTCTCCTTCCACTGCACTTCCACGACCGCGGATCCGGCTCGAAGGACCAAAACTATGTTAGCTATCGACACACGCGCGAAAGATGTTTCTTTCTCTTGGGGTTGTAAGGCCCAAGTGACTCCGTGGTACGCGGTGCTGATGACTCTATCACTCGCCAAATTAATTTTAAGTGACTGTTTAAATTGAATGATCGAAAAGAAACTTGCTGGTCCGTATGATGACCAGACAAGAGTACGAATGTCTTTGATCGATGGTCTTAGTCACGAATGCTTGACTAGACCAAACACGCTAGTCCGTACGATGACTAGAATACGAGAGCTGTTGACTCAGAATCTTAGTCACGAATGCTTGACTAGATCACGTGAAGTCGACTGTATCGTTGGCTGTATCAGTAGAGTGCTGAAGAGTTGAAACGAGAGATGAATGCGTTCGCTCGAGAGACGATTGAATTCTGACTTGTCCACGCTTTTCGACGTCGAAGGTAGACCAAGACATTAGAATTTCGGGAGGTATCAAATTGCTGATTGGCTAGCTTTTCCTTGAAGAGGAGGGACCTTCCCTCCGCGATTTCGGTGGTGGAGAGGAAGCCTCTCCTTCTTGGTGACGTAGCAGAGGAAAAACCAGGCATGTGGCTAGCAAGCCTAGCCAGGTTGTTCGGTCGGAGCGTCTCGCTAGGGTCGCGGTTTATGGCTGTATTGTTCCGCGAGTCAGCGGTGGATGACGGTATGTGCCGGTTCGAGGTTACCGTATCTCACCCGCTGGCAGAGCAATTCAAACGGATTATCTCAGAGCGAAGGCACTCGAAATTACCAAAAAACCGGCACGATGTCGATTGCCTTTTGGTCATCTGGCAAGCAAATGGTTCCCAACGAATGCTTCGAGAACAAACAATTGCCCACCGTAATAAAGGTTAAATTTTGCCTTGCCCCTGAGCCAGCTTGTGTTCCGTAAGACGGAACACCGACCCATGTCTCTACGTCAAGGGTGGAGAAATTGTTCCTCATTATATATATCGACGACATATTGTTAGTCGGAGATAATGAAAGTTCAATGGATCAAGTACCCTGATAGCCAGATCTGGGGAGCAGAATCTGACGTCAGACTGTAGTAGTCTGTGTCTGCATTTGGCTGCGTTCTGAGGTGCAGAGCCTGATGTCAGATCGGCAGCAGATCGACAGCAGATTCTGCCGTCCGCTTGGCACAGGTAACAGCGCCATCTGAGGGCCAGAAGTACCAAAAGATTCCCTACGCATGACGTTACATGGATGTCCGTACGCACCAACACATGTATACCGTGATTGCTATAGGTGTATCCCTACCTTTACATAAGCAGGAAGCAGATATTGGAATTTATTAAATAATTAATTCTACTTATATCAAAAAGTATTTATTTATTATTTAAAAATATACAGGATCGGTGATTACAATTGTCACAAAATAATATAAGTAGCGCATATAAATCCAAAGAGAGACTTTCAATATTTACATTAACAAATTCATATACAGTACGCCCCGTAACCAGTGCTATCTAGTAGGGACGATGTCAGAAATTTTAATCAGTATTTTCGACTTCTTTTTTGTGTAGAATCATCATACTTATTTCCTGGTGTGTTGGCGCTGAAAACAAATACAATATTAGTATAAAATTAAACGTAACGTATGAATAAACAGGATACATGCGATACTTACTTCAGCTCCATCTCCACACAGTACACACCCTAGGCGATCATGCATGCTCCTGCGAACATTAACATTTATAAGAAAATACGTATTAAATTATTATCTACTAAACAAGACGCTAAACATTCGCACTTTGCGCATAACCCTACTTGTCTGTCTTGCAGATAATGTGAATCCCGATTTCTGCGACGTAGATAATTAGAAATTATTCAATTCCATAATTACGTTTGCCTTCCGGATACGTCGAGATGAATTGTCTGGATATTGATGGATGACAGTCTGACGTCAGATTCTGCTCCCCAGATCTGGCTATCAAGGCTATCTATATACTAGTATTACTCACCATAAAAATTTAACAAAGGCTTAATCACATGAGTAGTAAAAAGGTTATGGTTATTGACTTAATGTTATAAGTCGAATACAATATGTCATGTATCTTAACTTAGAGGGGTAAGTATGGGTAAGTCTAATAGAACAATGGAGTTTATTTTTAATCAATTAAAACAAAAATTTAAATCAGAGCAATCTGACATTGAATATGAATCCATTATAGAACATCTCTTACCTAAAAAAGATTTACGGAATGGATCGACCCATGATTTGTGGTGTCCTGGAGATTCACCACTGGTTAGAATCTACACTCCACGTCAAAATTAAGGGAACACTATAATTTTCCGAAAATTTTGGTCATTTTCAAATGGCTGTATCTCTGCGAAAAATGGTCGCAAAAAATATTTAAAAAACGCATTTTAAAGCTTGAAGTTTCTAGTTTTTGAATCAAGTACTCATTTTTTTTTCTTCGTCCATTATGATACTGTTTTATCAAGATGAAGCGCAGGAAACAAAGTTTCAGAAATTTTTGCCAAGTTTGGAGGTATGCACGGGCTAAAAATTTTTTTTTCAGATAAATCCAATGGAAGGCTCTTATAGAGCAAACATTTCTCTTTAATTTCGGTTTTTTTATTTTGTTCTTTGATTTTTATTGACCGAGTTATTCGCTATCAAAGCAAAAAAGGAACTTTCTACTTTGAACGCCTATAACTTGCGAACGCATGATCGTAGAACATTGTTCATGAGTGTTTTGGAAAGCTAAGACAGTTTCCTTTCAGAACCTTTAGTTGTCAATTCAATGAGATTTTTTTTTAATCGTATTAAATTCATTTTAAAATGATCCCAAAAATTTCATATTTACCATTTTCTAGAAAACATGATGCCACTTCAAGGAAAATCATGGAATCATTCAAGTGTCCACGTTTTTTCTGAGGTGAAACTACCCCTTAAACACTGTGCAAAAGGCCGGACCGATCAGATTTTTTTTTCCGTATGTCCTCGATGGTCAAACATGCGATACGGTCTGAAAAATTGAAGGATCACCTGTTTTACGTTATGTTTCTCTGTAAAACCCTTTCTTTTGTTCTCGCGGCTCTTGAACACTTGTTGCACGTTTTTTCGAGACCTTCTCTCGCACGGAATACGTCGACGCGTGCTTTTGTTTTGAAATTCGAGCGCGTGTTAATACTCGAGAGATAAGGGATCCGTATTTAATTTGAAGATAGGACGAACCAGGCGGGACTACGCGCAGTCAGCGAACTACATGCCCTCTTTCTTCCTGTGTCTCTTCACGAGCCGTATTGATGTTGAATAATACTTTTTAATTGCTAGTTCCCAAACATTCGGCCAGAGCATTTTGCTAGGATCGCGGTTTATGACCGTATTGTCCCGCAAGTCGACGGTAGACAACGGTTTCCTACAGTTTTGGGTAATTTATGACTTAGCTGGTTCCGCCTCGTAGCAGACGTGACTCAGGGTACCGGCAAAGGGAAACAGGAAAGGTATGCATTTTCTTCTTTATAGCAACTCGAACACTTTCTGTTTCTCTTCCCTTCGGACTCTTTCGAACCGAAACACGTGGTGTCTGCTTTCTATCTCGAAGCAATGGGTACATTGGCAGTAAAAGGACGGAGCGCGGGCTTTTGTGAAAGTGTACGAATGGTTCGTTCGTTGCACTTCTGCAAAGCACGTGTGTTTCGAAAATGTGATGGCTTCTTTTTACTTAAAACCTCTTGTCCTGGTGGGGGTTAACTCATAATGGAACGAGAGAAGCTACTTGGAGGTAGAGGAAGTTACCTTGGAAAAAATCCTGTCAGTCAGCTAGCAATCACGTCGCAGAAATGTTCACGGCCCAAGAATATTACGCGATGTTCTGGGTGTACGCTCGGAACAACGGGGACGCAAGTGCTGCTGCCCGAGAATTTGCGCTAGAATCTCCGCGCTGAAGCATGCATCGACAATGGCGGTGGTCACGTGGAGCAGTTCTTGAATTGACAACAATCGGCGCCGAAGGGGGCCACCAATTTTTAGAACGTAGGAGCAACACGTTCGATGAAAAATAAATTAAGTGATCAGTGTTAGTAGCCGTACAGTGAAGTGAATATTCGGTACATTAACCTGAACACAGTTGACATTGCGACCCTTAACTTTGGGTAGTGTCGTATACCTGGGACTAGCTGTGCACTGAGCTCGTCCATCGATGACCAGGATCGGTTCAGTGACCCAGTGACACAAGGGTTTCAAGCTGCAAGTGAATTTCCAACACGGGTAAGTTTTAGTTACATTATTGGCGACTATTATTTTTTAAATTTAACGCAGGCTACGGCTTATTTCCGGAGATAATTCTCCAAATTTCCCTACGTAAATTTTTCTTCGGAGTTTTTAAACGAACTTATTTATTATCAACAACAGTGTTGGCCGTTATTAAATTACGGATTTTTATCACAATAACGAACTACAATCACTTTTCGTTAATTTCCTGTTACATTACCTTTTCGTGGCTACGTTATTGACACAAGGACATTTACGTATTCCTTATCATTATCCTTTATTCATTATTCACTTTAAAAGACGAACAAACCATGACAACATGTTCGATTTTATTTGTTACATCTTTTTAATTTCCCATTCTACGCAATTTTCTTCGATGCATGCCGAGTTGCTTGTTCGCAGTCGCAGCGCGGCAACTCGGCCGTCAGACTCGCGCTCTGATTGGTCGGTGCTTTTTATTAATATCTCGTCAACAAAACCTCGGTGGGCATTTTCGCAAAGGAAAAAGTTGTTTGCAATCATCCCCCGAATCACCCCCTTTAAGGACCCGCAGCATTTTCGGAACACCCTGTATATATATATGTTGCAATTATATATTAACGTTTCAAACTCAACAACAAACTTAACCATAAAAAAATATAAAAGAGGCAATGCCTCTTATCAATGATACGTCACTTTCATTAACCAATCACCGATCGTCCACCAACACATGCGCAGTATAATGCACCCCCCTTACTGACACGAGCTTAGGCCCGTTTTTTTTTTTTTTTTTTTTTTTTTTTTATATAATCCTTTCAGTAGGGGGTGAATGCCACACCCTATGGGCCGTCCCTCTGAACGAGTGGCTCAGTTACCAGCCAAAGGAAGTTGATGGTGTTACCAAGATTAAAGTAGTTAGAAGTGACGTATTAGCTGTTGCGGAAAAATTGCAAAAAACCGCAATACCGGAAAAGGGGCTGAACCTGAAAGAAGAATAGTTATGGAACGGCACGGGACAACACAAGACGAGAAACACGAAAAGAAGCCGGAGGTAGCTCGCAGAAAGCGCCGGGTACTAATGGTAAGAGTCGAAAAGTGATCTAAGAATCATGAGAGTTAAGGGTTAAAAAAGTGCGGATAACCATGGTTGTTGGGTTAACTGGAGAGGGGAAATGGAATTTTAACCCTGTAAGGGATTCTATTAATGTCATAGAGGCCAGTGCGGCGAGCCAGTGGGTTGATGTGATCCGAGACCTTGTAGCAATCGATGGCACGTTGGATAAAATCACGAATATATGGGACTTCCGTGTCGGTGTGGAGAGCCTCAGTGGCATAGAGTGTGGGGGATCCTGTAATTATTTTCAGAATTTTGTTTTGCACGCGTTGGAGTTTGACCCGGTTTGTTTTGGTGGTGTTCCACCAAACCGGAGCACCATATGTGAGCACCGGTCTGATGCAGGTCTTGTAGATACTGATACGCAATTGAATATTAAGTGATGATTTGTGACTGATGTGGAGATATAAAGCGCCGGCGACTTTTAGGGCCTTGTCAATTCGGTCGGAGATAGCGGCGTTCCACGCCATTTTGTGTTGCAATAAAATTCCTAGGTATTTGACCTGCTTACACCAGGGAACAGCATTATTGCAGATGGTCAACTGGTGGTTATCAATGGAAGCCAAGGCTTTAGTACGGATGGAAAAAATAATCGCCTCGGTTTTACCCGGGTTAATCTGCATTTTCCAGTCCGAGAAGAACTGCAGGACTTGATCTAGGTAAGTCTGAAGTCGAAGAACCATGGGAGATAGTTGCCATGACGACGTAAATATGGCAGTATCGTCCGCGTAAAGGGCAAGCTCACAATCGGCGCGTTTGGGCAAATCGTTAATAAAGATGTTAAAAAGCGTAGGGCCGAGATTGGATCCCTGCGGTACTCCAGCTGGGACAGGATGTGTATCAGATTTTACACCCATATAAGACACGAACATCTGACGGTCCGTTAGATATGACGCCACAAGTTTAATAAAGCCTGTCGAGAATCCGATCAGACTCATCTTGTACGGAAGGGCATCGTGCTAGACCGTGTCAAACGCCCTTGAGAGGTCAAGGAGTACCATTGCTGTGCTACAGTTGGTGTTCAGCTGATGTGTAATATGCTGAGAAATGCGTAAAATCTGTTGTGTGGTAGAGTGACCCTCGCGAAAACCGAACTGCTGATCAATAATTATATTGTTATTTAATAAGAATTGATTTAAGTGCGCATGTATACATTTCTCAAACAGTTTGCCTAATATGGGCAAAAGGCTGATTGGTCTGTAGCTACTGGGAAGCTCGCGCGATTTTCCGGGCTTAGGAATGGGTATAACCTTGGATATTTTGCATGCTGTGGGGAAGTAACCCAGAAAAACAGAAGATCTAAAAATGTAATACAGTTGACAGATGACTTTGCGCGAGGAGTGTTTCAGCATAGGTACTGAGATGCCGTCGCCCCCGGGGGCCTTTCTCAAGGTCATGCGTTTAATAAAGTTAAAAATTTGTCGGGAGAAAGTGGAACGCCGGGCGTTCCAGTGGGTGGTGCATCATTCAGTGTGGAAACGAAACCCGTAACCAGTGCAGAGTTGGGTGGGGGTAACCATACCGCATCATCGTGAATCCGACGGAAGGTGGAAACCAGGAGGTCCGCCTTGCCGTCGTCCGAGGTAACAATATTCGGCCCGTCGCGGAGAGGGGGCAGCGTTCTGGACGTTTTAGAGATGGTGATTTTCCTATACGTCGCCCAAAAAGTGGGATCCGGTTTAGTAAAGGATCTGAGGTTACGATCCCATTGCTGTATTCGAAGATATGAAATTCTCTTGCGAATGGTAGCTGTTATATCACGGATCGCTGGGGCAATAAAATGCATCCCAAGACGTTGTCCACTACGACGTAAAGCACGGCGATGTCGAATGTATGATAAAAGCGTGGGATCAGTAAGGAGGTGAGCCTCCTTGTTAGTTGTCGTAGAGACGGCGGTAGCCTTACGGCGACACGCTTGTAAGAAGGAGGTGAGCTCCTTAATAGCACCATCAATGTCCATGACAGATGGGAGATTACTTTTAATATGACATCGTTGAGTGTTGCTATTGTAAGTCACCCAATGGGTGGTGGCGTCAATGCCAGGGAAGGCAGGACCTTGCGTGACGGTTAGCATGACGGGACGATGCATAGTGTCAAAATCGTCCGTAGTGCAGCAATTGAAGTTAGTATGATAGTCCGTGATAAAGAAGTCAATAGTGGACGGGCGTGCAGATCCGTGATAGCAGGTGAATGAGTCAGGGTAGATGATGCGGTAGGGATTTTTGCAGAAATGGTCGTACAACAATCTGCCAGCCTGGTTAGTAGAATAATTGTTCCAGGAGTTGTGTCTGGCGTTCCAGTCGCCCCCGACGAAAAATGGGGAACCCATTCGAATAAGTGAATCAAAAACTCCCGAGTCCTTGATAGCGGAGGGGGGTGCGTATACAACACCTATGATGATCCGGGGGGCCGCAAGCCTAATGAAACACGCCTCGCATGAGGGAAAACCAGCGTGCTGGAGACTGACGTATTTAATGGTCTCGTGTATGAAAATAGCTACACCTCCGCCCCTGGTGGGGCGATCGGCGCGAACCATCGAGTAGCCCGGAAGAGAAAAAGCAACAGCAGGCGAGAGCCATGTCTCAGTGACCAGGATAATACCAGCCCTCAGCCTGGCCAACGCGAGGATCAACTCATTTCGCTTCCGAGGAAGCGAACCAGCATTCCACAGCATTATTTTAGGGAGAGGCATCGAGGGAGTCCAACCTAGTCATCATTGTAAAAAAGACCTGGAATTTTTCGGCCAAAGTGCGGCAGGGTCTGAGATTATCTATAAGCGATCGGGTAAGTGAGAGCATTTGCTCGACGTTAACAATCGCGTTTAGTTCCTTAAGAGCCGACATCAGACCGAACATGTACTGAACTCCAGGTAAAGACCCGCTGTCGGGGCGCAAACCAGCTGATGCCCCGGTAGTGGCAGGGAAAGGGAGGGGAGTAGCGGAGGGATATCTGTGCGTACCTGTGACGGCATCAGAGTAGGAGGGGAAGGGGGAAGGGAACAAGGAGTGAGAGTGGGAAGTAGTAGGAGGGGGAATGGCAGAGAGGGGGGGGGGTCAGCTTTAGGCTTAGGAGTCGTGTTGATTAGTATGCCTGTTGCGGCCGCGCGCAACGGCCGTATTTGAACGCGCGCCCGCGGTGGCATCAACACAGCTGTAGAGCCGTCGCGGCGCTTTGAAGTGTTTTTTGACCGCTAACGATCATCGCGAAGCGCTCGCCCGGCGACCGTTAGTTCTGAGAATCGCACCGTCGTGACAACACCACGATCCATAGAGAAAGTTTTGCTCGCGCCCATTTTCGCTCTGTACCGTTTTTGGTGGATTACTCCATCCGCGACCCGCTTGTCGCCTTGCGCCCACGCGCCTACGATTCTGTGTACAGTACGTCTCTGGTCGGTGTCCATTGTAGTGTCCGACGTTATTTGTGTTAAGTGTTACGACTACAGCAAGCTCGCTGACGACAAATAAAAAAGTGTGTCCAGAAGTCACGCAATTGAACGACCCGTCATTCTTCCCTCGAAACCACCAGCACCGGCATTTTAAATCGCGATTGGCGAAAACAATGCCTTTTGGTGCAGTGGGCTTGTTTTTACGGTTATCTAGAAATTTGAGTAGAGTTGGGCACTGGCTGTAATTGGCAGTGTGAGCTCCCGAGCAGTTAACACACGTGGGGGGGGGGGGGGAGTCCCTCGTTTTTTGGCACTCCGAGGAGTGGTGGGCCCCTGCACATTTAACGCATTTTGCAGTAAGTCTACAATTGGAGGCGGAGTGGCCAAACGCCTGACATCTGTAGCATTGGGTGTAATTCTTTCTGGAGAGAAATTTCTCCCAGTAAATTCGAGTACTGAAGACCGCACTGACCTTTATGACACTATTTGGGGCTGTGCCCGCAGGGAATGTAACCCTGTACAGAGCGTAGTTAGAAGGGCCGTTACGACCTCTGGCACTTATGTTTAAGCATGAGGAGGGGTTTAGCCCCTTATCTTTGAGCTCAGCTAGGACTTCGTCTACAGGAATCTCGGGGAGGCCCTTGAGGACCATGGAGAGTACGCGTTCAGCGTTAATTGAGAAAGTGTAATAGGGAACTTTGTCATTGTTCAGGGCCTCTTTAAATTTAGAGTAGGCGTCGACGTTATCGAACTGGAGTCTGATTTTGTTGCCTAGATATTTTATGTTGAATGTTTTTCCGAAGTCTTGAGCGAGTTCACGCTCAAACTTCGGAATACTGTAACAGAAATTTGAAATGTACAAAGGGGGGGGGGTTTAACGCTACTTGCAGGGCCGCTGAGCGTGTTAACCGCACCTGGAGAGCCCAAGGCCTGATTTGTTTTGTTTGGCGACGAGATGGAAACAGCCGGCGTCATTTTTTTTGGTTCAGAGGATACGGCGGTAAGTAACGAGTGGTCGGATTTGAACGCGGCGAGAGCGTTAAAACGGTTATGGACGCTAATGTTAGGGATAACTTGCAGATTCAAAGCAGAATCGGTACATGAAATTATTGGAAGCGAAATAGGAATTGACGGTAATGAAGGAGGCGCACCGGACGAAGCGTGGGCTGAGGAGTTGAGTCCGTCAGGGGAGCTCTTGCCTCTCTTTTTTTTGGTCTTTTTCTTCCCAGCAATGTTACCGGTCCCTGGATTCAATACTTCCGCCGACAGGGAATGGCCCGAAATCTCCGAGGATGAATTTAATAATTGCGTATCAATAGCGCTCTCTGCGGGGCGCTTACCGACGTGGGTATTCATGCTAGTAAGTGAGGTAGCGAAAACTGAATTGCTTACCAGTTTGGAGGTGGATAATTCCATTAGGTTTATGCCAGGTCGTTCCTCATTTTTACTAACAGGGTCCTCTGCAACCCTGAGGCCGTCCAGGCTGCCGGGGGCAGCAATTTTTGCGAAACCTTGCGATGAGCAGTAAAAGCGGGTGCTTTTCACTCCTAATCACTGACGTTGATGTCCCGTACTGGGATTATCTCCGCGGTGGAAGTCGAGGAACTAGTAATCGGTACTATTTGAACACACTGCGATATCGGTCTGGAGACAGAGAGATACGTCCTTACGCGTGGGGGCTCACAATGAGACTGTGACACGAGCTTAGGCCCCGCAATGGCGTGACTCTACTTAAAGGGTCTCTAAAGGCCGGTATTCATAGTCGCTACTTATTCTTAAGCAAGCGGCATCCTCTACTAACCTAGTACCTAGTAAAGGATGTCGAATGCTTAAGCATTTGCTAAAGAATAAGTAACGACTATGGCCGGTATTCATAGTCGCTACTTATTCTTAAGCAAATGCTTAAGCATTCGGCATCCTTTACTAGCTACTAGGTTAGTAGAGGATGCCGCATGCTTAAGCATTTGCTTAAGAATAAGTAGCGACTATGAATACCGGCCCAATTTTGTTAGCATGTCAGCGCCATCTAAGCGGGCTGAGGTAAAACTAAATTAATAAGAGGGAAATTTGAAACGCGTGTTCAGTACTTAGTTCACTTTGAGCGAATTCGGCAGGCACGTACTGGCCAGGGGTTGAAAACAGTTATTATATCGGTTTCGGTTCTTGAAACAGTTACGAAGAACCGATATTCTGAATAACTGTTATAAAGAACCGATATTCTGACTATATCGGTTTCGGTTACGGTTCTAGAACCTATATTATATCGGTTCTAGAACCGTTATTTTTCGGTTCTAGAACCGTTATTTTTTCGGTTCTATATCGGTTCCAAGGCGGTTCTGCAATCGATTCTCGTATCGATTTTAGAGTGTCTAATTGAGATCGCCAGTATTACGGTTGCAGATTTTTCTATATAAGCGTAAACATACCTTTTACAAAATCATTATGAAAAAAAAACAAGTAAAATAATTGTGCATACCATTATCTTGTAACATGAGAAGTGAGTGTTCTTTAATATAAGTGGTTTTCTTGGTGTCGTAATATCGGTTCTTTTTGCCTTCAACTAATACGCAGTACATATAAACATTGTATCGTTTGCAACGGTTTTCAACAATCATTGAGACTTACTTTGTTTAGGAATATCAAATAAAAGTTTCGATTTCATGTTTTAAATTTTTATTACATTTTGTATTATAATTAATGTACGAAATACTTGGGTAGTGTTATAACAGAATTTCTTTACAATCAAATTTGGTGTTATATATATTACATTCTTTGATATATTCAACAAGAAATACATTTTACATACTTTAAATAAATATATATTAAACATTTACATTTATATTTACATTTACATTTACATTTTTACATTTACACACATTAAATTAAATATATACATTTCGTTGAAAATAATAATTTCGAAACATGTTATATTCGTTGATACCTTGAACTAAAATATCTATGATAAGTCGTCCTTTGAATATTAATGTCCTGAAGCCCCGTTGTTGGTAACCTAATTCTGTGTGTCCTTTAACAGTGTCTTTCGTCCTTGATAATTATGTACTCACATTAGACTCAGTCTTCTTTTGTGTAATGTCATCCTTTTGCCAAGAAACAATCTTCAAACCGAAAACTATAAAAGGGGAATGTTAATTGTAATTAGAATAAGCACCACCAGTATTTTTTACACATAATATAAAAAATATACTTATCTATACAATGAAGAAGACACTAGTAATGAAATTTTCCTTTAGACTCAACATTTTCGGAGAAATTAATATTAATTAAGATAAAAAATATTGGATGATCAACTTTTACAAAGTTTGGATCACTAAACGTTTACCTGATAGCTTGTAGGTATGTATTTTGTCGCAACGTTCAAAACATGCTGCTCAATTGCAAAACTTTACTATACTATATGTATACTTCTCAAAGATTCCTTCTGCGTTATTTTGTCTGGAAACTGGGACGTGACTGTGTGCACTTGAATCACATTGGCAGAATCCTGCGAAGTCCTTTCCAAATCGTTTTTCAGTCCTTTCCATTTTTGCTGTAAATCTGCGCTGTATTAAAATATCATCCGAGTGATATGTCGATTAAAAAACGGCAATTTCATATGATACGACCTAGAATCTAGATAATAGATAAAAAATTAAATACTACTTTCTCATTAATAGAATGTAATTTTAAAGCGTTAAATGTACTCACAATATCAAAGTTGTAATAATACTATCAGTAATTTATCCCTCGTAGCTCTCATTCAATTATTGTATATAGTTTCTAATTTCCTCATTTCTTAAGCGTTTGCATCTTTCTCTCCTCCCAGCTTTTGCATGTTCAATCGAATTAATAATATATTATCTATAACGTCTGAATTCATTTTCGAACGGTGAGGAGACAGGATAAATTTTAATCCCGAAAACAGTCGTTCTACGCTTACTTGCGTCGGTGGAACGGCTAGAATCACCTGCGCTAATTCATATAATTCAGGCATTTTGTTTTTCTTCGCGTTCCAATAAGTTAAAATATTCGAGGAACTTTTTAGCCGAGGTTCTTTAAAATATTCGTCCATTTCATTTTCGATATGGCATTGCGATCTCTGAGTTAATGATTTATTACAGGCATGCGTAGCTTCTGCATCTTTCAATAATTTCTCAAATTCTTCTTCTTCTGAGACATCAGATACATCGTTACTTACAGCGTTATGTTCTGTATTGGATACGTTGCTTAATATACTTTGCATCCTGCTGTATGTCCGAAGAAGGCAATTTTTAGCCACACGAATCATTGGTTCTGTTAATATGACATTATAACGGGGATCCATGTATATTCCGGACACAATTACTTCATTTTCAAGTAACTTTGATTGTCTGTTTTTCATATTAGTTACCACATCTGTGGCAAATTCATTATCTTTTTTGCCGGTTTCAATAATGCATCGCTGCCAAATTTCGTACAAATCGCCAAGTAACAATTGTTCACTCTGCAAACGCTTTGTCGCAACACGAGCAGGTGTCAAAACTTCAATTAATGCAGAAATTTTACTCCACATTATTTCTGATAATTTTAGGTCTGTATCCTCGATTTGCTCGCAATATGTTTTCAGCTCGAATAATCTTTCGAGCATATCAAGCGTAGAATGCCACCTTGTAGTGCAATCAAGAATGGCATTTTTTCCGTACATTGCTGACAATGTGGATTTTAAGAGAGGCGTGCGTAACTTCCTGACGATTTGCCTAGCTTTTTCCACAATTTGTGACACTTCTTTCTTTTTTTTCAAAAAATCACAGATGGCTAATTGAAGCGTGTGGGCAGCACATCGAATTGCGGTTATCGTGAAATCTGTTTCATTTAAAAATTCGGAAGTTTCTATGTCATCCAGACATATGTCTCTTGCCTCTTGATTCAATAAAACCTCAATCACTTCTGATTCTGTGATTATATCTGCACTATCATCACTACTATCTTCAATGTTATTTTGCTCGTCTTCGTCACTCAAAATTCTTACGGTTTTCAACATATTTGCAGCATTATCTACTGTGACGGTGTATATTTGTTTCATAGAAATACCAAATCTGCTGCACGTGTTCATAATTATAAATTTTAAATATTCGGCCGTATGGCCTTGAAACAATTCCACGACACCTAATGTGCGAATCTGTATTTTGTCCTTTTTTAAGAATTGTATATTAATTCCCAGAAATGAACGCCCCATGCATGTCGCACTGTCTGCTTTCAGCGATATTAATTTTCCTACTATTTCATCTTTAATTTTATTCCTTACTGTATCAGCTTCTATCATTACTGCATTACGAACTTTATGTGCATTGATTACTTCCGTTTGAGGTACCATGTTAATAATATCACGAAAAGCTTCATCGTCAATTAAGGAAAATGGCCGGCCGTGAATAGTGACTAATCTTAAGCAAGTATCCATTAAATCGAATTTTGCCTTCTTCCTATTGTTGGATCTAGTACATGTCCCCGTCCCAGGTGTTCTTTTGTAACTTTCTTTTTCCATCATTACAACAGTAAATTCGTTTGGGTGATGATTTTCTAAATGTTTCACTAAGTTTGTAGAATGATTCTAGAATTTGGAATTTACAAGATTAAAGATGGCAAAAAACATAAAAGAATAAATAAAAATGAAAGATTATGCAATGAAAATGTAAATATAGGTACTTACCGAAATTTCTGAAGCACATTCTTCAATTATACACCGCAACTTGTTGACAGCATTACAGTCTTTAAAGTACTTCCGCACAATGTCACACTTTTTCCTACCCATTGTAGAATTTTCTAATTTAATTAATTTTAACACTAATCTATTACCACTTTTATGTTACATATACACTATATTAACTCTAATTTAACAGTAATTTTAAATACACACTAATTTAAATTTTCACATGTACAGTATATCACGAATATAGTAACTACTACTAAGCTTATCAAATATTAATTTAAACAAAAACTGTTAGTAAAACAGCTCCTTTCTTTGACACTAAAGGCTTTTATTCTGTTCTCTGTGACGATCAGACCAGGAATGATACTTTTCGTATCGTCTGAAGAAAACTGTCGCGCTTTGACTTGTATCATTCGGCGCGTCGACAGCATCGCGAAGAAGTCTGTAGTCTCAACGGCCCGCCGCGCCATTGAAAACCGTTGCAAGCGATACAATGTTTACGGCGCGCATCAGTCAAAAGTAAAAAAGAATTCATATTACGACACTAAGAAAACCACTTATATTAAAGAACACTTTTCATGTTACAAGATAATGTTATGCATAATTATTTCAGTTTTGGTTTTTTTCATAATGATTTTGTAAAAGGTATGATTACGCTTATATAGAAAAATCTGCAACCGTAATACTGGCGATCTCAATTAGACACTCTAAAATCGATACGAGAATCGATTGCAGAACCGCCTTGGAACCGATATAGAACCGAAAAAATAACGGTTCTAGAACCGAAAAATAACGGTTCTAGAACCGATATAATATCAGTTCTAGAACCGTAACCGAAACCGATATAGTCAGAATATCGGTTCTTTATAACAGTTATTCAGAATATCGGTTCTTCATAACTGTTTGATGAAGAACCGATATATAACAGTTTGAAACAGTTATTTCTAGAACCGTTTCAAACCCTGGTACTGGCACTACACTGGTGCCAGAAATTATCGTGTGACTTTGATCGGTTGACTCTTAGAGAGCTATTTTCGTATCTATTAGAAACAACCAATTAAAGTCATGTATGATAATTTCTGGCACCACCCATACAGCACACTCTCCTTGCGGCATACTTGCGGCATACTTGCGGCGCAAGATGGCAACGAAGCTCGCAAGGATGCCGCAACTATGCAGCAAGAATTCTATGTCCGCCTGCTGCAAAGTTGCACGGCAATTTTGAGGCAAAGTTGCACGGCAATTTTGAGGCAAAGTTGCACGGCAACTTTGACGCAATTTTGCACGGCAACATTGACGCAATTTTGCACGGCAACTTTGACGCAATTTTGCACGGCAACTTTGAGGCAATTTCCCACGGCAATTTTGACGCAATTTTGCACGGTAACTTTGAGGCAACTTCGCACGGCAACGTGGCGGCAATAATCGTCCTCCCGAAACGTGTCCCCAAAATCGCGTTATTCCGGAAACGATAAAAGTAAATGTGAGGGAAGGGAATTAAATTACAATAAACATTAACATTTTATTTTTTTATTTTTTTTATTTGTTGTTTTAATCCTTGCCTTTCGGCTTAGGATGGCTCCCATTTCCATTTCCATTTCCATTTCCTTATTTTCTACGTACATAAATACATTTATCAGTATTATCAAATAACATTAATGACAATATGTTACATTCTTAAAGACAAAAAACAATTCCTCGGAAAATAAAGATTTATTTCAATCTGTATAAAAAATCAATACTTTTATTATACCCTGACTCTGTCAGTGGTCACAAGTGCCTGCAATGACACTTGTACTCGCGGATCATACGATCACGCGAGTCCATTCACGCCGGCGACGCGGCGTAAGTTTAACAAGAAACTGACGAACTAACTAATACATTTTATCGGTCATATGTCGCACCGCGCTGTAAAGTGCGGTACCACTGACTCCGTCAGTGGTCACAAGTGCCTGCAATGACACTTGTACTCGCGGATCATACGATCACGCGAGTCCATTCACGCCGGCGACGCGGCGTAAGTTTAACAACAAAAGTTATCCGAAATAGGAACGATTAATGTAATTTTCCTACGTTACATGGAACATAATAGATTTCAGTTTATATACAGTGACTCTTGAATAGCGAAGAAAATAATGAAGGAACATTTACATTTTAATTTATATTTGAAAGATAGATATAAGATAGATGATTCCATCCCAGATCATCCAGTCAGTCCCGGGAGTGTGGGATATTTTTGTTGCAGTGCTCCGCGAAGCCATTTTGCGGAATTCTGCAAAAAAAAAGGAAAAACAATTCTTAGCAAAATAAAGATTGCTCTCAATCTATATAAAAGCTCTATACTTTTATTTATATAAACAAAAAATCCTTAACTGTGTCTGTTGTTAGTGGCTTCAGGGTGGCTTCGCACCTTAAAAGGTGATGCTATTGTCATAGGTCCATTTATTAAATTTTCAAGGGCTACCCACTGTTCCCTTACGTCTGGCTTACGTCCACTTCTTTATTGGCCCTACGTGCAATGCGCAATTTGAATTGGGATAGCCATTTCGAGGCCGTATCTACAATATCCGCATCACAACAGTATATATTTTTCGATGCACATGCATCGTGTACAGCACCTGGAATAATACGCATTAATTTATTTTACAATTTTTAGTGCTCAAAGGAGAGAAATAATAAAGTTACTTACTCAGTAATAATTTCTTGATATGAAGAAACTTCGAAAACGCTGGTTTATGCTTCTTTCCATGCCAACTATAATTTGTACCGACATTCCATGTCACCAGGTAATCCAAAATTACGGATGTCGTCAGGGCCACGTTCTTTCCAGTGCACTTCTTCAGCATTTCAATCTATAAAAAGTCATTAATAAATTATTCCAGTCATGAAACATGGGCTACATTAAAAAAAGCATTCGTGTAACGCCAATCACAGGGTGCATTGAAGCAGTTAAAAGTAACAATCACCATTAAGTAGTTTATAATAATTTAACGGAAAGTGAAATTAAAGTTATACAGTATATGCATATACACAAAAAAACTGTATGAAAAGTAAAAGCTTGTCGCGCCGCACAGTGGGGCAAAGTGAGAAATTTTGTGTCAAAATAAAAGAACTTTTAATAGAAATGAGATAGAGCGATGAATTTTTTGTAGGTTAAAGCTGAAACATTGCAGAATAAGGGAAAATTGCCGAGATTATGGTACGAACGTTTTTTCACTGTGAAAATCTGTGTTAAACTTGAAATTTTTCAACAAAATTGTGATTAATCCAATACCATGCACGGTAGGATTTTTTTCATGACACGTTGTACCTCATTTCCTGTAGATTTTGTCACGCTAATTTCAAATCCTTTCGCAAAATTTGTCTACTACCTCAGGATTTTGAAAAAAATCGATTTATGTGAAAGACTAATGAAATCATATTTTTTTCGTTGAAATGATTTGATAACCCACTGGTTCGAAGGTATATTGTATTCCCATATATGGAACACAATCAAAATAAGAATAATGAAGTATTTGAATGTTTTTAGTTACTTACACAGCACTTCACATCTCGTGAACACTTGACGTATCGCTGTCCTGATCACTGGCACTCTCTGTAGGCTGTGTGTGGCTGCAATGTAATTTAAATTAGATATCTATTTTCCATAATTATATTTTCATTTACACATGAAGTAAGGTAAGTATTTAATCTTTTTAACTTACTTCTCATCAACGAATTTTTTAATTTCTGGTGATACATTATTTTGTTTGTACAACTCTATTCGATGTTTTATTAATATAATTGAAATTTTCGTGTCCGTTAAGTATATTGCTCGATTAAAAACGTATAACATTCTATTCCTTCGACTATTTTGTCGTGAATGCAGCAACATATTTTTCCTATACAGTTTATGCCAGGATTCATTTGCATCTTCTGAATAGTACGCTATTGGTAGTGGAAACTGTCTTGCTACTTAACGGACCCGAAAATTTCAATTATATTAATAAAAAATCGAATAGAGTTGTACAAACAAAATAATGTATCACCAGAAATTAAAAAATTCGTTGATGAGAAGTAAGTTAAAAAGATTAAATACTTACCTTACTTCATGTGTAAATGAAAATATAATTATGGAAAATAGATATCTAATTTAAATTACATTGCAGCCACACACAGCCTACAGAGAGTGCCAGTGATCAGGACAGCGATACGTCAAGTGTTCACGAGATGTGAAGTGCTGTGTAAGTAACTAAAAACATTCAAATACTTCATTATTCTTATTTTGATTGTGTTCCACATATGGGAATACAATATACCTTCGAACCAGTGGGTTACCAAATCATTTCAACGAAAAAAATATGATTTCATTAGTCTTTCACATAAATCGATTTTTTTCAAAATCCTGAGGTAGTAGACAAATTTTGCGAACGGATTTGAAATCAGCGCGACAAAATCTACAGGAAATGAGTATGGTATTGGATTAATCACAATTTTGTTGAAAAATTTCAAGTTTAACACAGATTTTCACAGTGAAAAAACTTTCGTACCATAATCTCGGCAATTTTCCCTTATTCTGCAATGTTTCAGCTTTAACCTACAAAAAAATCATCGCTCTATCTCATTTCTATCAAAAGTTCTTTGATTTTGACACAAACTTTGTCACTTTGCCCCACTGAAGCGCCGCCAGCAAACAAATGCCCCATAAAATTACGGGAGTTCCCGGAACATGCAATATCCTGTCTTTTTGCATCGGGATATCACATGTTCCGGGAAGACTGCAATATTCATGTTCCGCAATTTTATGGAACACCCTGTACATGGAAGAAAATCCCATCGCCGTACAACAGTATAAGTGCAGTGTATTTTACAAATTACAGGTTCCGTAAAGTGAGGAAACACTGACAGTACGGGGTAACATTGGCATCTACTTAACATCTATTAAAAAGAAAAAGGGCAAAAATTTTATGCATTTGCACACTTGTAGTACAATCACAAACGATGCAATGTTATAATAGGATACCTAAACCAAATTTAAAAATTTTATTAAAAAAATTAAAAAATAAAAATAAACAAAACAGAGTGCATTGAACATAAAAAGAAACAAATTTAAGTGTTAATGTAAATTCGGATGTGTTAAAACTTTAACTTTTTAGTGCTATTTATATATGATGTGCCAATGTTACCCCAATTTACGATATGTTGCTACCATTTATAAATTATAATAAATAATAATACTCATGTAATTTTCCTTTATATGACTGCAATGCAGAAAGATAAAGTAGTTGTTGAATATAAAAATAATTAGAATATACAGTTTTGAAATTTTGAACTTTATCATACTACTCTTAGTAGTTCATTTATTATTCTTACGTCGCTTACCATAGCATTAAATGTGGGCTGGTTCTGCAATTTTTCTTCCAAATTGCGTAAACCCTCTTCATCCTTAACGGGAAGATTTTCCGTAATTGTCAAAAATTCGGTATCAATATTGCTGCTTGCAACGTTTGAAGTTTCCGGCATTTTTGATTCTATCTGTTCCAACCTTTTCATCATATCGGCCAATGTCAAATTAATTGCTGCAAAGTTTCTCTTCATAAGTGTTTCCAACTCTGAATAAAGATAAGAGAAGTTAGTTATATAAAAATCTTATTTAGGATTATAGTCAATGGGTAGAAACCCATTGGATTCGATATGATTTTGTACAGGCGGAGACGTACTTGCTAATGATGACGATGATGATAACGATGATGATGATGATTCTGGTTGAGATTTTGGTGTTGGTGTTGGTGTTGGTGTTGGTGTTGGTGTTGGTGCTATTTCTGCTCTACTTTCCTCGGGAGATGCGTGTAGTATAGATGGCATACTATTCTCACCACTGTTAATTCGTTGGAAATTGTAGTGGTCGTGAAACGGCGTCGACGTCGATGGAAAATCTGCATTAAAACCCGCAATTCAGCACATAATTGACACCATGCTCCGGTCAATATTCAAAGGGGGGTCCCAAAATGGCGAGACTACTCGGATAATGCAATATACCGATGAAAAAAGACATCGAAAAGTCCTTAACCATTTTCAATCCGAGATCAAGATATTGCACGTTTCGGGAAATCGCACAATTTTGGGACACACTGTACAAATTACTTCACATTTACTTTCGTAATGAATAATGATTGAATAATATAAAAATACCTTCTTGTACATGCACTCCTGACATTTCAGAAGGTGCCTTGGGGTACATATTTTCCTTCTTCCTTTTTTCGAATGGCCTTTCTGCTTCAATGTCCTCTTCTTCGCTGGACACGTTGTTATGTGACACTGTTCGAACTACCCGAACGCGGTCATCGGGTAGCACCTATCGTCTTACCCGAATGCAGTTGTCATGCGACGCCGACCGATTCACGCTTTAACGTGCCCCTGGAGTTAAGCATGTGCAGCAGCCGGTTAGTGTAAGGTGGCCTGCACGTGTTTCCTCCTTTCCAGGAAAATCCAGGACCCCCTAGTTTTCCTGGTCACGTGGGCCACGCCGAATCCCTTGTTCCAACAGGGAATAAAAGGACAGGACCTCCGCCTCAAGGCGTCAGTCGATTCACATAAGTCAGCGCGCGTACTCTTTGTCATTTCTGTACGATCCATATTAGAATAAATATACTGTGTGTCTAATAAAGTATTAGAAGAGTTGGAAGAACACAATCCTTTAATTCATCCAACCCATAACAAAGAAAAATTGGTGGCAGCGGTGGGATACTACAGAGAAGACAAGCGCTACGGACCGCCTTGATCGAGAAGGACTATCGGCACGAAGCCAAAGAGGCACGCACCAGACAATACATCGGATAGACAAGAGGGTCATACTGCTGTAAGTAGAGAGTGGCATGTTCCTTTCGTCCTATCGTGAATCCACTGTCCATTTGAGTTCGAGTAATACTTCCGAGGAAGTAACTGAGATCTCCGTCACCGAAGATAGCACAGACCAAGAGTTAGCTTCTAAGGTCACAAAAATGTCTATCATTGGCGAGAATTCCGCTAAAGACGATCGCGACGAGATCATTGAAGCATTAAGAGCACGGTTAGAAGAATTAGAATGCGAAAGACTCAACTTTAAAGAAGCGAGTTCGTCCGGTGTGCAAGTGCGGAGAAACCCCAAAGAACCATCGGCACCACCGCGTCTAGAAACGCCAGAAAATTCGAGCGACGACGAGTCCACCGTATCGAGGTACGTGACCTCGTCTGCCCGCATGACGCGAAAGATACGCGACAATTTAGAAGTAATATCGGAGTTCGATGGCACGAATATGGCGGTAGAGACATTCTTAAAGGAAATTGTTAGTCTATACGAAACGATAAAACCTCCGGAAAATCTTTTTGTCCAACTGATAGTTGCAAAAAGAATTGTTCGACAAGCAAAGCTGGCGATAGATGGATACCCAACGCGTACCGTTTCAGAATTGTCACACGCGCTAAGACGAGAGTTCGGTAGGGTAAAAGGATACGATCTAGCTGTCCTAGAAAGACAACAATGCCGACAGAACCGAGAACCTATGATTAAATACGTAAAAAGGTTTAACCTCCTGCATCAAGACGTGCGCCGAGCTGTCACGAATAATAACAGGTACTCCGAAAACAAAAAAGCTGTTCTTATAGAGCATGACGACGAAAACGCAGCTGTTCAGTTCATTAGAAACATAGACCCGGATATCCGACTTCAGGTAAAAGCTCAACGTCCGGAGACACTACGAGAAGCCCAGGAAATAGCTATAGAAGTCGAGAATGAAGCGCAGATAGAAAGAGAAATGTATCGGAATTTAGGGTTTAATCGTAGAACAGAAATTCATAATCCTCCCACACATACTCCAAAGCCACAGCAACCTATAGCCCGGAGAGAACGATTAACATCACCCGAATTTAAATGTTATAATTGTCAGGGAACGGGGCACTTGGCACGTAACTGCCCAAAGCCGCGTCAAAATTTTCAGAGCACAGGGCCACCCAAACCGCCCAACCTAAAGTATTTAGACTCAGCACAAAACCAGAATCCGAGGGAGCAGTCATTGACTTACGAATGGGAAGACGAACAGGAAGCTTCCTCATCGACACCGGAGCTTCAATAAATATAATTAAGGAAACAGCAGCAAAAGGATTACCGACACGTAAGAACAAGTTGGAAATAATCGGGATATCAGGTGACCCGATCGTTTCAGGAAGAGAAGCGGGAATCGATATTTATGAAAATCGGCACCCCTTCGCAATCGTACCAGATTCATTTCCTATAGAGGAAGACGGCATAATCGGAATGCCGTTTTTACTTAAAGAAAACGCGATAATTGATGCACCCGCGAGGAAGATCATTTTTCGCATTCAAGCAAAGGAGCAAACGGAACTGTCGTATTCGAAAGAGCGAAGCCAACTTTTAGAAGAAAATACTAGACTCCAGCACATACAAAAGAAGCAGGATCATGATACACTTTGGGAAATCATCGATCAACACCAAGATATCTTTGTCCTACCAGGAGATGGACTACCAGAGACAAATCTAACGAAACATCGAATTGAAACAACCGACGACCAACCCGTATACGTAAAACAGTTCCGTTACCCACCTACACATCAGGAAGAAATCTCTCGTCAGGTGATGGAGATGCTGGAGAAGGGCATAATTCGCGAATCCCAATCCCCATACAATTCCCCTTTATGGGTAGTGCCGAAGAAAGCTGACGCAAGCGGTAAGAAGAAATGGAGAGTTGTTGTCGACTTTAGGCAGTTAAACCAGAAAACACCCCACGATGCATACCCCCTTCCAAACATCGAAGAGATTTTAGACCAGTTAGGCCGAGCTAGGTATTTCAGCGCATTCGATCTTGCCAGCGGATTTCATCAGATATCAATGGCCGAACAAGACAAGGAGAAGACGGCATTTTCGACGCCTCGAGGACACTTCGAGTACAATAGGATGCCGTTCGGATTAAAAAATGCACCGGCTACGTTCCAAAGAGTGATGGATAAAGCTCTAAGAGGACTGATTGGTAATATATGCTTTGTCTATTTGGATGACATTGTTGTATTCGGGGAAACGCTTAAACAGCACAATGAGAAACTGGTTATACTATTTGAACGATTAAGAGAAACTGGGTTAAAGTTGCAACCAGACAAGTGCGAGTATCTAAAGCCAGAACTCGCATACCTGGGACACATAATAACGGAACACGGAGTCAAACCGAATCCAGAAAAAATTAGAGCCGTTAACGAATTTCCAACACCCAAGAATGTAAAAAACGTTAAACAATTTCTAGGGCTTGCAGGCTATTACAGACGTTTCATCAAGAACTTTAGTTCCAAAGCGAAACCATTGACCGAGCTACTAAAGAAAGACCGAGAATTTCAATGGAGCACCAAAGAAGATAAAAGTTTTACTATTTTAAGAGAAGAGCTCTGCAGCGATAACGTCTTAAAGTTTCCAGATATGAATCAAGAATTTATTCTAGCAACCGACGCAAGCAATGATGCACTGGGAGCCATATTAGCACAAAAAGACGGAACACAAGAACGACCAATAGCATACGCCAGCAGGACTCTAAACTCAGCAGAACGCAACTACAGCACCACCGAGAAAGAGCTCCTCGCAATAGTGTGGGGCGTGAAACACTTCCGCCCATATCTGTATGGTAAGAAATTTATAATTTTAACTGATCACCAACCGTTAAAATGGTTATTTAACCTAAAGGATCCAAATTCGCGGCTAATGAGATGGCGAATAGCTCTGGAAGAATACGAGTACGAGATACAGTATAAGAAGGGTAGTCTGAATTGTAACGCAGACGCTCTAAGTCGTAACCCAGTTTTAATGACACAAATAAATAAACCAGGTTGGAGGAAACACTTAAAATTCGTAAGCGAACCCTCCGCAGATTCGTTTCCAGTACATTTTAGGAGGGGAAACAACTTACAACTGCACGTAGTCGAGGATGCAGAGGACAGCAAGAAACCCATAGCCGTGTGCGCTGAAGCAACAAGGTTCGATAAGGATTCCCTGAACAGGCTACTAGAAGAATTGTTAAACATCCTTGTCGCTGAAGGAATCAATAGAATAGATATTGATTACATCAAGCTCGAAAGTCTAGCGTCAATCACAAGGAAGGAGATGAAGGAAACACTAACGAAGTGGTTCAACGATCCCCTAATTGAAGTGGAACTGAATACACATCCATACCTTACACCTGAAACCGTAGACGAGAAACAGAAAATACTGGAAGAGAACCACGAGAGTTTGGCTGGAGGACATCTGGGCGTCCAAAAGACCACTGCGAAGATTCTAAGTAGGTATTATTGGGACAACTGTTACCAGGATATTAGGAAGTACGTGTTAGAATGCACAAGGTGTCAACAACGGAAGATCGATCGACATCCAAGGAAAGTACCCATGAAAATCACCGATACACCAAAAGGGTTCAACGACAAGATTGCTATCGACATCGTTGGACCATTACAAGAGTCAACTACAGGCAATAAATATATATTAACGTTGCAAGACCAATTAACAAAATTTATACAGGCATATCCGCTAAAAGACCAGACCGCGAAAACAATAATAAAAATTCTAGCGAGTTCCTATTTCTCCATGTTCGGCATACCAAAAGTCATACTGTCTGACCGAGGTAACAACTTTACATCAAATGTCATGAAAGAACTTTGTGAATTATTTGATATTATGAAGATAGAAACTACAGCGTTTCATCCGGAAAGTAATGGAAGCCTAGAACGCAGCCACGCAGTCATAAAAGAATACCTGAAGAATCAAATTGACATGAACGAAGAAAACTGGGACGACATCCTACCTTTCGGAGTAATGGTCTACAATTCAACAGAACACACATCTACAGGGTATACACCGCACGAATTGGTGTTTGGAAGAACACCAAACTACCTCAGTCAATACGCAATACCAACAGGAATCACCTACGACGAATATCTGGAGGAACTAAACGAAATTCTTCAGAACCTTTGGGAGAAAGCAAGAAGTGCAATAAACAAGGCCAAAGAAACGACTAAAAACAGATACGACAAGACGGTAAAAGCTCAAAACCTTCAAGTGGGAGATTACGTCTGGATCAAGAGCGAAGACAGGAATAAAAAGAGTGCTCTTCACTTCCCATACAACGGACCATATGAAATCTTAGAAATAATCAACGATGTAAATGCGAAAATCCGACAAAAAAACAAAGATGAGGTCGTTCATTTGAACCGACTTAAGTACGCTAATGTATCAAAAAGTATTTTCCAGGATAACTCTAGTATCTAGAATGCCTATCGGGAGCTGTGCAGGTAACTACGAGGTGACCCAGTCTGATGAACTACCAAACCTCTATTTCGACGACATGGGGGAAACCAGGATGTATCACAAGGAATGGAAAGCCGTTATCTGCCATAACCTGAATGAGATAACACTGACGTCAGAAGCAATATTTTACGGGATACAGAAAATGAATGCGGAAGCCGAAAATCTCCAAGTTAACCTGCCACTCGTGAGAACGTTACGTAATAGATTCTTAGAGTTAAAATCGAGGGAACAAACGCTTTTCCATAGTTTAGGATTAAGCGAGCCCTTTAGAAATAAAAGAGGTGTATTTAATTTTATCGGCGATATTTCAAAGATATTATTTGGTACAATGTTACTCCTTCCCGCGTTTCATACAAACCTAAGCGCTACTTCACCACAGTCGGCGATACATAATAAAACCCATTCTTAATTAAGAAAACGACTGGGTTTTGTCTAGGTCGGGGGGTGTTATGTGACACTGTTCGAACTACCCGAACGCGGTCATCGGGTAGCACCTATCGTCTTACCCGAATGCAGTTGTCATGCGACGCCGACCGATTCACGCTTTAACGTGCCCCTGGAGTTAAGCATGTGCAGCAGCCGGTTAGTGTAAGGTGGCCTGCACGTGTTTCTTCCTTTCCAGGAAAATCCAGGACCCCCTAGTTTTCCTGGTCACGTGGGCCACGCCGAATCCCTTGTTCCAACAGGGAATAAAAGGACAGGACCTCCGCCTCAAGGCGTCAGTCGATTCACATAAGACAGCGCGCGTACTCTTTGTCATTTCTGTACGATCCATATTAGAATAAATATACTGTGTGTCTAATAAAGTATTAGAAGAGTTGGAAGAACACAATCCTTTAATTCATCCAACCCATAACAACGTGAACGCGAGTATTTTTTCGCCTGCGCTCTTTCGACACTTTCCTATATCCCGAATAATTTGTCGCATCCGAATCGGGAATATTGGAGGTGTCCATGGCAGTCTCTTGTTTATCCAATGCTCCCTCATAAGTATCTGACACAGAGAATTCATTAATACGTCACACATTAATAAGTTATGCATATTCAGGTTCAATTTATACACTTCGCGTCAAAATTAAAGGAACAATATAATTTCCCGAAATTTTTGGTTATTCTCAAAGGACTGTATCTCGGCGAAAAATGTTTGAAAAAATATTTAAAAAACTTGTTTGATTCCATGATTATCCTTGAAGTGGCATCAAGTTTCCTACAAAATGATAAATATGGAATTTTTGGGATCATTTTAAAATTAAAAAATAGATTAAAAAAATCTCATTAAATTGCCAACTAATGCTTCTGAAAGGAAACTTTCTTAGCTTTCCAAAACACTGTTGAAAATTTGTCTACGATCATGAGTTCGCAAGTTATAGGTGTTCAAATTGAAAAGTACCTTTTTTGCTTTGATCGCAAATAACTCTGTCAATAAAAATTATACAACAAAACGAAAGAAACGAAATTAAACAGAAATGTTTGCTCTATAAGAGCTCTTCCTTGGATTTGGGGGCAAAATATTCTTTTGCCCGTGCATACCTTGAAAGTAGGCAAAAATTTCATAATCTTCGTTTCCCGCGTTTCATCTTGATAAAACAGTATCGTAATTCTTGATCATGATTGAATTATTTTTTATAAAATACTTCAATATAGCTTGTGTTATAGTCAAAATGTGCTAATTCAGCGAATATATAGTATATTATACATTCATAAATAGTCAATGTATGCACGCACTGATTTGAATGGCTAAAGTATTCACATATACATTATACTTTTTAACTAAAGTGAATAAATATTCGTTAATTTAAATAGATCAAGAGCGATAACATTGGTTCAAAGTATACAACTGAGATTCTATAAGAACAGTGAGGACTTGAGAATGTTTCGAGAGAAATTAGAAATTGGGGTTATGTGGAGCGTGCGAAGAGCAGTCATGCTCTCCACCAATCAGAAGCGATCACGAAAATCACGGATCACTGTGAAAAATCACCGTGATTGGGAACGAACGTGATCGGATTACTCGTGATTCACAAATCACGGTTCTAGCCATCACTAATCATAATGCATGAAACAAAAAATTCAATTCTTCCTTCAAAAACTATAAACTTCAAGCGTTAAAATGCGTTCTCTAAATATTTTTTCAAAACATTTTTCCCACAAATACAGCCTGTTGAAAATGACCAAAATTTTCGCAAAATTATAGTGTTTCTTTAATTTTGACGCGGTGTATAAATAATACTTTAATGAAATAAATGTACCTGCTGAGGCAAACCACCTGACGATGTCGCATTTTTCCCACTCATCGTGGTCCACTGGAACAATTCCTTTCAGAATTGTTCTATTGAGGGTATACAAATTCTTTATATGGCTCGGCCAAATACTTCGCTGTCTATCAGCGTCCATCCAGTTCGATGGTATGATTTGCATACCATCCGCGAATTCCACGATCGAAAACTTTTTCAACATTTTTAACTGAAAAATAATTAGGAGAATTTATTAAAAAATTGTCACTGTATTATATAATAATACTTATGAAATATTGCAGTATGATAGTTTTGTCTTAATCGTGATGTTACTCGTACTTACCGGTGATGAATTATCACTTTCTAAACGGTGTTCGGAGCTCGCTTTCGGAAAACAAACGAGAAATTTAAAAAAATAAAATAAAAAAAGTAACGCGTACACACAAACTATAAAACGAATAAAATAACTTAAATATATTTTAAAAAATAAACTAAACACACTATACGTATAAAAAGAATAAAAAAATTGAATATATAATTTTAAAAAACACTAACACACGATATGTATAAAACGAATAAGAAAAATTGAATATATAATTTTAAAAAACACTAACACACGATATGTATAAAACGAATAAGAAAAATTGAATATATATTTTTAAAAAACACTAACACACGATAAGTAGAAAACGAATTAAAAAGGGAATATATATTAAAACAAAATAATTAGAAATATAAAAAACTTGTGAAAAGGATAGCTGCTTGTTTTTCGAGAGTTTACTTCGAACTGGCCCGGTCCAGGGTTGCCGAGCGCGAGTCAGCGAGGCGACAAAGAAGTACTTTGTTTGGCACTCGAGCCGAGCCGAGCCGAGCCGAGCCGAGCCGAGCGGAGTCGAGCGGAGCGAAGCCAAGCGCTGCGTCGTTGAATTCACTCTCAGAGAGGGTTGTAAAATTTCGAGCCTGCAGTGAGCGCGAGTGAGAGAATCCATGAGCGAGCGAGAGAGGGCGAAAGAGTGGACAAGATGGCGTGGCTGGCAAAACAATTGAAACGGTTCTTTTTTAAACAGACACTTTCACACTTTCTAATATAAAATTTTAGCTACGGGTATTTGTTAATATTTTGTTAATATCTCAGAAACTAACAAATACCCGCAGATAAAATTTTATATTAGAGGTTCTCTCCCCCTTCCGCCCAACCCCTCAAAATTTCGGTTCATTCCGGTTGTTGGGTCATACCGTAGTATATCCCACAAGGCTCCCCCCTTTTATAATAATTATTTACAAAGCTGAATGGAACTTAGAGAAATTTGATGGCGACGCGATCGCATGCTTCCTACGAAAGCAAATATTAACCCGTCAGCGACGACATCCATACGCAGTGCCAATTTTCACGGGCAGCGGACCTCTTGCTGTAATAACTATAGTAATGGCTATACATTGTATGCATATCTCCGTTTAGAACGCCGTTCGCGTAGAAAGATGACATAGTAAATAATAAGATCTGGCGTCGTCGTTGAAGGCTTAAAGGTCCTCATACACGTTGCGACCTATATCGCTGCATGTATCAATACCTACAGATCGCGGTACATATGCGTCTCAGATTTCGGTTCTGAATGAAACGACATATACACGGTGAGACGAAATCGTGAGACATCAGCTCACAAGTGTAAGGAAAAGCTGAGAGTCACGGGAAATCATGATCGGAATTGGTTGTACTATTATACTATATTTTGCACGGAATGAAACGAGGCCTCCAAAATAGGGATCACGGCGTAGAACGTGTATTGAAGATACATGTGTAGTTAATATATCCGTGTTCTAATCCGTGTACTTGTTAATACACGGGTACACGGTTATTGAAATACACGGGTACATGTGTATCAAAATATACGGTTTCACGTGTATTAACATATCCATATTAATATAATGTACTGTAGTTAAAGTTAAGTAGTTTATATACTAGTATTGTACTCAAATACCCTTAGAAATAAGTTTTCTTCGTTCCATATGGTCCACCCATAGCGGAACTCTGCCTTTGAATATTTTCTACAGCCGTGTACGCGTTTCGCTTTATAGCTGCCATTGTTTAATATTTTCTAGCATTCAAATATTTTTGACACTTTAGACAATAAGCAAAGGTCCCGTCATCTGGTCGACAGTCGGCCTCGTCCGTGGGGTAGTAACTACCGAAGCACCGAACAACAGGGGTCGTAAACCCGCACCGTCGGCAAGCGCTCGCGAATTTGACGCGGTCAAGTTAATCCTTGACCCTGTATATTTATTACTTTCATGTGCACGCATCACGCTGTCACGTCCTGGGTGGAGGTTAGGACAATGACACAAGGAGTTCTTGCCCCGCTGCCTCCAACGTACCGTCGCGCCCTAAGGCCGGCCGGATTACGCCGCAATGGAGTAAACTGTGCGGGGCGGGTGGATTGGCTTTTAAAGGATCGAGGAGGAAAAGAAGAGGTGTGTTTCGTCTTGGGACCGTCAGCTAGACTCATCGGTAGGGCTACAGCTGACGGCCCCTGCCCTAGACACACACGGGGACACAGAGGATATGATTTTGGAACTTGTATATATACTAATGGATTGGAGATTGAGAACTAGCGAGAAGATTAGACCTCTGGTGGCGCTCGCCGACACTAAGTCGCGATACCGTGGTGGGGCCGGGACGTCACACCTCCCCCCCTAAGGGGAAGATCCGTCCTCGGATCTCAGCACAATCCACCGACATCCCACCGCTGTCACCAAAAAAAATATCCGACCTGTAACGTTCGGCTGTCCGGGGACAACTGAGCGTCGACAGATCCTCGAGCGGAGAGCGGCGTCCCCTCGAGTGTAGGAAAGGTGGGGTTCTATTTCTACGGTTAAGGAGTAAAATCCACGGCTTAACGTCGCAATGTCTGTTTTTATTCAAACACACTTATTCCAATAACAATAACAAGTAATTAATATTTCCTACGTCTATGATTATATATATATATTATTTTTGGTTTTTATGGGTTTTTATGAATATGTATATATATATATGTGTGTGTGTACAGAGGTATGTTGCAGTGTACTGCCGCTGCCGTCTCCGGGGCGAGCTAGTACTCTTGGCAACGTCTGCTGCAAGAAGGCCGCTGCCGTTTCCGGGGCGAGCACACTTCTCTCGGCAGAGTCTTATTCTTACTAATGGTTAATGTTAATTAATATATATGAATATTTATATATTGAGTTATGTTACAGTGTATGGCCGCTGCCGTTTCCGGGGCGAGCTCGTACTCTTGGTAACGTCTGCTGCAAGAAGGCCGCTGCCGTTTCCGGGGCGAGCACACTTCTCTCGGCAGAGTCTTACTCTTACTTTGATTCGTGTATTATAGGGCAAGGCCGCTGCCGTCTCCGGGGCGAGCTCAATACTCTATGATACTAGCGTTAGGAACGGCCGCTGCCGTTTCCGGGGCGAGCTCGATTCTCTTTGCTAAGTCTGCTGCTAGAAGGCCGCTGCCGTTTCCGGGGCGAGCACACTTCTGTAGGCAGAGCATTCGAATGAACCGCTTAGCTGCGTGCGCCTCTTTTATACTCGAGATTTGGTCAATTGGCGCATGCGCAGTGAGTCGCAGTTTGTTATTTTGAATTTTATTCGCTTATTATATCGTATTTTGTCTTGTTCTTTTACTAATACTTACAATTAATTGTCCCTAACATTCTTACAATAATTATTCTTCTAATATTCAATTGAATCGCTAATTATATATAAAAGTAATAATAATTTAAATTACGCAGTATGTTTGATGGTCTATTGGTAATACAAGTCGGTTTCTACTTTACCGACCGTAGAGTTTATTGGTTTGAGTCCCCGTGGGACGTTACACCTCCCCCCCTGGGGGATCTCTCGTCCTCGAGAGACTAAAATCGGAGGTGGGGAACGGAATGGACAATAGATGTATGTGTGTAGGAATATTTTATTTTTTATATTTTTAAAAATTTATTTTACTTGGGCTTATATGGGTTCGCTGCACCCGTACCAAATAATCCTAGCAATCTCCATATCCGTTTTCGTGGATCTTCCTTAGGGAGAGCCCTGTACATTTCCCAGTCGGGTTTCGGAATGTAAATCGGGATTAACTTTGGCCATTTTTTCGTCGGTATATCCGGGACCTTAAATTTGGGCGCCCTGTCGATGTCCGGAGTTGTAGGAAACTCCGGAGTCGTTGGGAGGATGTCTGGTGGAGTGTGAGGCGGCGTCTTTTAATAGGAGAGGTTTTGTTAGTTTGGAATATTTATATGTTTATAGAGGTTTTTTTTTTACCATATGACGTGGAGAGCCTGGGAGTGGGGAAATTATTGGAGGTATTGAGATCATCTCCTTGAATATTTCTTCAATTTTCTGCTTAATTTTTGCTTCTTTATAGTGCCTGTTTCCGGATCGTTTCGGCATGTTGATGCTGAATGCAATATGGCGCAGACGCGAGTTCAAATGGAACTTCCTTTTAGGTGCCATCTAGCGGATTTTTATTTAACTAGTTTTTTGCAACCTTGTTGCCTACGCAATTATGTTTTCTTACTACTATTTACTATTTAGGTTTTTTAGGTTATATTAAAATTGCGCTTTTGTTTTTAGTTTTTTAAGAAAGGTGAAAAAATGTTTATTAAAAAAATGTTATAAAAGTGCTTAAAATGTAAAGGTGTGAGTGTTTATTACAGTATGTATGTGTGTGTGTGTGTGTTCTTGTAAAGTGTGATGTGTAAATAATAAAAGAAAATAAAATATTTAGAGATCTTCCAAGATCATTTCCCGGATAACGGGATACGTGCCTCCATGTCTCATCCTTTCGACATATACTGGATGCAGTTGAGGAATTAGGAGTGTGCATAAAGCACACTCTGATGCGGGCCTTGCCATATACAATATTCTGCGGCATTTATGGCAGATTCTATAGCTGCGTCTGTTTTCCCAGCATATCAAATGTGGGTATGCCGGTTCCTCGCCCTCGATGTTGAAGAATGGTGTGCAATAAACACACAATGCTTTTGTGATTTGGTAATAGTAAACACTATGGTCGAATACTTTTTTCAGACACACGTAGTTTTCCATTATAATTTGAGAAAAAGAAAAAACGTGCCACTGTGTATTGTTGTCGGTTGCCACAATGGAAGACTTCTTTGTTCTCAGCCTCTTATATAGGCTCGTATGCAGGATTGCAACATAGTTACTTAGGGTTTTTTAGAGATTTTTAAGGATTTTTTCCCGGACTATAGGGTAAACATATCCTAGTTCCATATTGTTTACTGATATTGATGTTATTTGGCTTAACATCAATGTACACAAGGTGCAATGAATTGTCTTTTTCTTTTTAAACAGTACTTTGCTGCAAAAGAAGCAATATTCGTATGCGTAGTCTTTAGTTTTTAAAGTCAAGAGATGACTATATGTTTCTCCTTTAGTTCTCCTTCCGCGTGTGCAATTCGCACAAAGTATCCACTTCTCTTGGTAATAATATACCTTTTCGTCGAACAGTTGTGTTAAACATGTAAATTTGTCCATATTGTTGTATAAATTTTCGTTATTGCCCGTACAAGTGTTTTGGCGAGAATGAGAAAATTTTTCATCTGCTCTTCCTTTTATACTGCCTTTTGTGCGATGTTGCCATATTTTTATTTTTAAGGTAAATAGGCTTTTTTTACGCGGTTCATGTGAACGATTTTAATTTGTTTTAAATTTATTGCTATCTTCAAGTTGCTATTGTCCAAGACTTCGGTGATTTGATAGGGTCCGCTGTATTCCGGTCCTAGTTTCTCTTTTCTTGGCTGTAGTAACCATACCCAATCTCCTGTTTTATATAGTTGAGGCTGAATTTTTCGATCATAGTAATGTTTTTGACGAATTTTCGATTCCTCTAGGTTTTTTCGCGCCATTTGTCGGATGTGATATAACTTGTCTATCAACTTGTCGATATAATCTGGATACGTTTTAATATTATCCGTTGGAGGAATACTTGAAGGAAGTCTTGCTTTCCTTCCAAAAACAAGTTCGTGAGGCGTAAATTTTGTGCCTTCGTGAGTACTTGTATTATATGAAAACATTGCTTGTGCTAACCACTGATCCCATTGTTTTTCTTTTGACACATAGTGTCGTAGGTATTCGACGAGGACATGGTGACTTCTCTCTAAGGATCCATTGGACTGAGGATGAAATGCAGAGGTTCGATATTGTTTAATGTGAAACGCTCTAGCAAATTTCTTTATAAGGGTACTCATAAAATTTGGTCCCTGGTCAGTAAGGATTGCTTTAGGACTTCCAAATTTACAGATAAAATGCTCTGTAAATGCCTTAGCTATGTCCTCTGAGGTAATGCTTGCCAATGGTATAGCGAGAGAGTATTTAGTCAGATTGTCTTGGATAGTAAGTATGTAACTGTTTCCTATGTTTGTAAAAGGTAGTGGTCCTACTATGTCCATAGAAATTTTGTCAAAAGCATCGACAGGTGTATCTGTCAGTATCATGGGTTCCTTGTTTTTTACTCGTACAAGTTTAGTCTTTTGGCAATCCAAGCAAGTCTTAATGAATTGTGTTATTTCATATTTCATATTCTTCCAGTAATATTTACTTCTTATGCGATGATATGTTTTTGTAATTCCTTTGTGTCCGCCTATAGGTGATTGGTGGTTTTCCTGGATAATCTGCTATCTATCCTGTACCGAAGGTGTTAGAAGAGTGCCTTTACAGAAGATAAATTGGATGTCTTCTTGTAGGAATATTAAATTTATCAATTCCTGTAATTTGTTCAATGAAATTTTGTTCGCTTCTGCTGATATATATATTTTTGTGGCATTTTCAGGTACTATTTGTGTGTGGAATGCTCTTAATGAGTTGTATAAGTCTTCTTCTGATGGATGGTCTGATGTGATGAGTCCAATTATTGTATGTCTTCCTTCCTTGAGCTTTACTAATCCTCCAATCTCTAATGGATATGGCAGTTTGTGAGATTTTATATTTTTCTCTCTATATAACTTTTCTCCTGATGGTCCTATTGGTTTGCCTTGTGTATTTATGAATGTTGCGATATATCCTTTGCCCATCCATAAGTGGTCCTCTACTTCCATATTCTGTTTTCTAACAGGAATATTTGATACTATCTTCGGTCTGCCAGTTGTATGTTGTGAAGGAAGAGGTACTAATGGTGGAGGAGTTAATGTTGGAAGAGGAGTTATTAGTGGAGGAGGAGATAATGATGGTAAAGGTGGAGTAAGTATTTTCCCTTTCCTTATCCTGATTGGCGTTATGGGGCCTGTATCCGTGCTGGATTTTAATTTGCGTTTCTTCTTTTTAGGTGTGTGGTGAGTGCTTGAGCTTGACTTTGCATCGATTTTGGGAGGGTCTTTATAGTTATGTCTTGGTACTATGACCGTTTCATTGATTTCCTCAATTAAGTCCTCTTGCGGTTTCTTGATGTATGGTTTTTTAGTTATTTTTGTTTCATTTGTATGTTGAAGGGGTGTATGTATTATTAGCGGTTCCGTGGGTTGAGGGGGTGCGTGTACTTCAACGGGTACAGAGATTTGATGAGGTGCGTTTTGGCTCGGTGTGTAGCGAGGGGGTGTATGCATTTTAACAACTTCTGTTTCGATATTCTGTTTTTTAGTCTCTGGATGAGAGGAGGAGGTGTTCGTCTTTTGTTTTTTTCGTTTTATGATTTTTCGCTTTACAATTTTTGAGTCGCTTTCGTCGTACGATGAAGAATCAGAATCCGAAGAGCTAATTCTAGGTTGTTTATGTGGAGCCGGGTTTCCTGAGGTTGAGGCGGTGTTCTCTCTTTGTCGCGTATTATATTGGTGAAATTGCTTTTGTTTTTTATTTTCATGTGAGTTCGTTTCTGAATGTGCCCGTTTCGCGTTTAGCGGTAATGCAATTGGATTTCTAGATAAGGCATCCGCGTTAGTGTTATATTTGCCTGGTTTATATAATATTTTATAATCATACTCTGCGAGTTTAATTTTCCATCGTACTAAACGTGAGGTCGGATTAGATAGATTTTGAAGCCATTCTAATGGTTTATGATCCGTAATAAGGTAAAATTTTCTGCCGTAAATATAAGGTCGAAAATGAAATACCGCGTATATGATTGCTAATAATTCTCTTTCCGTGGGAGAATATCGCGTTTCTGCATCATTTAAAACACGAGATGCATAAGCTACTGGCAAATCTTTCCCTATTTCTCCTTGACTAAGAACTGCGCCAACAGCAATGCCTGAAGCGTCTGTCGTAATATTAAATGTCTTCTCGAAGTCCGGGAATTGCAGAATAGGTTCCTTGCAGAGTGCTTCTCGTAGAGTTTCGAATGCCTTTTGCTGCTTATACGTCCATTCAAATTGATAATCCTTTTTGGTAAGATTTGATAGTGGTCTTGCAATCTTCGAAAAATCCTTTATAAATCTTCTATAGTATCCGCTCAGTCCTAGGAACTGCTTTACGTTTTTTACTGTTGTGGGTTTTGGAAACTCCTTTACTGCTATTATTTTCTTAGGGTCCGGTTTGACTCCTTCTTCTCCTATTATGTGCCCTAAGTACGATACTTCTTTTTTTAAGAATTCGCACTTGTCTGGCTGAAGGTAAAGATTTGCGTCTCTTAATCTATTCATTAATCTTTTAAATTTTGTTGCATGTTCTTTAAGAGAGCTGGCATATATTACAATGTCGTCTAAATATACGAAAAGTTCTATCCCTTGGAGTCCTGTTAAGACTTGGTCCATCAGTCTCTGGAAGGTAGCTGGTGCGTTTTTTAGTCCGAATGGCATTCTGGTAAACTCATAGTGCCCATAAATTGTAGAAAATGCTGTTTTGTGTCGATCATCAGGATGCATAGGGATTTGGTGAAATCCAGATGCAAGATCAAATATGGAGAAATATTTTGCGCTTCCCAACTGATCTAATATGTCAGTTATGTTCGGGAGGGGGTAGGCGTCTCCAATTGTTTTTTCATTTAACTTCCTGAAGTCTATTACAATTCGAAATTTCCTTTTTCCTTCTGCGTCTTCCTTTTTTGGTACAATCCAAATTGGTGAATTGTAAGGAGATGATGAGGTCTGTATTATTCCTTTCTCAAGTAACTCCTTAGTTTGTCTTCTTACTTCCTCTTTGTATGTTTGAGGGTATCTATACTGTTTTGTAAAAACAGGAACGTTGTTTTCCGTAATTATTTTGTGATGAGTTTTATTTGTTGCTTCTAATTTCTCTCCAGGAAGGTAAAATCTATCTGCATGTTCCTTAATTAATTCCTCAATGCTGGCTCGTTCTTCTGAGTTTAAATGATCCAATCGTAATAACTGCAACAATTGGTGCGTTCTATTGGTTCTCCTGTACGTGTTTGTTATTTCCTTTTCCATAGGTGCTTCTTCAAAAGGTTCTAGTTCTACTGATGGTACAGGAATTTTAATATCTTTTGAGGATGTGTTTACTGCAAAAAGATATGCCACGCCGTTGTTGTTTGTTACTAACGCATTTCCCATATGTATATCGGGGTGAATTTTAATTTTCGGAATATATCCCGTGGTAATTTGCGTGTTAAGAACTTGTACGTATATCTGACTTCTTGTTCTGGCCGGTATTGTGACCATTTCCGGATCAACAAATGGAATAGTTTCCGTTCCGATAGTTATTGTTGATCTCGTGTAATCTATAGTTGCTCCGTTGGTTTGAAAAAATTCTGTTCCCAATATTCCATCCTGTTTAATAGGGAGGTCTTCTACGACATGGATGACGATTTCTGTATTTAGGGTTCTGATTTTAATATACCCTATTGTACTGAGTAGGCCGTCCGTAATACCGTTGAGGTCGAACAAGGTGTCCGTGTAGATTGGTATATTTGGTGAAACAGCATTTCTTTTAATGACGTTGAGATCAGATCCGGTATCAATCATTAGCGTTGCTTGTTGGTTGTTGAAGCCTGCATCAAAGAGGAGGATACTAGGAGGTTTCTTTACTTGTTCCGTTCTTAATCGGAGTACAGCCTGCCTATGTACCATACGAGGTTGTTCCTCCTTTTCTTTCCTTTCAAAGTATATCTTTTTCCTGCATTGATCCACTGTATGGCCTCTGAACTTGCAATATTCACAGAATACTTCCGGTTTTTGCATCCTATCTGCATAATTTTTACTCCTACATTCTTGCGTTGTGTGGCCCGATCGTCGACAATAATCACAATATACGTTAGACTGAGGAGCTCTGTTCGTGTAGCTTTGGCTTCTACAATCTCGCGTTATGTGACCTGTTCTTCGGCAATTATCACAGTACA
The DNA here is from genome assembly GCA_963932275.1 of Andrena praecox. Taxonomy (NCBI): domain Eukaryota; kingdom Metazoa; phylum Arthropoda; class Insecta; order Hymenoptera; family Andrenidae; genus Andrena; species Andrena praecox. The sequence goes on along the minus strand of OZ010729.1, from coordinate 34,573,402 downwards.
TGGTAGATTGAGGGCCTCTGTTCGTGTAACTTCGGCTTCTACACTCTTGCGTCATGTGACCTGGCCTTCGGCAGAAGTCACAGAATGTATCGTTTCGTGTTCCATTTCGTGCTCCGTTTCGGCTTCTGCATTCCTGTGTTGTATGTCCCGTCTTATTACAATGTTGACAGGTTTTTTGTTGCCAGGAGGTCCGTGAAATTCGGCTGCTGCAAGTGGTGGCAATATGGCCGTATCCAGGGCAATTCGTACATTGGTTAGCCTGTGTTATTCCTGCTGCTTCTCTTGCTCGTATCTGATTTTCATTGTATTCTGCTTCGGCTTTAATGGCGACGTTGATGGCGCGATCAAGATTGCTGAAGACGTGTTCGTGTATTCTATTATGTATTTCAGTTCTTAATCCCGTTAGAAAGGCTTTAATGGCGTTCTGTTCTGCGGTTACATTAAATTGTACTACGTGCGTAGGTACTTCTATCGCGTTGCAATGCTTAATCTGAAGAAAGAGATTGGACACACGGCTACTGTAGTCTACCGTTGTTTCATTAGGTAATTGAGCAATTTTTGATAATTCTCCATATAACTGTATTGAAGTGTGTAATGGTGCGAATCGTGATTCTAATACTGAAATGAGATCATCTATTGAATTATAATCTCCACTCAAAATTACTCTAGAAGCTTGTCCGAAAAGCTTATTTTTTATGAGTTGAACTAATCCATACTCTGCATTCGGATTAACCATGCGTCGTGCATGTCGACAGCTCTTTATGAACTGGTGTATTGGTATATTTCTACCATCAAAAGAGGGGACTGTGTCCGCAGTATCGCGTAAGCTAATGTGTGGTAGGTGAGGATATGTATTCGTAGACGTATTCATATTAATTTGAGGATTTGAAGGTCCTGGAGTATTCGTATCTACTGAAATAATTTGTGGAGTTCCTGTAGTCTCCTGAGTTTCTGTGTTGAGCGCTAGGTTAGCCATTGCGTCTCCAAGTGTGTCAGGCATTGTGAAGTCTTCAAGCCTCCGTAGGATTTATATAAGAAAAAGAAAAAATTTCTGAGGAAATACTCACTTTTGGAGTGATTTCACTAACGAATTTATCCTTTAAATGAAATCAGAGATCCCACCGCTGTCACCAATTTTATGTCACGTCCTGGGTGGAGGTTAGGACAATGACACAAGGAGTTCTTGCCCCGCTGCCTCCAACGTACCGTCGCGCCCTAAGGCCGGCCGGATTACGCCGCAATGGAGTAAACTGTGCGGGGCGGGTGGATTGGCTTTTAAAGGATCGAGGAGGAAAAGAAGAGGTGTGTTTCGTCTTGGGACCGTCAGCTAGACTCATCGGTAGGGCTACAGCTGACGGCCCCTGCCCTAGACACACACGGGGACACAGAGGATATGATTTTGGAACTTGTATATATACTAATGGATTGGAGATTGAGAACTAGCGAGAAGATTAGACCTCTGGTGGCGCTCGCCGACACTAAGTCGCGATACCGTGGTGGGGCCGGGACGTCACAACGCTATCAACGAGTGTCTGATATTGAAATGAAATTGATTACTATTTGTATTAGTGTACCACGTGTACCCGTGTACAGATCGCGCAATATAACTTTTCCTCCGAGCGGCCACTGAGTAGCGCAATGCGAGAGAGTCGGCGTTCTTTCAATTCGATCAGAAAAACATAAGATGGCACACGAACGAGTATCATACAAAGCAACAGCCGATCGTATGGTTTTTGAATCGAATTAAAAGAACGCCGACGGTCTGACTCTCTCGCACGTACGGCCCAGAGTTGGGCAAAATGTAATTTAATTACAAATTACGATTAAAGTGTAATTGTGTAATTGATTACACATTACTTTCTATAATCGTTAATTTAGGTAGTTGACGACAATTTTGCCAACTACCTAAATTAACGATTACAAAAAATGTGTAATCAATTACACAATTACATTTTGAAATTACGTTTTTGCATCTCTACTCCAGACGTCCGTTCGTTTGGAAAACTCTGCAGGGACCGTCCGTGTGCCGAAGTCACGGGCCCAGTCAGGGCCGCCTTTAACAATGGGCTAAATAGGCTATAGCCCAGTGGCGCCCGTGATCCAACGGCGCTTAAGAATCAAATTTGTTGAAAAGCTTTTTTCTCTTCAATTGTGGAGACAATAATTTCTATCTGCCTTGGTGGAGACACGGGGTTGTCATGTACTACCTTGCACCGATTGCGAAGAAATTGTACCCTTGAGGGCTAGAGCATCAAAATTTTTTAGCCAAGGCCGCTCAAATTTATTAATACGGCCTTGGATCCAGTTGGTTTTTCCACACCCCTCGGCCCTTGAAACACTTTATGATCGGCGAAGGCGTCCTTGCGTTGGGGTCGTCGCAAGGCTGCCGTTCTAATACGCGGCCGGCGACAACGGCCGACGACGGTCCCACTAGTGCAAGGGAAAAGTATGCATCTGTTTCTCTCTTGCACTAGTGGGGCCGTCGCCGGCCGCACATTGGAGCGGCAACTTGCACTCATCGCCGGAGCCGTTCCAACGTAAACACTAAACAGACCCACGATGCATCGACCAGCCTTTTCCGCACAGCGTCGAATTTTCTTACACAAGGCAAGATATCGAAAATTAAAGAAGTTATGAAACTTTGGGCATACGTATTAATACATACCTATACAGAGTATTACTTTACTGATAATCAAGGATATTCTAGGGGGTGATTCTACAGGCGAAAATAAGACAAAAATGAAGAGTGGCGAAATGAGAAATAAGTTTGTTTAAGGATAAAAAATCGTTTTTACAATAATGACAATTATAAAGAAAGATTTATTTAACGAATTTAGGCTGAAGGTCACGATTTTAAAAATCAGAAAAAATACTACCACATTCGCTAAAGAATTTTGTATAAAATAAGCCTATCTCATGTTGGTAATTTACATATTGAACGTCGTAGGAACTTAGGAAGCTGTTAAAGACAGCGGCGCACCCCGTTTCAGGTAAAATACACTGCTGGTAAAAATTCAGGGAACACTATAATTTCCAGAATAATTTAATCATTTTCAAATGGCTGTTTTATCAAGATGAAGCGCAAAACACAAAATTTCAACATTTTGTGCCTAATTTGAACCTATGCACGGGCTTGGTATTTCCGTTAGTACATGACTCACACCAATCTCACATTTTCGCTTTTATAATTGGGTTGTCCTCTAATTGTCTTGTTACTTTCCGCGTCACCTTGTCCGCGCGGATTTAACTGCAGGTTAAAGGTTCCCCCAGGCCAACCCGGAACTTTTCCGCTGCGGTTCCCGATATATCGCGTTGGCCTGTGGGACCCTTTAATCGTCTTTCGCCCCTACGGCTTAGGATCTATGCGGATATACCTGTGCTATTACCAATAAAGTAATAAAACGTGTCGAACCGATCCTAGCAAAGTTAAATGACTTGCCAGGATTATTTCTTAACGACCTCCGCTGAATTGTACGTGTCTTGTATATTTTTCGCCGAAGCTATTAAACACGACCTTTCCTTGGAAAAAGAATTTCAACCGACGAGACGCGTACTTTCGTCGTAATATTTCTGTCAATTCCCTTCTCCCAAAAATCGAAATGCGTTTCTTTTAACAGGCTAAAGATTTTACGGTCTCGCTGGTAGCAAGATGCATTCAAAATACCTCGCGGAGGTACACAGGATCGAAACGGGAAGTCCGCTGACTGCGCGTGGAAATTTGCTTTCCTGCGCTTCATCTTCATAAAACATGAATATTCTTTAAACCGTTGCGGCCAACGGCACGTAGGGTTGCCACCTTTTTTTACAGGAAAATAACGTTCATTTGTTTTCGTGAGGTATACAAAAAAGTACGCTCAACAAATTAAAAGTACATTTTAATCTTATTAGTTTTTATTTCTTCCAAACATATTTTCTATTGCTTTTAGCATTACAAAGTAAATTTTTATTATTTTGAAATGTCTCAATGGCACCATTGCACTCAATATTCATATTGAAATATATAAATAATTCGTTTTTTATTAGATTGAGGGAGGCCTTGTTTCTTTCATAGGGCCACTTCACATTCATGACAGAGAAAACTCTCTCAGTAAATGCTGAAGTGGCGGGATCAGATAGAATATAATAATATTGCGTTACGTTTCACATAATATCATTAATTGTGAAATAAAGTATTTTCGCGTACTTACTTTATTGTTATTCAAAAGTATAGAGTACATTTACCTATAATAACGTAAGATACTTTATTTTAAAGTACAGGTGGCAACCCTAAACTGCACGACCAATACGAACATTTGGCGAGTAAATGGTCAGCACAATTTATGACACGCGCGGCAGAGAAGCTATTTTTGAGAAAGGCGCTTTCCGTTCGCTTCCTACTATAATTTTGAACAAAGCATGTTTTTACCCTTCGAAACTTTCGTTTACGGCCCCACTGGCAATTGCGGGTATCATAAACAGTGAGTTTCCGAAGGGCCCACGCTGGGATGCCTGGCGGCCTGCGACCAGCTTCGTCACGCGCTTCGAGTGTGGAAGAAATTCCGCTGCGTTGCCAAATTTTCACTAAGAGTGTCTCCAAATGAGCGGACATACGCTTTCGAGTGTATACAGTGTATATGTACATACTTAGGTCTATGTGACATCATGTTATCTCAACGCGAAGAGATCGTGTCAACCCTGTCGCCCCAGCCTTCGACCAACCCTGCGTGCGATCGCTCGTTAAATGGAAGTAAACTCTGAAGGAACAAGCATCTCTGATTTTGAACAGCGCTTGTAGTTCGAGTTAGTTTCCTTTTTACATTATATTATACTTACTTTTTTTTATCTTTTTTATATTTCGTATTAGTATTTTGTTATATATATTTGAAAATCGTGGTATCACGGCGCGAACCACGTTTCAATTCTGGACGTGCATTTTCCACAATTGCCGATTACATTGTCTCGCAGAAAATATAACTAATTTGCGTTTCAACATCTGGTAAGTACCACTGCTGATAGATCATCTCAAGTATATAGTTGGATATACTACGGTATAACCCAACCAACGGAATGAACTGATATTTTTAGAGGTCGGGCGGGAGGGGGAGAGAACCTCTAATATAAAATTTCAGCTGCGGGTATTTGTTAGTTTCTGAGATATTAATAAAAAACCTACGCAAAATACATTGAAATTTACCTATACAGATGTTACTAACACAACCATCTTCTTCGTTTCACAGTCGACGATACAATGTACGATATTGACCTCATCGCGCGATGGTTGTAACTGCATCAGTTTTTATTCCCGATACTATAGTGTAGTAATACTAGAGTATTCCTAAAGTCACATCGGTTCGGTGCCGGGTCATTCCACGCGAACTCGATCACTTTTTTCCCTCGATGTCTCGGATTTTGTTCAAACTTGAATATGTTGTAGCCCTCGTGAAAGTATGGGGGGTTTAATTCACCATTTTGTCGTTTTCGAATTTGTTTAAAAAATATAGGGCGTTGAGTTTTGCGATTTTTGCCTATTTTCATGAAAATGGGTTGTACTTATGCATTTTTAACTCGGAAACTATTTGTCGGATTTAGTTGATCCTAACGTTATTGTAAACTAGAAGGATCGGCCTTCCTGAATATTTTTGTTCCCGGTTAAAAAATCATTTTTACGATAATGAACATTATAAATAAAGTTTTATTTTGCAAATTGAGGCTCAAGGTCACGATTTTAAAAATCCGAAACAAATACCACCATATTCGCTGAAGAATTTCCTATAGAACCAGCCTTTCTCTTGTTGGTAATTTGTATATATTCAACGTCGCAGGAAGCTGTTAAAGACAGCGGCGCGCGCCGTTTCAGGTAAGCGAGCCGCGCGCTCCGCTATTACGGACGCCTGACCGTACCCCTCGCACCCTCTATTACTTCAATCAGGTCTAACAACGGTAGAAACAATAACGACAGCTCACGTATTCATCACGAGGGTGTCATTTATACCTGCAGAAGAATTTTACTAACCCACTCTTGGCCAAGATGGTAATAAACTTATATAGCGCTACACATTTCTGCTTACGCATCGTCCTTTAAAGTCTTTAGTCTTCAGAGAACTTTCGCATTTGCAGCAGCATTACCTATTACTGGCACTATAAGTTTCCATAGCTACACGCCAATCTCAGACAAAAAAATTTTATGCAAAACTTGCTCGTGTGATGAAGCTGGCACTGTGTTCAGCACAATGAAATAGTTTCGACCGTTTTCTTACTTGCATCCCTTAACCTCGCTATTCGAAGTGATCATATCCATGCCAACCTTCCTAATCCATCCTTATCCACTCCTGATGGAAAGAACCCACCACCTTCTCGTAGTTTCCATCGAGCAATGGCACTTTTTCAACAAATAATCAACGAACAGTCAAGCTGGTACTTACAAATCTGATTATTATAAAAAAGTAGCATTGGCCAAGAGTGGATTAGTAAAATTCTTCTGCAGGTATAAATGACACCCTCGTGATGAATACGTGAGCTGTCGTTATTGTTTCTACCGTTGTTAGACCTGATTGAAGTAATAGAGGGTACGAGGGGTACGGTCAGGCGTCCGTAATAGCGGAGCGCGCGGCTCGCTTACCTGAAACGGCGCGCGCCGCTGTCTTTAACAGCTTCCTGCGACGTTGAATATATATAAATTACCAACAAGAGAAAGGCTGGTTTTATAGGAAATTCTTCAGCGAATATGGTGGTATTTTTTTCGGATTTTTAAAATCGTGACCTTGAGCCTCAATTTGCAAAATAAAACTTTATTTATAATGTTCATTATCGTAAAAATGATTTTTTAACCGGGAACAAAAATATTCAGGAAGGCCGATCCTTCTAGTTTACAATAACGTTAGGATCAACTAAATCCGACAAATAGTTTCCGAGTTAAAAATGCATAAGTACAACCCATTTTCATGAAAATAGGCAAAAATCGCAAAACTCAACGCCCTATATTTTTTAAACAAATTCGAAAACGACAAAATGGTGAATTAAACCCCCCATACTTTCACGAGGGCTACAACATATTCAAGTTTGAACAAAATCCGAGACATCGAGGGGAAAAAAGTGATCGAGTTCGCGTGGAATGACCCGGCACCGAACCGATGTGACTTTAGGAATACTCTAGTATTACTATACTATAGTATCGGGAATAAAAACTGATGCAGTTACAACCATCGCGCGATGAGGTCAATATCGTACATTGTATCGTCGACTGTGAAACGAAGAAGATGGTTGTGTTAGTAACATCAGTATAGGTAAATTTCAATGTATTTTGCGTAGGTTTTTTATTAATATCTCAGAAACTAACAAATACCCGCAGCTGAAATTTTATATTAGAGGTTCTCTCCCCCTCCCGCCCAACCTCTCAAAATTTCAGTTCATTCCGTTGGTTGGGTCATACCGTAGTACAGCCATATAGTTGTTAACAAATTGTTATAATTAACTTCTCATTTGTATATGAAATATGTTCAGGTTATTATGGCGGACAACAAACGTATTAGGAAAGACTATAGTCTATGTTCTGATAGACATAAAAGGAGGAGAATTCAGCAATATTTGAAGGATATTGAAAGCCAAGGAAATCAATCTGATGCGGAATTGGCAATTGATGAGCTTCCTACCTCTTCACGGTACTTAGAATATAAAAATTCTGAAGTAAATAGTTCGCAGAAAGTGTACGAGTCTTGCGATGAAGTACCGTGCACCGACAATGACCGTTTGAGGAATATACACAACAATGATATTTGTGAAAGTGATGAAGAAGAAGACAGTCATTCATTATTTGATGATAATAATGACCACTATCATTGCATACAGGATTATGACACATCCGATGATGAATCAGCGAATGATATTGTTGATTACAATGAACCGGAGAGCCCTGCGACATTAAGACAGAATTTGGCCAACTGGTCACTACGAAATAATATTACGCATAAAGCCATCAACGAAGTGTTGAGCATTTTTTTATCGAACGTGCCCAACTGCTTATTACCGAAAGATGCCAGGACATTGTTACATACTCCCCGTACAAGTAATTGTACCCAAATACAGGGGGGAGATTACTTACATCTTGGTGTAGAACAGATGCTAAAATGTTATGCTCAAATGTACGTTGAGGCAAATGTTAACGTACAATATATAGATCTGTGTTTAAATATTGATGGCTTGCCGTTGTCACGGTCGTCCTCCAACAGTTTCTGGCCCATATTAGTAGCGGATACAATTTTGAAACGAATACAGATTGTTGGAATCTATTATGGGTATAAGAAACCAGAATCATCCAACCAGCTGTTGGACAAATTCATTGATGAAATAACATATTTCATAAACAATGGATTTATATATGATACTAATAAATTTTCTATTAGGTTAACAAAAATTATCTGCGATGCTCCAGCAAAATCGTTTGTATTATATACAAAAGGCCATACAGGCTTTTCGAGCTGTTCGAAATGCACAATTGTTGGGAAATCAGTTAACAAAACTACGTGTTTCCCTTACAACGAAGTGCCTGATACACTGAGGACAGACGAAGATTTTCTACGGCAAACCGACGAAGATTACCATAAAGGTACAAGTAGTCTGTTAAAAGTGCTAAATATTGGGTTAGTATCAAATGTGCCCCTAGACTATATGCACTTAATTTGCCTGGGAGTTATGAAGAAGCTCTTGCTATTGTGGATTAAGGGACCGTTAAACGTAAGGATTGGTGGACAAGCTAGGAACTTGATATCGGAACATCTAATATTGGTTGGAAATTCTGTACCGCGTGAGTTTTCGCGAAAGCCCAGAAGTTTGACGGACCTCAGTTACTGGAAAGCTACGGAATTTCGGCAATTTCTACTGTACACTAGGGTGGACCTTAGCTACTCTTGACGAAAATTATTTTGCGAGATTTTTTTGGTCCCGTACCCCAGAAATGTGACACTTGTTGGGAAAATGATCTGGAAAAAATTTCAGCCCGATTGGATCACGGGAAAAGGACGCGCATCGAATTTGAAAATTTGGAACTTTTTAAATCTTGACATGAATATACATTATGATATATCGTTGAATTTGTATTTTTTTTCTGTTCAAGAATACATACACAGAAAATACGATTGTTGACAAAAAGAAACGTCCGATTGTTTACAGAAGAAAAGCAGTTCTAAGACTGGAAATAAGTTATTATAGCTATTATGTAAATTACGAATAGAAATGTCATCAAAGTATTGCGTCCCAGACCTGCTCGTGGACGTTCGATAACACCGAGCAGATCTTGCCCTAGACGCGACTGTGTTAACAAACACAGTCTTAAATGCGTCTCAAAAATTCAAATAGCCACGGAGGTATTTATTAGGGGTTCCTTTATATTAAAAATGCTTTAAAAATCCTTTGATAAATTCTCTTTTGTGACGTCAGGATACTGCTTTCTATATTCCGTCACATTCTGCAGTATAAATTGTTTCTCCTCTTCATTTTTTGATAATATTTTGTTATATTCTTCTATAAGTTTAACGCCACGCTCAGCGGTGTCAATTACCACTTTTAATTCGTTCACGATGTTTCGCCCAATTTGGAAAGCCTCGTCATCACTCCATGTAGAAGGGTCATTTTCAAACAATGTGGTAGGTATTAAAAACCTTTCAAAGAATCTTTTGGAATCAGGAGAAATAAAATGTTCCATTTTTTTGTTGACTAATTGTTCCACATCCTTTGGAAGGATTTTAAATTTTTTGCCGGGGTTTGCAATGCAAACCTTGCAAAAGATCAAACAACCACGAGAAGAACTTCTAGAAAAAATTGTACATTTCGAGTTCCAGGAGTTTTTCATCACGCTCGATGGATGGCCAAGGCGATATATTGTATAAAAATATATTTATTTCGAAAAGAATTTATCTTGACTAGCTAAAAGGCCACTGGAATTCGCGACATTTGTATTTTCCCCGCCAATTTGTATTTAAAAGCGTGGATACAAGCTCCAGTCGCAACAGAAGCCCCGCGACAAGATTTGGAATTTGTAAACAATTGATCTGCTTATCGTCAAATTGACGATACAATCAGCCGCACTGCAATAAACAAAATGATCAATCCTTTCTGGTATTTGGCACCAGAAACTGCCGCATTATTATTTTTCGATAGTGCCAATGACACTAAAATAAAAATGATAGAGGCAATAAATGCCAGTGTAGGCAGTGACGACAACGAATGCGTTAAAAAATATAATATCCTTCCAAAGAATGTGGAACAATTAGTCAACAAAAAAAATAGAACATTTTATTTCTCCTGATTCCAAAAGATTCTTTGAACGGTTTTTAATACCTACCTCATTTTTTTAAAAATACCCTTCTATACATGGAGTGATGACGAGGCTTTCCAAATTGGGCGAAACATCGTGAACGGATTAACAGTGGTAATTGACACCGCTGAGCGTGGCATTAAACTCATAGAAGAATATAACAAAATATTATTAAAAAATGAAGAGGAGAAACAATTTATACTGCAGAATGTCACGGATTATAGAAAGCAGTATCCTGACGTCACAAAAGAGAATTTATCAAAGGATTTTTAAAGCATTTTTAATATAAAGGAACCCCTAATGAATACCTCCGTGGCTATTTGAATTTTTGAGACGCATTTAAGACTGTGTTTGTTAACACAGTCGCGTCTAGGGCAAGATCTGCTCGGTCTTATCGAACGTCCACGAGCAGGTCTGGGACGCAATACTTTCATGACATTTCTATTCGTAATTTACATAATAGCTATAATAACTTATTTCCAGTCTTAAAACTGCTTTTCTTCTGTATAATGGAGCGTTATAATGAAAATTCAAAAATGTTTAATATCTCCATCGTTTATGGATATATGAAAAAACTCTTCACACAAAAGTTGTAGTATATAAAGAGGCGAATATAATGGCAGGAAAATTTTTTTTTCAAGGTCACTCTTTCGAGTTTTCAAGGTCACGGACGTTTCTTTTTGTCAACAATCGTATTTTCTGTGTATGTATTCTTGAACAGAAAAAAAATACAAATTCAACGATATATCATAATGTATATTCATGTCAAGATTTAAAAAGTTCAAAATTTTCAAATTCGATGCGCGTCCTTTTCCCGTGGTCCAATCGGGCTGAAATTTTTTCCAGATCATTTTCCCAACAAGTGTCACATTTCTAGGGTACGGGACCAAAGAAATCTGATGGTCGAAAAATAAGGTCCACCCTACTGTACACAGGTCCTATTGTACTCAAGCGTGTACTCGCGAAAGATATATACGAACACTTTTTAACACTGCACGTGGCTGTCAGTGTGTTAGTTAGCCCTATGTTAATTAATAGTGCAGAGAATATTAAATATGCTGAGGAATTATTGGAATACTTCGTTGAACATTTCGAGGTATTGTATGGGAAACAATATATTTCTCACAATGTCCATAACTTACTCCATTTGTGCAATGACGTTCGAAAATTTGGAGTGTTGGACAATTTTAGTGCATTTCCTTTTGAAAACTTTTTAGGTAGTTTGAAGAAGTTAATTAGAAAATCAGATAAACCATTGCAGCAATTGGCAAGACGTTATGGAGAACTGCAGCGGGGATCGGTTCTAAAATCATCAGCAATACTGGGAAAATATATTTGTAAAAGTTCCTATCACAATGGACCACTATTGCCCATTTTCTCAAACAATACTGTGACGCAGTACAAAAAATTGGAAAGTGATGGGTATTATATACATTGCGATGACAATAGAAATAATTGTTTCATGCTGAAGGATGGAACGATCATTCGCATTGTAAATATAGTGCAAATACGGACGGAAGAGGTGTACAATATAATAGGTCACAAACGGAAAGTAGCTGCCGATAACCTGTTTGAGAAACCGTGTGAAGCTTCAATTTTAAAAGTTTTTATTGTTTCCGAAGGGACACGATTATGTTATTGGCCGGTTTCACAAATAAAATGTAAAATGTGGACTATAAAAAGAAACGAAACCCAGGATTACGTTATGCCCTTGCGACATAAGCATGACTAAATTTGAAGAGAGGGGCTATTCTCGTCGTCTCACCACGCTGTAAAGTGCGGTACCACTAATTCTGTTGTCACGTCCCGGGTGAAGGTCTTTGGGAAAATGACATGTGGGGGTTTTATTCGAAGGGAATGCAGGCGCGAATGCCAGATTCGTGGCACTGCGGAGAGTAGGATGCAGGCGCGAATGCCAGATTCGTGGCACTGCGGAGAGTAGGAATTCAGGCGCGAATGCCAGATTCGTGGCACTGAATGTTCGAAGGGATGCAGGCGCGAATGCCAGATTCGTGGCACTGCGGAGAGTAGGATGCAGGCGCGAATGCCAGATTCGTGGCACTGCGGAGAGTAGGAATTCAGGCGCGAATGCCAGATTCGTGGCACTGAATGTTCGAAGGGATGCAGGCGCGAATGCCAGATTCGTGGCACTGCGGAGAGTAGGGATTCAGGCGCGAATGCCAGATTCGTAGCTCCGAACGACCAGGGAAGGTTTGGACTGTAATCCCTCCGGTAATGACACCCGTTAGAGCACTTTGTTTTTGTTTTGGTGGATTTTAACGTTGCACTTAGCTAGAAGGAATATTTCCGAGAAATACGTCTAGACATATGGCTGTACGCGGCCTATGTAAAAGTACGCCGTGTAAACACTATAAGAAACTCTATGCTTGCGTTTCGCGAGCCGAAATCAGCTGTTGCAGCGATCTGTTTTGGTTTGGTGGCTTTCGTAGCCGGAGGATCGTTTTATTAACTTGAAACGTTATTCAGAAACAAGAGCGTTTGTTTATTCTTAAAGAACTCAAATTAGTATTTATACTGATGCGTTGGACATTTAGCATTAGCACAGAGACATTTATATAAATGGTTATCAAATACGTAATATTTATATGAACATGAAACATGTGAATGTTAGCAATAGAGGCTTATAATGTATACGATATGTGACTAGCAATAATAATTAGTAAAAGCAATGAGTATAAGATGATAAAGCAAAACAATACGATAATAAAGCAATAAGCATAAGATAATAAAGCAATAAACATAAGCAAATTTATGGTATGAGGATGATATACAGTAGATAAGTAATTAATGTCGCTTACAATAGATGTTGTAGATATATAATAATTCGTTGAGCACTGAATTTACTATTTAGAATCACAGTAAAGTGGTCAAGAGAAACGAGGTATGTACTTCGCGGGAGTGGTTTCCGTAGAAGAAGTCTGTGGCCGTTTTGGGCCTTGTATTTATACTATTGTCGGGATTGTTAGGGACGAAGAGTGTGCGCGGTATGCACCTTGACTGATCTTTGAAGATGCGACGCATTACGGCTTATTAATAGTTTTGTGTTTAGGGGTTTTATATGGCCTTGTCTTGTACTGGTAATGAGTGAAGGGTATGTGCGATGTGTTCCATGGCACGTACGCCAAATCTGCGTCGCGGTAATGATCACGTGTTGATCATGAGGGTAAATATGCGTCGCATTTACATTATAAATAGATTTAGTTTTCAGGTGTTTTTACATGTAGGCTTTCGAAGCTGAATACTCAACCCATTTGGTGGAGTTTGGGATGTCGTATCGGATAGGGGTAAACGGGGTACTGACTTCTTTGGTCATAGAGAGGACATGAGACATAGTCTCGATTTAAGAGAGGGTTTTAAAGACGAGGGATTTGTTTGAAGTAGATTTGGAGGGAAGTGGTCATGCCACGTAAGTCGAAGAGGGGGTTTGGAGGTCGTCGCTGACCATCTTGAGATGGGGACCGCTAAGGTACATCGTCAAGGCGATCAGCGATTATGGATTGACCGCTTCGAGATGGGGACCGCTAAGGTGCATCGTCCAAACGGTCTGGTATCTGGATTGACCGTTTAGAGATAGGGACCACTAAGGTATATCGTCTAAACGATCGGTTGGGTTTGAAAGAGGGGGTAAGGCTTGAGTATGAGGGTTTTTGATGGAGTTGTGGATTGATTTGTGAGGAAGTGGTGTTAAAATACCGCGCGAAAAATAGTGGGACGTCACACCTCCCCCCTTATATGAAGAAATTTTTACATTTCTTAACATAAGTGGCGGGTGGCTTGGAATGAGAGAAAAAAATTTTGAGCGAAATATAGTGGGACATCACACCCCCCCTTTATATGAAGAAATTTTTATATTTCTTAACATAAGGTGCGGGTGTCTTGAAATGAGGATATAAAGAAAATAGAATATAAAGCCTATTTTGGCGAATAAAACAAAATATGTAGCCTGTTTTGGTAAAAAGGAAATAAAATAATTTATATGTTTTAGTAATAATAAGAGTTGTTTAGTGTGGCTTGAAGAGAAAAATAAAAGAAAGACCTATATATATATATAAAAAAATAGAAAATAAGGAATATATATATATATTATTAATTTATAAGGAATATTTACAAGGGATTATTTATAAGGATAGGAAAGGAAGGAAGGATTAGGATCGGTGTAGGGTATAGGTGGTTTTGTTTGAATTTAGAAGGGTCTCTACGGGACGAAGGGGTAGTGGCTTTCGGGAACTGCTTCCCGTTGACCGATGTTGGAGGATGAGAGTCATCGATGGAGGTGTCCGTTCTGCGGAGGCGCCTCTCTGTTGATGACTCGAAGCCACTTTAGGGAGAGAAGGGGTGTGATGGCCCTTTCTTCCATCTAGACGGCATGGCCGCGTGAGTGGTGCAATAAATGTTGCAGTAGAAATTATCTATGATGGAAAATTGATTAAGGTAATTTTGTTTGTGGTGGCGTGGGGTCAACCGGGACTCTCGCGTATATGAAAAGGACGATCATAATATCCTTTGCACCATAGACTCTTACTCAGAGGTGATAGATAACCAATGTATGTTTCTTTTTCAAAATTTTCGGTTACCGGTTTCCGACTGGGTACCCGAGCTAATTTCCTGAATATTAATTCACGCGAAGTGCAGCCAGTGCCCTTTTGGACGCTGGCGTTATTTGAGAACGCGGCTAAGTTCCATTCGTCCCAGTCGCTGTATCTACCTATAATTAATTGTGAAGATTTGGTCAAAGCGAGATGCAATCTTTTTATAGAGCCATTCGTCTGTGGGTGAAGGGCTGTGGTTCGGAATTGTTGGGTTTTACATTCCCGTACTGCTGTTTTCGCGAAAGTGCTTTTAGAGTTTGCCGCTTGGTCGGTGAGGGTGGCTCTAGGAGCTCCGAAATGACAGTTAAATCTTTTAATGAATTCGTCTGCCCCTTTAATTGATGTGAGTAGGCTGAGGAGCACGCACACAGGATATTTCGTCAATAGAACCTGCATGGGTAATTTGTAAATCTGGTCGGTTCTCGTGGTAGGCAGTCGTTCACGTATGTTTTCCGGGGAAGGACTTGGCCGAATTTCTGCTGGCGACAATTTCCGGCGCTTCTTTCGGTGCAGTTGAATCCCGTTTGATTCTCTTCTAAGGTGAGCGTTGGATGTGGGCATTGTAGGATCGATGGAGTTGCTTCCACTCGTTGCCACATGGATCGGTGAACTGGAGAACCTTGGCCTCTTGGAGCTGCTTGGCTTATGTTTGGACCTGTCTTCCAAGTCGTCGTCCGATTTTTCTCGTGGTCGTATGGGGCATGCCTCCACTGTAAGGGGTTTACGGGATAAGGCGTCTGACCAGGCGTGGAATTCCAGTTCAAAAGTCGAGTATTGCAGGATCGGTTCCCTCTGCAATGCTGATTTTGAGTGGTTAAAAGCGGTTTGTTGGGACGATCTCCAGTCCAATGGAGTGTCTTTCTTCCGTAGTGAGGTCAAAGGCCGAGCCGTTTTAGGGAAATCTGGGATAAACTTAATGTAATATCCGGTCAGTCCGAGGTAGTTGTTAATTCTTTCAGGTGCGCAAGGTGCTGAGTAGTTCAGAACGGCGTGGATTTTCTGTTTGTCCAGTTTTACTAGGTCTGCTTCCTGGGCGATTATGTGTCCCGTTGAGATTGGCTGGAGTGATTGTCCTACCCTCGAAGGGATTTCTTCAGATTTCTCCGTTATTTCCTGTTCCGGCGTAACTGCAAGAGACTCTTGGGAGGTTATGGGAAGGGTTGATTTGGCGTCATGCGCAGGGGATGAGCGTGAGTGCACCTTCGCGGGTGCCTCGAGGTGGTGGATCGACGGATCCTGGGCTAAGAGGGACTTGCTTTTTATTATGGGGTGGATGAGAGTGATGCCTGTCGGCGTCGTAGTCTCTTTTGGACATACCGGTTTGGATTCTGGATTTATTCTGTCGAGTTTCTCTACTTCGATGGTGGGCATTTTGATCGGAGTGTCAATCTTTAATTCGGGTATCTTCACGAAATCCGGCGTGTGAGTTATTATCGATGGCACCTGATTAACTGGGTTTAGTTGTGCGGTATCGATTCTTACGGTATTCTTGGTATTTTGGGCTGAATCGTAAATGGGTGTACTCCACGGATCGCATCCATCAGTGCTCGGAGGAGTAGTTTTCGACTCCGTTTCCCGCAAGGTTCTAGGATCCTTGTATATGGTGGATTTGCGTTTTAGGTATTCCAAGGTCGCGTGTCCGGGCTTCATGCAGTAACTGCTTTTGCGTATCTCCGTAGGTTTCGGAGGTGGAGGACGGTTCTTGTTCCCATATGGGAGCAGGGGATTGGGTGCTTGATACCTATATTCCGCGGCGTGGTTTGGAGGGTAACTCTCGGAATTTTGGTTGATCGCAGATCGTTGATTATTTCGACAGAACCGTGCGCCGTGACCTGTCTTGTTGCAGATTTGGCAGATTAGTTTGGGATCGGAGAATCGGAGACGGTCCCTATCAATCTGCTTGTCTACGAGGACAGCCTGATCGAATGCTTCGTTGAGAGTTTCGAAACGGTGCTGGTGTAATCTCATCCTTATGTAGGGCGGAAGGCCATCGACGAATGAGTCTAAGGTTAGGCGGTCTAGGTCCTGAAGATGCTGTTGTGCGAAATCGCTGTAATATTCTCTATCCTCTTCTAAAATGGCGAATCGGAGGTCCCTTACGCGTGAAATGTACTTCAACATGTGCTCGTTGGTTCCTTTTATAATATTGACAAGTTCCCCACGATAGTGGTCAGACGTTTTACCAGGAGAAAAAGTGCGGTTGAGTTGTTTGACTAAATCATTTATGGAGTCAAAGACCCTATTCTCAACGGCCAAGTATGCATGGTCTTGCAGCTTAGTTAGCAACAACCTCGTTAACTGGGGTTCGGCTTGCGAGGGAACCAGAGCCTTAGCCCTATTGCAGGCTCTCGCGAATTGCAAAACGGATATATTGTGACCGTTAAACTTTGGGACGGTTTCTATTGCGTCTTTCAATTCGATCTGGGGCAATGGATCCTGGTCCGGTACATTGTTATAATTTATCATTGGTTTCCTATCGAAACGGGAGGAACCGGGAGCTGCGAAATTGTTTGCCATTGGCGGAGGTGCAAGAAGTTTTTCCACCATGTCGCGGATGGCTTGAATTCGACCGGAGAGACCTTCTAACGCGGGGCCGTCCGAATCGGAGACTACGCCTGAATGCGTATTGGATTCCCGATTTGCGACAATTTCCGCGTACGAGCTTTTAATTTGGGCTACCTCTTGCTGTAATAATTGCACCAGCTCCATTCTTTCGGCGGTCGCGGCGTCTTCAGGGTTAGGGGAAGGACCCGCGTCTGGGTCCATTATGTGAGAGTCCTCGGTATCGCCGTACACGGACATGTTTAGGCCGTTTATTTAAAATTCGGGGCGTTCTATACTCATTTTTGATGATTGTCAAACCGACGGTAGCTCTTATTCGAGAGCAAATAACTTTCACAGCACTCGATGCAGTCTCTTATTGGGCGTTCTGGAATTAATGATTTACTGCATCGAGGACAATAAACAGGGGTTCTAAACGTATAGTAATAATGGGTCCAATATATTTCTACGGTATCTGCGGGCGCTAGGCTAGAGCACTTTAAGCAAACCTCGCTGCCGTCAATGGTTGTAGCTACGCCTCCCGAAGTGCAGGTTAGCGCGTTCAAATATGCCGTCAAACTTTGTAACCTACGGCTCCGGTAAGATGGTTGACACCGACTAGGGCGTTCAATACACATTTTAAATGTTTGGACTTTGTGGGTACCGCGTTAGAGAATTTATTTTCTTTCAACGGTGCACGGATCCCACCGCTGTCACCAAAATTATGTCACGTCCCGGGTGAAGGTCTTTGGGAAAATGACATGTGGGGGTTTTATTCGAAGGGAATGCAGGCGCGAATGCCAGATTCGTGGCACTGCGGAGAGTAGGATGCAGGCGCGAATGCCAGATTCGTGGCACTGCGGAGAGTAGGAATTCAGGCGCGAATGCCAGATTCGTGGCACTGCGGAGAGTAGGATGCAGGCGCGAATGCCAGATTCGTGGCACTGAATGTTCGAAGGGATGCAGGCGCGAATGCCAGATTCGTGGCACTGCGGAGAGTAGGATGCAGGCGCGAATGCCAGATTCGTGGCGCTGCGGAGGGTAGGATGCAGGCGCGAATGCCAGATTCGTGGCACTGCGGAGAGTAGGGATTCAGGCGCGAATGCCAGATTCGTAGCTCCGAACGACCAGGGAAGGTTTGGACTGTAATCCCTCCGGTAATGACACCCGTTAGAGCACTTTGTTTTTGTTTTGGTGGATTTTAACGTTGCACTTAGCTAGAAGGAATATTTCCGAGAAATACGTCTAGACATATGGCTGTACGCGGCCTATGTAAAAGTACGCCGTGTAAACACTATAAGAAACTCTATGCTTGCGTTTCGCGAGCCGAAATCAGCTGTTGCAGCGATCTGTTTTGGTTTGGTGGCTTTCGTAGCCGGAGGATCGTTTTATTAACTTGAAACGTTATTCAGAAACAAGAGCGTTTGTTTATTCTTAAAGAACTCAAATTAGTATTTATACTGATGCGTTGGACATTTAGCATTAGCACAGAGACATTTATATAAATGGTTATCAAATACGTAATATTTATATGAACATGAAACATGTGAATGTTAGCAATAGAGGCTTATAATGTATACGATATGTGACTAGCAATAATAATTAGTAAAAGCAATGAGTATAAGATGATAAAGCAAAACAATACGATAATAAAGCAATAAGCATAAGATAATAAAGCAATAAACATAAGCAAATTTATGGTATGAGGATGATATACAGTAGATAAGTAATTAATGTCGCTTACAATAGATGTTGTAGATATATAATAATTCGTTGAGCACTGAATTTACTATTTAGAATCACAGTAAAGTGGTCAAGAGAAACGAGGTATGTACTTCGCGGGAGTGGTTTCCGTAGAAGAAGTCTGTGGCCGTTTTGGGCCTTGTATTTATACTATTGTCGGGATTGTTAGGGACGAAGAGTGTGCGCGGTATGCACCTTGACTGATCTTTGAAGATGCGACGCATTACGGCTTATTAATAGTTTTGTGTTTAGGGGTTTTATATGGCCTTGTCTTGTACTGGTAATGAGTGAAGGGTATGTGCGATGTGTTCCATGGCACGTACGCCAAATCTGCGTCGCGGTAATGATCACGTGTTGATCATGAGGGTAAATATGCGTCGCATTTACATTATAAATAGATTTAGTTTTCAGGTGTTTTTACATGTAGGCTTTCGAAGCTGAATACTCAACCCATTTGGTGGAGTTTGGGATGTCGTATCGGATAGGGGTAAACGGGGTACTGACTTCTTTGGTCATAGAGAGGACATGAGACATAGTCTCGATTTAAGAGAGGGTTTTAAAGACGAGGGATTTGTTTGAAGTAGATTTGGAGGGAAGTGGTCATGCCACGTAAGTCGAAGAGGGGGTTTGGAGGTCGTCGCTGACCATCTTGAGATGGGGACCGCTAAGGTACATCGTCAAGGCGATCAGCGATTATGGATTGACCGCTTCGAGATGGGGACCGCTAAGGTGCATCGTCCAAACGGTCTGGTATCTGGATTGACCGTTTAGAGATAGGGACCACTAAGGTATATCGTCTAAACGATCGGTTGGGTTTGAAAGAGGGGGTAAGGCTTGAGTATGAGGGTTTTTGATGGAGTTGTGGATTGATTTGTGAGGAAGTGGTGTTAAAATACCGCGCGAAAAATAGTGGGACGTCACACTGTCAGTGGTCACATGTGCCTGCAATGGCACTTGTACTCGCGGAACGTAGAATCACGCGAGTCGATCTACGCAAGCATAAGTTTACCAAAAAAGTGACAAAGGAAATAATAGATTTTATCGGTCATGTGTCGCACCGCCTTGTAAAGTGCGGTACCACTGATTCTGTCAGTGGTCACAAGTGCCTGCAATGGCACTTGTACTCGCGGAACGTAGAATCACGCGAGTCGATCCACGCAAGCATAAGTTTACCAAAAAAGTGACAAAGGAAATAATAGATTTTATCGGTCATGTGTCGCACCGCCTTGTAAAGTGCGGTACCACTGATTCTGTCAGTGGTCACAAGTGCCTGCAATGGCACTTGTACTCGCGGAACGTAGAATCACGCGAGTCGATCCACGCAAGCATAAGTTTACCAAGAAAGTGACAAAGGAAATAAAGACTGTCACGTCCCGCGACGTGGAGTTAACTATTATTTAACCCTTTAAATCATTCATACTTACTGTTTCGTACTTTGGTATATTATAACCACCTCAAATAAGTTATCAATATAATACATAGCCGAAAAGGCATTATAATCGAAACTCCCGATAAGAAGAAACCAAGTCAAGAATCAACGAACGGCAGCAGTGCGCAGGAGAACCAGCACGAAGGAGGTAGCCGCACACCAGCTAGCCAACCGCGCGCACACCAAGGGAACCAGTAGACGCCAGCTGATGGGTTAGAGGCCCCTTCCGCCAGCGGAATCGACACCTTCACGAAGCTGCGCTCCTGATCATCGCCACAAATTTGCCCTCCCTTTATATCCCGTAAATCGAGGTCCAATACGGAACCGATGTACATTAACTTCAATCCCTAGTATGTGGGCTGTACGAAACCAATCGTACAGAGCACATCGAAAACCCAATAGCGTAAACATTAGGGCTGTTCAAGTACTTGAATATTCGGGTAGCTTGAAATCCGAACCAAGCTGAAACCCGGTTTCCGAGCCGAGCCGAGTACCCGAATGAACCGAGCGGCTTGAAAAAACCGAGCGGCTCGGATAGAACCAAGTAACTTGAATTTTTCAAGCGGCCCGAATGAAGCGGGCGGCTCGAACAGAACCAAGCGGATTGAATTATTTCAAGCGGGCCGAAAGAACCGAGCGGCCCGAAAGAACCGAGGCGGCTCGAAAGAATCGAGGCGGCCCGAAGGAACTGAGGCGGCCCGAATGTATGTCTGTACATTGTACGTCGAGCAGATAGGTTATGTATACCTAACCCAATTATAATATAGACTGCGGAAGTTTATGTAAATGCATGTTTTTATTGGAATGACTTAAACAAGCGGGACTTTGATAGAACTATGTTTCATCATTACGAGGATGTTAAAAATATACTTTCGATTTTATACATTTTGCATATGTTGGATATACGTTGCAAATAAGTTTATTTAATTTCTTGTGATTTCATACGCTCTTTCAGAAATATTTCCCATCCTCATTCAAACGGTTTACTACCGTGTTCTTACATTAATTAAATAAAAAAATTAAATTGTGTGTCTATTTATATTGCTTGTTCAAAAATTATTCGTCTATTTATTTATTTATACCTAGCCTGCGGAAGTTTATGCAAGTATGATATGTCGCGAATATGCAAATATGCTGAAAAAGGTAACGGGGGGCGGGGGGATATATTTAACCTCTTTTATCAAACTGTAGTATACTAATAATTGTACTGTAATAATTATATATTATACGTATCAAGCCGTTGTACCTACGATTGAATTATTAAACATTTGAATATATATGTATGTAACTATTACACTATTAAACTTTTTAACATATGAAAGTATTAAATTTTAATGGCCTGGTTCACCAAGCTAATTTGTAAACAAATTCCGTATCTGCAAAAAATATGAAAAATATGCAGAATGTGCAACGTATATCCAAAATATGCAAAATGTATAAAATCGAAAGTATATTTTTAAAATCCTCGTAATGATGAAACATAGTTCTGTCAAAGTCCCGCTTGTTTAAGTCATTCCAATAAAAACATGCATTTACATAAACTTCCGCAGTCTATATTATAATTGGGTTAGGTATACATAACCTATCTGCTCGACGTACAATGTACAGACATACATTCGGGCCGCCTCAGTTCCTTCGGGCCGCCTCGGTTCTTTCGAGCCGCCTCGGTTCTTTCGGGCCGCTCGGTTCTTTCGGCCCGCTTGAAATAATTCAATCCGCTTGGTTCTGTTCGAGCCGCCTGCTTCATTCGGGCCGCTTGAAAAATTCAAGTTACTTGGTTCTATCCGAGCCGCTCGGTTTTTTCAAACCGCTCGGTTCATTCGGGTACTCGGCTCGGCTCGGTTGTTCAAGCCGAGTTAGGCTCGGCTTGCTTTTTCCGGGTACTTGAACAGCTCTAGTAAACATCTAAAAATGAATTAAAATAAGAATTCAACTATCGACGCTGCTGAGGGTTTCGTATGACGGGAGCAATACGTCTTAAGTAAGTCAGAAGATACCGAAATAGGTGCGCAATATTAATATTATAGTTAACAGTTAGCAACCGTTTTTGCACAATATTTTCTTAAAAGATTTATAAAGTGTTAAAATCACCGCAAGAAAAATAAAGATGAATTTTTATTATTATATCAGTGAGTGAAGTGTTTCCACCCCATTACCCCATCCTCTAAATCTGAGCGTTCGTCTTTTGGTAAAATGAAATCAATTACGAAAATGTGCACTGATAATTCACGGGTTGCGCTGATTGATGGTACTACCTATGAGCAGAACGTTGCCCGCGGTTTTACCAGAAATTAGGCGTAAACCGTGATCGACGCGATTTGTTGAAATATTAATGAATACAAATGTGGAGAAATCGAGCTTGCCTTCCCCGATGGTGCCGCTGAAGAGCAGAACGTAGCCTGATACGGAGGGTGAAGATTGATTTATCGGTCATTTAATAAATGTTATAGAAAATACCAAGAGATAAATGCCGAGAAATCATCGTGCGGGACGGGAAGTAGGGACGTAACAAGACATACATTTATAAAAAAAATTTTTTTTTATTAATCAGTTTCTCATGAAATTCTGATATAAATAAAAATTTCCTCCTCCGCCACTTCCTCCTTGGCCCCAATTACCCCCGCGGCCTCTTCCACCTCGTGCCCACCCACCCCGGCCTCTGGGATGTTGGCCCCAACCGCCCCAACCCCCCCAGCCTCTGGGATCTTGTCCCCGGCCGCTTCCACCCCGGCTTCTTCCTCGCTGGTTGTAGTCCGCTCCACCCCAGCCTCTTCTGCCTCTATCGGCACCGCGCCAGGCACGTCCGCTGCCACTGTCTTTTTCGTTGATTCGCCTGTATGCAAGGCGTTTCATAGCCTTATACATCTGAAACAGTACCATAAAAATTAAATTTTTTACTTCTACCCGTACACTATATAGTGAATCCCCAAAATATTCGGGCAGAACCGGAATAACATAGGGTCAAGTCAATTTCATTAAATGCAATGCTATATTATTTTATTCATAATATTGCAGCTCTTTGTGAGACAAATTGATACAATATACGATATTTTGTTACATTACAAATCGTGAAATATTGATAAACCGTAGATCTCACGTGAAATCAAATATTATCGTATATCACATTGTTCAATTCGTCTTCGACAGAGGTACTATTGTCCGGTTGAAAGAAGATTCCTAGCAGGCGGTCTCGAGCGATGCAATCCGTCGGTGTTACGATTGGTCGCGAATCACCTATTTGGGCACACTTTTAAAGACGGGGCACACGTATTTTGGTTATTGTCTGCAGTAGGCACATACGTTGTCACACCGCGCGACGAAGAGACCGAACAAAACACATCGAGATCGAGTGGGATAGACCGATCTGACCGACGAACGCCAAAGAAATAGCGTAGGTATCTCAGACGGTCAACCATTAATATATAATAACATACAAATTTCCTTATTTTTCACAATATGTTCAGGAAAGTATTATCCTGATACCAAACCAAAGATAATAGTATTATCCTGTTACCAAACCAATGATAATACTTTCCTAAACATATTGTGAAAAATAAGGAAATTTGTATGTTATTATATATCAGGGTTGACTAACTGGTGGCTCACGGGTTTGTGGCCACTTGCACACTAGTTTTGGCCATCTTTGGTACTAGTTTTGGCCACTTTCAAATTTTTTTAGGTTTTAGTACATTTTTAATAAAATCGTTTAACATCAAATTTTTTTATATATTTTTTTTCTACTTTTTATTGTTTATGGATTTACATTTCGCAGCTCTGACTTCTTTAGAAATATCTTTTATTTAATTTCAAATCGCGATGCGACTAGCGACCCGAACGCAGTGGCTTTTTGTCGTTTTCGTAAAGCAAGCGAGTAGTTGATTTGAAGTCGTTTGGATTTGTGGTTATGGGTTATATTTATTGATGACTGGGTAATTTTCTCACCCGCTTGGGGTTAATTTCCTTTTTAAAACAGAGGATCGAAGTTGAATAAAATCGTTTAAAAAGCATAGAGGCAGAAAATAGAAATTTTCCATTTCTGCCCATGGGGTGGCCACAACTGGATACTCTACAATACAATAGAGTATCCAGTCTTGGCCACCGGATGGCCAGAAATGGAAAAGTTATTAAAATACTGTACCATTTCTTGCCACATAATTTTTTCGTAATAGTGAATTGAATTTGATAATTTTATACTTTCAGAATAATTTTGAAACTACATTTAACCTATATCTGCCATAATTTATATATAAACATTCTTTGATTAGTAAATATGGGAATTTTACTTATCGTATATCCTTCACGATTGTTACAAGAACAGCGAACCGTTTACACACTTCTTAAAAAATATAATGTTTTTTCGCGTAAGCAATAAATGTAACCATATATTTCTGGCTTTATACTAAACAAAATATTTACGGTGTGAAATTCTACACATAATTGTGGCTGCAAGCAATTTGAAGCTAAGAAAACCGCGATAATTATGCACATGGCCAAAAACAGTACAGTGGCCACAAACGGTGCGTCTACCCTAGTATTTAGTATTGCGCATAATTACTTACTTTTTTCCATTTTTTATCGGCGTCTCCCGATGTTTCGTGCGCTTCTCGTTCCTGCTTCTTCTTCTCCTCCTGCTTCTTCTCCTCCTCCTTCTTCCGGGATTTTGCTTCCCCCGCTCTTGACGCTCCCGCATGCATAAGTGCATCCTGCAACTGGAAATGATATAATGAATGTATTATTTTATTGAAAATAGTAAGCTTCTATGAACATACAGGGTGATTCTCTCGCTGAAGTCCTCAACGGCGATGCCGTCAATAATAAGCCGCGCCTCGCTAACAAGGAACGTTCGGCAACCCGGAAATTCAAAAAATTATGAAACGTGGTGTGCGAATAGAGATAATTCATCCGTAACGTAACCCTATTTTTCTACTGACCTAATTTTGAACATGTAGGATATATTATATTTATCCGCGAATAATATACGCAAACATATTTTTGTGCGTCGAAATCCACGAAACTCAGCGAGGCGGGAGAATCACCCTGTTTAATATTATACAATTTTAATACTTACATTTGACATATCGTCCATTAGTCACTTTCACACACTTAATTTGAAAACTTGGATTTTTGTGTTACCAGCTCCGTAACTAGTGGCGGTAATTCGAAGACTGACTTTCCTCGGTCAGTCCCTTCGGAAAGTCCCTTCGTCGCCGTAGTTTGCGAAAAGTCCGCAGGGGGTCTAGACTAATTTGTCATATCCGGCGGAACCCATTATGGAAGTTATGTGCCGCATAAGGAACTATACTGCACGCTTAATAATAAAGGAATACAACTCCCACATACACAAAATGTTAATGTAATGTTTCTTTTGTACTCCGTAAAGGCGAAACATATTAAATAGAAACCAGGGGCAAAAAATTTTGGGGCGCTAAACATTTTCTTGCATGAAGGCGCCAACCATCCCTCGCGCTGGCCCTGTTTATGACCGGGCCTGGTGTCCGTGCCCGTCGGGCGTCGCACAGTGGGACAAATCCGTTCGAAACGCGACACAAAACATTTTCTAACTGAAATCATATATTTAACCAATCTTCCTCAAATTTTGACACGTTATTCCTGCATACTCTAGGGCGGACATAGGCTATGTAGCATGTCTCAGAAACGCCTTATTAACATGTAATTTATATGTAAACATGTCATGTGTACGGCTGGTTTGCAGACTACGTGACCCGTGTATAGGGGCGGTATTTTCAGTCGTTGCTTATTCTTAAGTAACTGCTTAAGCATGCGGCATCCTCTACCAACCTAGTAGCTAATAAAGGATGCCGAATGCTTAAGCATTTGATTAAGAATAAGCAACGACTGAAAATATCGCCCTACGACATTCTACTTCGCGCGCGCATGCGCATATTCGCCCCGCGCGATACCTCGCCCGTAGCAGTACCACGATGTTACCACTAGGTGGCGACGCTTCTCGAGCGTTTTCAGGTTACAAATAGCTGTTGAAAATTAATTCGTACCCCCTGTGGATGTTATTACTTATGTCCCGAGTGCGATCAAATTTGTCAAGATCAACCGTGCCTGCTCGACGTTTGCAAATACTAGCTTTGCTATTCCCCTTCACCCGAAATTTAGATTTTGATTTTATAAAAAAAATCGTTTTTTTTTTTTTTTTTTTTTTAAATAGCCACGTGCATCTGTATTAGGTAGGTATAATGAGCTGGGCGACACATTCCGCGATCCCTAAGTTTACCGTTCCAGAGTTTCTAGGCGACAAAAAAACACACAAACACTTTCTGCTTTATATATTAAGATACACCAGGATTTGGCAGTTAAACACGCCGAGCAACGCGGAATGTAAAACCTGGACTCATAAGAGTGAATGTTACCGGAAGGTTTGCATTCAATTATGATCCAGGAATTGACTAGGTATGTTAACTTACGAGAAGTTAAAATAGGATGCGCAATAACAATTCATCCGAATGTCAGAAAATCATTATATATACCAAGAATGTTATCTTTTTCGAAATATTATGAAGCAATTAAGTTTTTTTTCAAAATACTTAATTTCCTTGAAAGATATTAATTCTAATAAACACGAATCAGTCACGCTAATACCTCGGGCGAAATCGGGACGGGGCATGCTAGTATTTTATATTTTGGCGAAGTTGCGGCGAAGTTGCGAAAAAGTTGCGGCAAAGTTGCGAAAAAGTTGCGGCAAAGTTGCGAAAAAGTTGCGGCAAAGCTGCGGCAAAGTTGCGGCGTAATTGCGGCATACTTGCGGCATGCTTGCGGCATACTTGCGGCATGCTTGCGGCATACTTGCGGCATGCTTGCGGCATACTTGCGGCATACTTGCGGCATACTTGCAGTGCAAGATTGCAACGCAACTATGCCGCAACTATACAGCAACAATTCTATGTCCGCTCCGTGCAATGTTGCACGGCAACGTCGCAGCAACCATACATCGACATTGCGCTGCAACTATGCAACGACGCAAGGTTACTGCAAGCATCCTGCAACTTTGCCGCAACGAAGTGTGCTGTATGGGCAGTGCAGTGCCAGTGCGTGCCTGCCGAATTCGCTATTAAATTCATTGAACTTCAGAAACGACTGAGATACAATTTCTATATGACTACTCATAATCATATTTTATGCATCCTATATACAATTTAAAAGTGTGTAATTAGTCGTACAGAAGTTGTATCTCAGTCGTTTGGTTTTCAACAGAAAGGAATTAAACAATATACATTTTCTTTAGTTACACTATTTTTTATTGGTGATATTAATGGCTTACATTAATGTGCTTCTCTACAACTTATGGAAACACTTTTGACGCTGAAAAGAACGCTTATGAACGCTTGTGCACGTGCACGGTTGTTGGTTATGGACGCTGATGACTGGTCGTCCGTCTTTTCGGTTAAAGGGGCGTAGAGGGTCTCTTCTTCTTACCACTGGCACACTGACACGGAACTGAGACGGAACGGATATGTGTGCGCAGACCTTTAGGCAGGCCCACTCCTGCCAGATACCTCATATCGAGGAATCGTATTCGAGGTTGGATTATTCCCAAGCAACTACGATTAACGGTGACAAGGAAGTCTTTATTCGCAAAGCTCACATGTATTCACTTTGAGACACTTTGAGAGGACGAGACACAACAATGGCCGCTCGCTCCTCTCCGCTACAAGCTACAACACGATCCAAGGAGGCGCCGGGAACGCCTCTCGTGGCGGCTCCCCACATATTTGCTCGAACAGCACCATCTAGCGTACAATTCTCTCACTAAATTGAGTACAGCGCCGCCATACGGGCTGGGGTAAAACAAATCTCGTGCTAACAATTTCCTCATAAGAGTTTCCACACCCTGGTCGCAATATTGTATGTATGTACACGAATCTGCTGCCAAACTTGAATCTCCTAGTATACTGCGCATAGTTTGCTTCCTGGGTAATATCATAGTAAGTACATATAACAACACCGTTTGAATTATATTTGTTCCAATTAATTGAGTTACAATTATCGTAACAGTTTAACAGCTTGATGTATTTACATGGAGACGCAAACTGTAAATAGGTTATAGTGAAATGCTTCAATTCAAATTTTACTGAAATGATGTGTAGAACAATTCTAAAATAAGTTATAAGAAATTACATAAATATTATTATCATTGTGGTTATACAAATACTATTACAATTTTCTATTTTCTACGAATAATAGGTTAAATGAGTTTAGAAAAATTACACTTTTTAATTTCGAATTATTTAAAATCTGTTATAATTTTGAAAATAATTTTCTTTTTTATGAAGGCAAGGATCATGTTCCAAAGTTCCAGTGATAATTCAATAAGTTCACCCACTAAATCGGGGTATGATGCCATTCAAAATATTACAAAATGTAAAGAATCTAATTTTGACGATGCTATAAAAGAAAAATGGGAGGCGGCTCAAATAAAAGGACTATTCCGTTATACATTAAATATTCAAGATTCAAAATTTCTGGATGGAAAATATCAGTTCTTAGCCCAGGTAATATAATTTTTAATACAACATTATTATCAGTTAAGTCACAAACATTTGTGTCGCGTAACATATAATAAAACTAAAATTCTTCAATTATACTTTAAGTTTAGGTACCATATTTATATAAAATATGTCACAATATATTTTAACACAGCGTATGTGGAGAACGAATATCATTTTTGGTCTTGTTAATTATTGGTATATGAGACTATAATCTCAATTTTGTGGCAACTATATTCTGACAGCTATGAACTACAATCTCAATCACATGTTTGTAAAATAAAACGGAATAAACTCTGCTATCTGTTGTCTGAAAAATATGCTATTACATTTGTTCGTTGTTGACGTTGTAGAATATATTTCGCAGCCAGTTTTGACCACGCCTTCAGTGTTTGTTTTGTGAGCTACACGATTGTGATAATTTGTAAGAAATAAGTTTATTATCTAAAATCAATGTTTATTAGTAGTTAGTCAAAAATTCTTATTGCAATGGTAGCAGTGCTTGATACTGCAGTACATAGAGTGTACAATTTTTATAAGAATGTGTTGTGTCTTTGAATCTTTAGAATCTTCTAAACGGTAAGTTGATTTCGCATAGCAGTGACAGATGTTACACTTGTCCACTGCGCGTTCTGCTGCTGACTTGTAATGAATTCTTATGCAGTGTGTTAATTTTTTAATAAACACTTGTTTATATTGCTTAAGATCTTTCGTTTGTGTGTATCATTTACTATATATATTTATGAGAGCATTTTGTG
The DNA here is from genome assembly GCA_963932275.1 of Andrena praecox. Taxonomy (NCBI): domain Eukaryota; kingdom Metazoa; phylum Arthropoda; class Insecta; order Hymenoptera; family Andrenidae; genus Andrena; species Andrena praecox. The sequence continues at coordinate 34,543,517 of OZ010729.1, read as the reverse complement.
TTCTGGTTTATTAAAAGCAATAATTGAAAATACCGTTTTGGTACAAAATCTAGGATATGAAGTAAACACAGGAAATACTTTTTGCTATGCGTAGCATCAAGTGTGTTAAAAACTAAAATATCACGATGGTATTAATATTACGAACTTGTTTCCATTATTATAAATCCTTTTAGTAACAGATTCCTTTAGAAATAAAATGGTTAATAATACTGTACATTGCGTTCCATAACTATAAAATCATCCTGAAATTTTTAAGTGTTATATGTTACAAGAAAATTCGAACGAAAGCAAAATTACAACATAAAAATTCATGCAGAAAAATTCTGTTTCAGGATAAAAACTTATATTATGCATATTTGTGTGTAAGGATGAGTAATAAAATCTGTTTTTATGCTGTTTCATAACTATAACAGCAGTATTATAAGACATTTTATTACACATAGTACAAAAGACGATAAAATGAAATGATTACAATAATTTAATAATGTGTAGGTCCTCCTTTGTTCTGACTTTCTGAGCAAGTTCAAATATTTGATTTTACACACTTCTAATCAGATTTTGTTGTGTAGCTTTTTGAGAGAGGCTCTCACTATTCCTTGCCTTGCCTCACCTCAGCGCAACTTCTTTTCTCACTCACATATCGACTCGCGTCGCCTCGGTTTTGCTCTACCTGAAGTTTTCAGCTAGCCTCGGTTCACATGTTATTGTTTGGTCAGTTGTTCACAGAACCTCTTCCTGTGCAGTCGTCAATTCAGTGTGCCAAGGTATGAAATGAGTAGTTCCTGGACATTCTTATCTTTGCAGATTTCCGTCATATGCATTTCGGATACCATAATTTGATTTAATGATATTGTCGCCATCTCTGAAACTAGAATTTGATATTTTCGCTATCTCTGAGATTATTATTTGATATTGTTGTTATCACGGAAACTAATTTTATACCAAAAATAATAAATAAAAATATGCGAAAAAGATAAAAAAACAAAGAAGAAAAGGTGATACAAAAATTTTCTACGTCTACGTCGTTAGCTATGGGTAACGCTAAAAGAAAGTTCGCTGAATTTTGGTATGTGTTCATTCCTGGCGGTAAGTAAAACCCGACTACAGATTCGTGATCAACAGTATCAAAAACCACCAGACATACTGTATTTTTGAAATTAAAAAATGTTAAAAATTTTATTACTGTTTCGGACCGGCAAAGCCCCTATATTATTTATTTATATATACAGGGTGTCCCAAAAATGTCGCGTTTCCTTGAAAGGGGTGACACAGAGCGCGCGCCTTCCGCCCGAGCTCCCGCGGTAGCGTTGGCTACGCGGTAAGCGACCGCGCTTGTACTACGAACGTACGAACAAGCAAGTCGGCATGCATCGAAGGAAACCGCGTTACACAGTTTCTTTTTTAAAGCAGAATCTTAAAAAAGAATAATTTGAAGTGAGAGGACAAGAAGTACGTAAATTTCGTTTTTAAATAAGGCATAAACGAAAAGGTAATGTAACAGAAAATGTACGACAAGTGATCGTAATTCGTTATTGAAGTAAAAATCCGTAGTTTAATAACGGCCAACACAACTAAAATTAAAAAATAATATTAGGTGCATGAATAAATTCTTTCCGATTGGAATTTCTATCGCGGTGGTATTCAGAAGCTGCCAGAAAAATTTCAAAAGGTAATTAACAATAATGGAAATTGTTTCGATGATCGAGTTGTTTTCATATTTTTTAAATCGAACTGTTATGGTACCCTAAAATCGGAAAGAATTTATTTTCACACCTAATAATCACCAATAAATTAAATAAAACTCACCCTTTCGGACATTCCTTTCCTTGCTTTCCTTCCCTTTTCGGAAACCTGTGTCACTGGGTCACTGTACCGATCCTGGTTATCGGTGGACGAAAAGATTTATGGTTGGGTAGCGCCCAGTGCTCAGCTGATCATACTGCGTCCGGGTTAATGTACCGAATATTCACTTCAGTGCACGGCTACTAACACTGATCACTGAATTTATTTTTCACGGAACGTGTTGTTCCTACGTTATAAAAATTGGTGGCTGCGAAAGGGGCCGATTACTGTTAATTACTGAGACGAGATTACTACTATTAACCGGCGAAAAGAAAACTCGTGGCAGACTGTCTCGGGCTGTGCAGTCCGCTGCTGTGCAGCGATCAGATACGGATCCGACCGACGATCGTCAAAACAAAAGCGTAGGCTACGCTTGGTCAAATCGCTCTATCCCACTCGATCTCTTCGTCGCGCGGTGCGACAATGTATGTGGCAACTTCAGCCAATAACCAAAATACGTGTGCCCCGTCTTTAAGGCCGGTATTCACAAACGTGTCTTAAGATTAAGCAAATGCTTAAGCATGCGGCATCCTCTACTAACCCTAGTAGCTAGTAAAGGATGCCGAATGCTTAAGCATTTGCTAAATCTTAAGACACGTTTGTGAATACCGGCCTAAAAGTGTGCCCAAATAGGTGACTCGACCAATCGTCACAGCAGCGGACTGCACAGCCCGAGACAGTCTGCCACGAGTTTTCTTTTCGCCGGGTAATAGTAGTAATCTCGTCCCAGTAATTAACAGTAATCGGCCCCTTTCGCAGCCACCAATTTTTATAACGTAGGAACAACACGTTCCGTGAAAAATAAATTCAGTGATCAGTGTTAGTAGCCGTGCAGTGAAGTGAATATTCGGTACATTAACCCGGACGCAGTGTGATCAGCTGAGCACTGGGCGCTACCCAACCATAAATCTTTTCGTCCACCGATAACCAGGATCGGTACAGTGACCCAGTGACACAGGTTTCCGAAAAGGGAAGGAAAGCAAGGAAAGGAATGTCCGAAAGGGTGAGTTTTATTTAATTTATTGGTGATTATTAGGCGTGAAAATAAATTCTTTCCGATTTTAGGGTACAATAACAGTTCGATTTAAAAAATATGAAAACAACTCGATCATCGAAATAATTTCCATTATTGTTAATTACCTTTTGCCATTTTTCTGGCAGCTTCTGAATACCACCGCGATAGAAATTCCAGTCGGAAAGAATTTATTCATACACCTAATATTATTTTTTAAATTTAGTTGTGTTGGCCGTTGTTAAACTACGGATTTTTACCTCAATAACGAATTACGATCACTTGTACATTTTCTGTTACATTACCTTTTCGTTAATGCCTTATTTAAAAACGAAATTTACGTACTTCTTGTCCTCTCACTTCAAATAATTCTTATTTAAGATTCTGCTTTAAAAAAAAACTGTGTAACGCGGTTTCCGTCGATGCATGCCGACTTGCTTGTTCGTACGTTCGTAGCACAAGCGCAGTCACCTACCGCGTAGCCAACGCTACCGCAGGAGCTCGTGCGGAAGGCGCGCGCTCTGATTGGTCGGGGTTTTTTGTTAATATCTCCTTAACGAAGCTTCGGACAATATTTTCGCTAAGGAAAAAGTTGTTTCAAATCACCCCCTGAGTCACCCCTTTCAAGGAAACGCGACATTTTTGGGACACCCTGTATATCTCTCCAAGATTGAAACAACAATAGTTGGGAATAGAAATATCTTTCTGGCTGAGTTTTCGAATTATTCCTGTAGTGATTTACCAAATAAGGTCTCTTTCTTTTTTTGAAATACTTATTTCCTATTTTGAAGCATTGGAGTTCGGAATCATCATTATTATCTTGATCATCGTCATTATTGCAATCATCATTGTTTAGTGCCTTTTTCGTATCGTACCATCTTGCAAACTCGTACAAACTCATCGATTCGTGTTGGACTGGTCAAGTTTTCACAAGTTTTCTATTTCTTCTTTGCGTTTAACTCGCCGATTTCTGATTACATTGACGTCTAACCATCTAATAGTTGTTTCGCTATCCGTACCGTATAAAGATATTCCTAACAAAGTATCGGCAGCTTCAAGAGCACCGCATTCTCTATTATTTAAACCTTGCATTCCAATATTCCATAAGTGAGCACATAATGATTTGGTTGATTCAACGTCTACAAACATTTCAGCTGCATAACTTTTCTCATGTTTTGTCACGTATTTAATGCAATACCAACAGAGTATTGAGGAGTAGTCGAGTAGTTGAGTTTTCACCTACAAATTGGATATCCATATTTCCTTCCCATGCTGTTAAGACAATTGGGTTATAATCGTTAATATTAACTTCTTGTTTGTCACGGGGCAAATCGTATAATCTACTGCGACTTCTTAATTGCTTTCTACCAGCTATAGATGTAGCTACGTCTCTCATCTTTATGTTTTCTGTAACAAGTCTAGGAAATCCAAATCGACACACTCGCTTTATGCGATTTTTATTGTTCCTTTTTTGTTCTCATGCAATACGAATTGTGATGATGCCTTTGATGGGTATTCACACGTCTATACAAAGTAGGCGAGATTTTTGGATCTGGAAGTCTACATGTGACATATCTTTGTATGAAAGCAGCTACTATTTCATCTGAATCTTTGCCTAGAATAGGAGCATCTTTGATCCATATTAAGGGGTAACACCACTCTCGAGGCAGAAAAAAAGACCTAAATTTGACAATTTATTTTGGGAGTATGACAAACGGAATAGAATTCCTTTTCAGGGAGTTTATTTAATACATATTGAAGTACGAAAAACAATTTTTTTATTGTCATTTTTATACAAAATGGTGGCGACAGAGTCCGTCGTGGAAAACAGTTTTTTTGAAAACACCGCCACGGGAGGACGGATTTCTCGGCATGTATGAGTCCTGGAACAAAAAACAAAAAATAATTAATATCTATATACAATTGGCTTTGGAAGTACGTAGCCGTTTTTTTTTTAAATCAATTTTTGTGGAAGTGGTACACTTTTTAAAAAATGAATCGATTTTTTGCCCTAAAAATGAGCATTAAATTGTTTATAAAAGAAAAAGTTTACATTCAATCAAAAAAACGGCTACGTACTTTCAAAGATAATATTGTTGTGAAGCTACTGTAAAAATTTCAAATCGATCCATGCAATAGTCTTTGAGAAATCCGTCCTCCCAGTTTGAAAAAAGTGGTTTCGAGAAAAACGCGTTTAAAGTTTTATGAACACTTTAATCCTTTAAATTTTTGTTTACCTGTAATCTGCGATGCCTGCACCATACATTTGGCCATCCAGGTCGAAGTTCGTCTCCTCCTCTTCCTTCCTAGATGCTTTTAAGGATATTCGATTTTTTTTAAATCCTAGAGTGGTGTTACCCCTTAACCTTCCGGTACTCGCGCGTGTGCACGGAGTGCACGGAGGGCAGTTTTTGGCTGAAAAAAACGTTTTATCGTGATGTATTGTACCCAGCACCCCTATGTATTCTTCCAGCGGACATTTTTGCATAATGCTACGTACTTGTCAGGTTCAAATTCAGTTTGGAACTGTTTCTGATTGGATGAAAATGATAGTATGCCGCGTATCTTGCCAGCGACCACGCCCGTGTACTCACAAGTTTTCCAGTTATCCGCCTCCGATTGCTTTGATTTTTGGATATGTTTTAGAGGACCGAAAAATAACACATACATGTTTTTTTATTTTGGCCTGTTTGCGTGTTTAGGGGGTGAAACCACCCCTCAATGGTTTTCCAGGTATCCGCCTCCGATTGCTTTGATTTTTGGATATGTTTTAGAGGGCCGAAAAATAACATATACATGTTTTTTTTATTTTGGCCTGTTTGCATGTTTAGGGGGTGCAACCACACCTGAAAGGTTTTCAGGTGTTCGCCCCCGATTGTACTGGTTTTTGGATATGTTTTATGGAATCGAAAAATAAGATACACGTGTTTCTTTATAGCGGCCCGTTTTCATATTTAGGGGGTGAAACCACCCCTCAAAATTCATAAGGGGTACAAAATTTTGTTGAGTCAAATTTCATATGGAAAAACATATCCAACAACCAAAGCAATCGGAGATGATCACCTGAAAATTTTATACCTTGGGGGAAGCTTTCACCCCCTAAACATGCAAACAGGCCTAAATAAAAAAACACGTGTTTCTTATTTTTCGGTCCACTAAAGCATATCCAAAAACCAGATCAATCGGAGGCGAACACATGAAAACATTTGAGGGGTGGTTTCACCCCCTAAACATGTAAACAGGCCTAAATAAAAAACCACGTGTTTCTTATTTTTCGGTCCTCTAAAGCATATCCAAAAACCAGATCAATCGGAGGCGAACACATGAAAACATTTGAGGGGTGGTTTCACCCCCTAAACATGTAAACAGGCCTAAATAAAAAACCACGTGTTTCTTATTTTTCGGTCCTCTAAAGCATATCCAAAAACCAGATCAATCGGAGGCGAACACATGAAAACATTTGAGGGGTGGTTTCACCCCCTAAACATGCAAACAGGCCTAAATAAAAAACACGTGTTTCTTATTTTTCGGTCCACTAAAGCATATCCAAAAACCAGATCAATCGGAGGCGAACACATGAAAACATTTGAGGGGTGGTTTCACCCCCTAAACATGCAAACAGGCCTAAATAAAAAAACACGTTTTCTTATTTTTCGGTCCTCTAAAGCATATCCAAAAACCAGATCAATCGAAGGCGAACACATGAAAACATTTGAGGGGTGGTTTCACCCCCTAAACATGTAAACAGGCCTAAATAAAAAACCACGTATACTTATTTTTCGGTCCTCTTAAACATATCCAAAAACCAGATCAATCGGAGGCGAACACATGAAAACATTTGAGGGGTGGTTTCACCCCCTAAACATGTAAACAGGCCTAAATAAAAAACCACGTATATCTTATTTTTCGGTCCTCTAAAACATATCCAAAAACCAAAGCAATTGGAGGCGTACTTATGAGTACACGGGCGCGGTCGCTGGCAAGATACGCGGCATACTATCGTTTTCATTCAATCAGAAACAGTTCCAAACTGAATTTGAACCTGACAAGTACGTAGCATTATGCAAAAATGTCCGCTGGAAGAATACATAGGGGTGCTGGGTACACTACATCACGGTAAACCGGTTTTTTCAACCAAAAAGGCTGCCTGCAGGTTAATAATATGTCACCGTGCACTCAGTGCACGACGCGAGTGCTCGCGTTACAAAAATAGGCGCGAGTACCGGAAGGTTAATAGGTGGAAATGTTGCAATCCTCTACCTTGGTATTCTCTTCTTCAGAAATAATGTACCACGTGCCCGATTGGATTATCGATAGAACAAAAAAACTCTAGCATCGCGTGAAATTTGTTATCGAGAAATCCTGACACGGATACTGGATCTTTTGTTAGAATCTCATTAGTCGACATTTTATCCATAAATGGCGTATTTACTTCTTTAATGTATTCAATTAAATCTGACCATAACCATTCAGATGGACTGAGAGTGAGAAACCAGGTAGCTGGCCCATAATATTCCAGCATGCATCTCAAATTACTTCTAGGTATATGCCAGAACGGTTCTGTATTTGGAATTCGAGAGAATATAGTCGTTAAGTTACGCTCTAGAAGGTCCTTTTGTATTAGATTCAAATATGTACTTGCTGTACATTTTTCTTTTGGATTAATTACGTTCAATTTTTGATAAATACCAGCTTTCAATCGTCTAATGTTTATTTGATTCAATAAGAAAAATAGGTATTGCACGTCCAGTCGAAATTGAGAATGTTTTGATTTAAGCCTTGCTTTAATGTATTCAAATTCTGTCAAATAGACTTCTCTATGCTCATGTTCTCCATGCATTCCATAAGGATACAAATGTGGGAAACATTGAAGATCAACGGTTTTACAATAAATATCAAGTGGCACGTCCTCTACCTTTTTTTGCTGATATAATGTTGTCGCTTTTTCATTAATCCTTTTCTCGTATAATGGATAAATTGTGTATCGTTCGTAAATACCATCGTCTTTATCAGCTTGAGTTAGCAGTGCAGTTAATTTTATTTGCTTATCAGTGTTTTCAGCTGTTTTGTTTTCTTTTTGTGCGTCGGAGTCGTCTATTTTATATTCAACTTCCGGCAAATCATTTTTTCATAATTCATTTGGATTTGGGGGCAAAATGACATGTTCATATAAGCGATTGATCTGTTTCAAACGTACCAAAGAACCATACGCGACGATATACCACGCAGTTTCGACGGATACGAAACCACAACATTATAAATGTCCATCGGGTGAAAAATCATGGTGTTTCTACCAATCAGCAATTACGAAAGGAAGAAAACCTGGTTCTCATGCTAAGAAAATAGGAACACCTATCAGAGAAAAATTTCTGGATAAAATATTACCAATTTATAATAGACTAAGCCAGGGTTGACTAACTGGTGACTCACGAGCCACCGGGGGCTCCTCCGCCTTGCTGCTACGCTGACCGGCCCCCCCTCCATACCGACCGAAATCTGACGATCGCAGTGGATTCTTCTTTCTTTCCTTCTCTTTTCGACTGCGATCGTCAGTGTCTGGTAGGAATGGAGGGGGGCCGTTCAGCGTGACAGCAAGGCGGAGGTGCCCCCGGTTGCCCGTGAGCCACCAGTTAGTCAACCCTGGACTAAGCGATGAAAAACTGCTCCGTCGTTGTGCACAATGCCTTACGCAAAATTCTAATGAAAGTTTGCATAGCATGATATGGTGTAAGTGCCCAAAGGATATTTTTCCTTCCAAATATCTTGTTGAAGCTGCAGTCGCAGAAGCTGTTACTGAATATAATGAAGGATGGACGAAAACAATATTACATGCATTCAAGGACAACCAAATGCAAATGAGCGAACAATCATTGAAAATTGTTCAAAACCGTCACAAAGAACGAGTACACAGGTATAAACAGAAAGCCTCAGAAAGATACAAACGTGCAAGAAAAATAATACGAACTGCACAATCACGAGGAGAACAGGCATTGCAAGAAGAAGAAGGTCCAACGTACGGAGCAGGAGCGTTTTAGTTACTACGCCAAAACATAAAAACTTTATAACTCGGAGAAAAATGAAGTTATCGAGCTGAAATTTTTTCTGCAGTCTTTGTATACAATACTACAGAGATAAGGGTATGGATTTTAAAATCGAATAATTTTTTCGAATTTTTTTTTTTACATTTTGAAAAAAAAATGTCACCGTATTAATTCTTACATAATTCATTTCAGCGTAAAAAATAATATGGAAATACATATTTTCAAATTTTTATCTGTAAAATAACTGGTAGTTCATTTTCTTTTGGCATTTCTTTCACATATAACATATTTTTAATGCAAGTTGGAGGCATTTGATTCCTTTGGAATTTTTCCTTACAATATTTGCATATAAAATCACTGTGTAATCCGTTTTTCTCAGCGAAAATTTTAATGTTTTCCCATGATTCTGTTTTTAAGGGCTTCCTCATATCTGCAATTTTGATCACTTCTTTACGGTAGCACAGTTTTTCGCATGAAATGCATGCATTTTTAGCAGTAGGGGAGACCGGGGCAGATTGTAACAAAAAAAACTTTTCACAGTGTTTTCTCGAAAGTGTTTTCCTCAATCAGGAAATAATTTGCGTGATTTACTACTTACATATGTGGTGAACTAATTGCGTGAAAGTACGTGACAAAATCTTCGACACTTAGACATCTAGCGTCATCTTAAACAAATCTGAACCTTTGTTACAATCTGCCCCAGTCCGGGGTAAATTGTAACACATCTGTTTTACTTATTTAAATACAAATATGAACACAAATAAACATTTCTAAAAAATAGAAATGAAAACACAGATCATTATTAAACATTTGATATACATGAGTTAAGCAATCATTGCTTATTCATCTGATTCTATCAAAATCTTCTTCTGTGCTTTCTTTACTTTTGCCTTCATACTTTTTTCTATTTTTTGGATTCTCGATTGTCCTGTTGTTCGTCTAGAGCATCTTTTTCCGGTGTGTCAGCAAATAGCTTGCTTTATCACCATTTGGAGCGGAGTAAGTATAGTAACATGTTACAATTTACCCCGAGGTCGAATTTTTGCGTTTTATCTCAGCAAACGAGAAACTAAACATCAAATCACTAAAATGCGTACACATAATAATAAACCAATGTGTACTGATTCGTTTGCGACAAAGAAACAAAAATTCAAACGGTTCCTAATGACGGTTAATTGAAATGAAAGTGCTAAGACAACATTTACTTACGTGCTCTAAATACTAAAATTCTGGGCTATTACCACAAAATGAATACATAACGTTCGTTTGTGTCACTAAAACCGACGGTACTAATATCGTCAAGCAGCTCTCGCATGCTGTGGGTTACCAGATTTGTCGTTCAAAAGATTTTACTTATGTTACAATTTACCCCGTGTTAGAACCTGCCCCGGTCTCCCCTATCTAATGTTCTTTTGGTCAATTGTTTAAAAGCAGTTTTATATTCAGACATTATTTTTTCTTCATTAAGATTTTGTATTTCGCACGATTTGGGTATCGTAGCTTTACTCTTCTCTATCGCTTCTTCACTAATTTTCTTGAGATATTCTATATCAGTTTCATCCAAACTCTTGTCAAGATTCTTTATATTATTGAACTGTTCCAAAATTCTATAAATAATTCTCTTTATCACTCTTACATTGACAAAATGGGGGGCTAAAAGTAAAACTGGTAAAAATGTCAAAGAGCATGTATCAGGTTCAACATAACAAATAAATGAATGTCCTAATGTGCGGGACATATAACTTCTACTGCAAGATAATAAATTTTCAACAAATTTATGAACACTCTTTATTTTGAGGCTATCAACAGACTTTAACAATGCTTGATACCTTTGTATAATGGATTCGTTATCAATTCTACAAATATCATCACATATCCATATTTTGCTTTCTTTTTTGTTATCGTTGTCTATTACTAATAATGGTAATACGTTCGTAACTTGGCCTTTTTCATTGAGAATAAGAAATTTAGTTTCAATTGGTAGAGGTTCTAAAACTTTATCAATATTCGCAACATTTGCATTTTTAATCACTGATTCATCATCCAATTGTGTAAAGTCATTTTCATGTGCATTTACCTTTATGTCGTTATCTTTTTCGTTTTCATCTTTCTGATGAGAATCACACTTAGAATTCTTCATCAGGAATTTGTGTTTGTAATCTGCCTCATAAAAGTACGATTCAGAACATGGCAAATGCTTTGAAAATCCACATAATGCTTCTGTTCTATCCGAAATATTGCATTCTGGACAATTGTTTGCTCGAGTCAAAGCAACCTCAGCTTTTTTTTCAAGATTCTTATATTTTCTCTGAAATAGAATAAGTAGCTTTTCCTTTTCTGCATGCACCAACTATAAATTTTCATAGCTTTTAATCGGCTACTCACTACACATTTCTTTTTCATTTCTGAAAGAAGAGATTTTGAAATATTCTTTATATATCTTTCGATAGTTCAGAGAATCACTGACAATAAACTCAACAGCAACCGAGGCTAAGTAGTTACCCACGGTCGACAAGGTAGAAATCGCGCAAATATAGGGATTCACGTGCTGTTAGCAACTAAAGCGCTTTAGTCGAGCCCCCAGACCTCGACAAGGTAGCACTACCTGGGGGGTACGACCCCCGAAGGGGAAGGGACGCTCAACTAAGAGTTCAAGAATCGGAATTTTGTCAGGACTTACGAGTTATTCCGCAACATTCTCCCCCCCTTAAAAGTAGTTTTAAGTTTGTTCCTCCACGGCGGCAGGTTGTAAGGCTGCGCAAACCGGCGCTAGCTGGCCATCCTCTTCGGAGCTCGAGTCCCAACTGATCGTGGCGACGTCGAGTGACTCCTTATGTAGAAGTTTACCAACAGCTCCCACTCCAGTAGTAGTACGTAGAGTGGGGGTTGGCGGGATGTGGAGGGGGGTGGAATTGGGACCAGATGTAGATGACTCACCTATGGACAGGCGAGCGAGCGAAGCAGTTGGAATGGCCTTGATAATCTTCGGGCATTTCTCCGTAGCCTCCTGCTGACCAAGCTCTATAAATAGCTTCAGAGCTATGCGGACGTTCCCATTATCTCCTTGGAACATGCAGAGGTTGTCCACGGCGATGAGAACGGTCTTGTTGTCCGTGTCGGAGGCCCACCACTCAGTAGAGTTAACCCTCATGCGAAGGCGGCGGCCATTAGCACCAACGACGAACGGTCCAGTATTGGTAGCAGATTGGGAGAAGCCTGGGTGATATGCGCGCATGAGTAGCATGGCGGTAGCGACAGATATCAGGCCAAAGTCTGCATGGATGGAGCGGATGCGGAACGGTCTATCCGGGAATTTGTCGTACAAATCCGCCCGCTTCACGATGAATGTGGCTTGGTTAGGAACATGACCGATGGCAATTTCCGAGATGATCATCGCTCCTCCAGCGCGGCGGCGTCGTCGGATACGCCGGCGTCTAGGCATTGTAGCAGTGGACCCCTCAAAGAGGGATCCGGCTCGAAGGACCAATCTTTCGATAGTTCAGAGAATCACTGACAATAAACTCAACAGCAACCGAGGCTAAGTAGTTACCCACGGTCGACAAGGTAGAAATCGCGCAAATATAGGGATTCACGTGCTGTTAGCAACTAAAGCGCTTTAGTCGAGCCCCCAGACCTCGACAAGGTAGCACTACCTGGGGGGTACGACCCCCGAAGGGGAAGGGACGCTCAACTAAGAGTTCAAGAATCGGAATTTTGTCAGGACTTACGAGTTATTCCGCAACAATATATCTGTCAGAAGAAAGATGAAATTTTATCGTGTAATTGATTTTTCGAATCCTTCCGCCTTTTACAATGTGCGGTTTTTGCATATACTGTAATTTTTTTTCCTCAACTTTCTTTACTGAAGAATTCGTAATTTATTTTTCCTATAATACTTACCATTACGATTTCTTCGTTTTGCTACTGTTTCCTTGGGGAAATCAATTATATTCTGAGCATCATTATTCTCGGCCTTTTTTTTTTGTAAATCAGTTTGCAAAATTTGTCATCAAAGTTTGCTTGAACATTATATTGAAGTACAGCAAACAGATCTATGACATTATTTTTTAACATTTTGATCAAATGGTCACGCATTTTATTACGATCATATTGCACTTCAGTGGGTTTTACTCCTAACGCAAGTGACATGGCATTAGCTATTGCGTATACGCCACAATCATTGCAATTTGTTTGCATCTGTACCGAGTTGAGAATGACACCTTTTTCTTCGAAAGGATAAAATGGAAATAATCGTTTTAAGAAAATTTCATGGTGTCGATGTACAATTCTTTTGTTCAGAGAATCATATATATAAATCAAATTTGTATCATAATAACAGCAAACCCAATGGCCATCTGTACTATCTGACCAATTATCATTCGCTTTGCTGAATAAAATTTGTATATGTTCTTTCGATTCGTCTACTGGGATTATTGCATCTGGACATTGAAGGAAAAGTGTATCTATGGGTTCATAACCATGAAATTGTCGCAGAATATTGTGAAAATGGTTTATATGCGTGTCTTCTAACCACTCCCCTATCTGAACGATCTTTTCATCTTTTTCTGACAATTCCGTTTTTCTCAATTTCATCGATCGTGGAATCGTTCTTGAGTTATTTGCTCTCGATATCGAATTACGAGAACGTCTTAAATCTACTATTTTATCATTCATAAATTCATTACCATTTGTGATCGCTTTATTCATATTATTGTGGGATCAGGAACCCCCATACCATAAGCATCGAGGACGGGAAGTCGGCGGTAGCCGAGGTGGTTAAGGCGGCTGGCCAGTGCGCAAACCTAGAGATCGCGGGTTCTCGAGTCCCGTTGAGGCGACTTCCTTTTTTCCGTGATCCTACATTATTGTTGTTTGTGATATTACTCCCAGACGAATAATTATGTTCCTTAAAAATATTTTTAACAGTGGATGAAATCTCTTGTGCAAATGTAGGATCATGATTTGTATTGTCCTTAATTCTTCGATTTCGAATATTCATTCGTAATCTTTCGTAACATTTTTGCCGTGCAACTTGTATCGGTAAAACTTGTTGAGGAGTTTTTACATTATGATCTTGGGGAAAATGTTCGAACTGTATTTTTTCGGTCAACAATTTAAAAAAAATACAAAAATACTAAATGCTAATGGACTTCCGTTTCCGGTCGCGTGTATGGTAGCTGTGCGTAAGAGTGAGTGGAGTTTGTGGCTGGAGCGAAAGGCGAGTGAGGTGGTGAGGGAGAGTGGAAAGTGGAAAGTGGAGTGAAAGGTAGAGGGGAGTTGAGGAAGGGACGGGGGATAAAGGGAAAGGGACGGTGTTAGGGGGTGGCAGAAGTGCGGAAGGGATACGGGAGGCTTTGAAGGTTAGGTGGTAGAGATAGGCGAAGAAAGGCGGGAAGGAACGTGGAGTGTGACAGGTAGTGACGCAGGTGGGAGAAGAGTGAAACAGGAGAGAAGAGTTATAGTAATAGTAGTAAGTAGTAATCTCGTCCCAGTAATTAACAGTAATCGGCCCCTTTCGGGGCCACCAATTTTTGTAACGTAAGAACAACACGTTCCGTGAAACATAAATTAAGTGAACAGTGTTAGTAGCCGTGCAGTGAAGTGAATATTCGGTACATTGACCCTGCGATCAGCTGAGCACTGGACGCCGATGACCAGGATCGGTACAGTGGCCTAGTGACACAGGTTTCCGAAAAGGGAAGGAAAGCAAGGAAAGGAATGTCCGAAAGAGTGAGTTTTGTTTAATTTATTGGTGATTATTAGGTGTAGAAATAAATTCTTTCCGATTTTAGGGTACAATAACAGTTCGATTTAAAAAATATGAAAACAAATCGATCATTGAAATAATTTCCATTATTGTTAATTCCCTTTTGCCATTTTTCTGGCAGCTTCTGAATACCACCGCGATAGAAATTACAGTCGGAAAGAATTTATTCGTACACCTAATATTATTTTTTAAATTTAGTTGTGTTGGCCGTTGTTAAACTACGGATTTTTACCTCAATAACGAATTATGATCACTTGTCGTACATTTTCTGTTACGTTACCTTTTCGTTTATGCCTTATTTAAAAACGAAATTTACGTACTTCTTGTCCTCTCACTTCAAATTATTCTTATTTAAGATTCTGCTTTAAAAAAAAACTGTGTAACGCGGTTTCCTTCGATGCATGCCGACTTGCTTGTTCGTACGTTCGTAGCACAAGCGCGGTCGCCTACCGCGTAGCCAACGCTACCGCGGGAACTCGGGCGGAAGGCACGCGCTCTGATTGGTCGGGGTTTTTGGTTAATATCTCCTTAACGAAGCTTCGGACAATATTTTCGCTAAGGAAAAAGTTGTTTCAAATCACCACCTGAGTCACCCCTTTCAAGGAAAACCGACATTTTTGGGACACCCTGTATATGGGAAAAGCAGTGGGCCAGGAGAGAAAGTCAGAAGGGAAGAGCGATAGGAGGAATGTTGTTGGGGGTGAGAACGGAGTTGGAAGTGGGAGTTGAGGGAGGGGAGGGAAGGAGGGGATAATGGCTAAGAAAGTGAAAATTGGGGGGGGGGATGGTGGAAAATAGTTGGGGTATATGTGAATAGGGACCTGAAAGAGAAGCTAGAGGATTTAGGGGAGTGGATGGAAGAGAGAGAGGTGGGGATAAGAGTAGTGATAGGGGGTGATTTTAATGCGCGCACGGGGGAGAAAGGAGGGGAGATACGGGGGGAAGAGGAGGATGAAGGAAGAGGGGGAGGGAGAAGGAGATCCAAGGATAAGGAGGAGAATGGGGAAGGGAGAAGGCTGTGTGGGTGGTTAGAGGATAGGGGGTGGGGTATATTGAATGGGAATACAGAGGGGGACGAGGAGGGAGAGTGGACTTTCACAGGAGGAAGGGGGAATACGGTAATAGATTACGTGGTAGGGAACGAGGATACTAGAGAGAAAGTGGAAAGGTTGGAGGTGGGGGAGAGGGTGGAATCAGATCACCATCCGGTGGTGGTATGGTTAAGAGGGGAGGGGAGGGAGGAAGGGGAGACTGGACGGAAGAGGGAAGGCGGGAATTTATGAGGAAGCTTGGGAAAAAGGGGGAGGGGAGAGGGGAGTAGAGGAGGAATGGTGTGAGATGAGGGAAAGGATTAAGGGCGCGATGGGGAAGATGGGGAGGGGGGGGGGGAGACGGCAAAGAAGGGAGGATGGTGGGATAATGAGTGTAGAGAGGAGAAGAGTAAGGTAAGGAGAGAGTTGAGAAAATGGAGGAGGGAAGGAGGGGATGGGAGAAAATATAAGGAGAGGAAGAGGGAGTATGCCAGGTTGTGTGAGGAAAAAAGGAAGAAAGAGGTGGAGAGGTGGGTGAGGGAAGTGGAAGGAGTAAGAACGGAGGAGCAAGTATGGAAGGTGGTGAATAGGGGAAGGAAAAGGAGGGGGAGGGTTAATGAAGGAATATCAATCGGGGAAGGGGACGGGTATTTCAGGGGGTTGCTGGGGGGGTAGAATGGAGGGTGAGAAGGGGTGGGGAGACGAGAAGAAGGGAGGATGGAGAAGCGGATATAGGGAGGGAAGAGATAGGAAATGTGATAAGGAAGTTAAAGGATGAGAAGGCGGAGGGGGGGGGGGTGGGATTCCGAACGAAGTGTGGAAGTATGGAGGCGCGGAATTTGAGAATTGGCTATGGGGGCTGTGTAACAGGGTGTGGAGGGGGGAAGGCTGGCCAGAAGGGTGGAGAGAGGGGGTGGTGGTGCCAGTAGTGAAGAAGGGGTTGGGGAAGAAGGTAGAAGAGTATAGGGGGATAACCCTAACACAGACGGCGTACAAGGTGTACGCGTCTGTGTTAGCGGAGAGATTAAGAGTGGAGGTGGAGGGGAAGGGACTGCTGCCACCGGGTCAAACGGGCTTTAGGAGGGGGGTGGGGTGTATAGACAATGTGTACGTGCTGAATTATTTAGTGAATAGGCAAGTGGGAAGAAAGAAGGGGAAAATGGTGGTGCTGTTCATAGATATGAAAGCGGCGTTTGACTCGGTGGACAGGGAGGTATTGGTTAGGGCAATGAGGCGAAGGGGGGTGAGGGAGGAGTTGGTGGGGAGGTGCGAGGAGATACTTAGGGAAACATCTTGTAGGGTGCGGGTGGGGGATGAGGAGGGGGTGAGGTTTTGGACGGCGAGAGGGGTGAGGCAGGGGTGCCCGCTGAGTCCGAGCCTCTTCACCCTGCTCATAGCGGATATGGAAGAGGAGTTGAAAAAGGGAGGATGGGGGGGAGTGAAGCTAAGGGGGGGGGGAAGGTCTACGCGTTGGCATACGCCGACGATGTGGCGGTGTTGGCGGAGGATGAGGAGGGGATGAAGGGCCTGATAGGGAAATTGGAAAAATATGTGGATGGGAAAGGACTGCAGGTCAATGTTGAAAAAACGAAGGTCATGAGGTGTAGGAGGGGAGGGGGGAGATGGAAGAAGGTAACATGGAGATGGAAGGGGAAGGAGATTGAGGAGGTGAGGAGCTTCAGATATTTGGGGTACACGGTGATGGGGAACGGGGGGCAGCAGGAGCATGTGGGGGAAAGGGTGAAAAAAGGGGCGGCGGTGATGGGGAAGGTATGGGGTATTGGGAAAAGGATGTTTGGAAATGATTGGGAAAGGAGATTATGGCTTTTTGATAAGTTGGTGTGGCCGGTGGTGGGGTACGGAGCGGAGGTGTGGGGGTGGAGGGAAAGGGAGAAGGTGGAACGCCTGCATGACAGGTTTTTGAAGTGGGTGCTGGGGGTGGAACGAGAGACGCCGAGTTATATGGTGAGGGAGGAGGTGCAAAGGGAGATGATGAAGGGAAGGGCAGGAATGAGGGCGTGGGGGTTTGAAAGGAAGCTGGAGGAGGCGCAAGGGGGGGAGCTGGCGAGGAGTTGTTGGGAGGAAATGAAGGGGAGGTTCAAGAGGGGAAAGGCTTTGGAGGGGTGGGAAGAAGAAAGGAAAGTGTTTTACGAGGAAAGGGGTTGGACCTTGGAGGAGATGGAAGGGATGAGGGAAAGGGGGGGAATAAGAGAAGAGGAGTTAGTGAGCAGGGAAAGGAAATTGCAGGAAGAGGAGAGGTGGAGAATAATAGGGGAATCAAGGTATAATGTTTGGTATGGTAGGGTGAACGGAGAGGGGTTGCCGGGGTATTTGAAGAAGGGGTGGGGGGAAAGTAGATGGAGAAGGGTCGCGAGGTATAGGTTGGGCAATGAAATGAGGAGGGGGGGAGGTATTGGGAGGAGGAGGAAAAAAGGATATGCAGGGTGTGTAGAGGGGGGGAAGAGACATGGGAACACATATGGGAGGTTTGTATGGGGTGGGGAGAAGAGAGGGGGTGGCAGGGGAGGTTCTAGATGATGGGGGGGAGGGGGAGGTATGGATGAGAAGAATTGAGGAGAGGAGAGAGGGAATTGAGCATGGATGAGGAGATGAGAGTGGAAGGGGAGCCGAGCGGAAGCGGAGGTCCGGGAGAGAGGGGGAAGCGTGTATTGGCGGTTTTGCGTGTGCGAGCGGCGGGGAGGAAGGTAAAGAGCGAGCGAGCGGGGGGGGGGGGAGAGGCGGAAGGAGGAAGTAGGTTAAGATAGGGTAAGATAGGTTAAGGTAGATATAAGGTAGATATAAGGGAAGAAGAGGGTGTGAGAGGCGTAGGTATAAGGAGATTGTAACCCCTAGGGGAGTCAATAAAGACCAATACTATTGATCATTGTGTCATAAAGTTAGGAAATATACTAAATGCTAATGGAACGCCAAATGCTATAGCCATGACTTCACAATCTCTTTTATTTTTTTGTTGTTGAACAATCGGAAAACGAACGGTTTTGTCCGTAATTGTAATATGAGGATACAATTTTTCCAAAAAAAGTTTTTGCTCTTCGTGTAACGGATTCGCGAAATTCTGCAGCGTATCGTATATGTAAATATTTGTCCCGTCATAGTAACTGCATGTCCAATGTTCTGGACGATGCAAAATTTGTATGTGGTCCGTATCTTTCCTAACGGGTTTGATTTCTAGAATGTTATATCCCCAGGAAAAACTTTAAAAAAGTAAAAAAATTACGCCAAGTACACGAAATCAAATAAATCACAAAAAATAGATGATAATTACAAAATAAAAAAAAGTTGTGAAATCAAAATGAGCTGCAAGTACATAAAGGTGCTTTCCCGCAGCGTGCAAAGGTGATACTGTGTAACGCAATGTAAGATTCGGTGCTTTCCAACTGCGCTTAATAATATTAAGCAGATATATTTTTATAGAAATAAATATTTCAATACCAATAAATATTTAATTCAAAATACTTGGCGCTGCTCACCGAATTGGTGTTGTTAAACTGAATACATATGTATAAACTGCATTAATCTTTTTCTTTCTTTCTTGTGCGTGCATTCGTGAATGTGCGTATGTGTGCGTGTGCATATGCTACGTATGATATTAGAATTAAATATATGTAGAATAAATCTGACTGCGTTTCTAATATGTATATGTTTATGTATTTTAGATTCTAAGTGAGTTATTGTAAATTATTAATTTACTATTAACAAGACAATTAACATTTTTTCGGTTTCGCAGCGCCAAGTATTTTGAATAAAATATTTATTGGTATTGAAATATTTATTTCTATAAAAATATATCTGCTTAATATTATTGAGCACAGTTGGAAAGCACCGAATCTTACATTGCGTTACACAGTATCACCTTTGCACGCTGCGGGAAAGCACCTTTATGTACTTGCAGCTCATTTTGATTTCACAACTTTTTTTTATTTTGTAATTATCATCTATTTTTTGTGATTTATTTGATTTCGTGTACTTGGCGTAATTTTTTTACTTTTTTAAAGTTTTTCATGGGGATATCACTTCTTTTTAGAAAGATAATTTGCATAGGGAATGACTTCAGATAATTTTTAATATTATATTATCATCTATTTTTTGTGATTTATTTGATTTCGTGTACTCGGCGTAATTTTTTTACTTTTTTTTTAAGTTTTTATGGGGATAAGCTTTACATAAAAACCCTATAGGCTAGGTAAGTACCGCGGAAAGCGCCGCCTCGTGGTCACTTTTTTGAAAAGTGGGATGATTAATCGAATGTATGACATAGTTGAATATAGTAGGGAAAGGAATGAGGGTGAAATTAGCAGAAGTTTTAGATGTTTGAAATTAGTTAAAAGACAAACTCCGTACGAAATTCACTGGACGGCCACGCAACAAGCGCAACATCGAAACATGAATTCTGCTAAACGCATTGCGTTATTTGTAAAGAAGACTAATCGTGCACGTCGTATATGTTGCGTGGTTGGTTGTGCAAATACGGAGCATAAAAATCCAGAGCTTCAATTTTATAGATTTTCTTCTCGGTCTTGGGAAGAAGAAAGAAAAAAGCAGTGGATTGCTGCTGTGCGTCGTGTGACGTAAGTGTGAGATCAGGAACTCCCATGATATAATAAGGGGCTTGGACGAAGGGACCACGGAGAGTTGGCGTAGCCGTAGTGGTTAACACTGCCGATCAGCACGCGGATGGCTTGGGTTCGATTCCCGGCGCCCCCCCCCCCCCCGTGACTCTCTTTTTCCGAAATTCCCAAAAACGTAGGAATATTACCGATTCCTACATAAGTAAATATGTATTTGTTTACGTGGAAAGTAAAATTCATTAATAATTTCACTTTTTCAGTAGCAACAATAAACCCTGGAAACCAAACAAAAATTCCCGAATTTGTAGTGTACATTTTGGAGGACGAGAAAAATCTAATAATCCGAGAAAGATTTCTTACAATCCAACAATTTTCCCAGATATATATAAAAAATCAAATCAAATTGACTCAGCAAGAGCTGAAAGGCTACAAACTGGAATAGAAAATAGAATCGTGGAATGTATTCCAGCTATTGATGAAATCATCGATAGAGCTATGGATATAGATACTACAAAAACCGAAATTGCCACTCAAACCGATGCAGATTTTGATGTCAACAATACAGAAAACATGACTATTTTATTTTGTTCGATCGATGGCCACGGTTTTTCTACCCAAACGACGATTAGTATAAACTCTCACCCAGCAAAGTCGAAGATATTATTAAGTATAGAAAACATGAAAAAATCTTTGAATGAAATTCAGAAGGATACAAAAAGTACGGCTTCAGGTACTGATATAAAAATGCAAGAAGCTTTTGTAGGCTTTGATAGTATAACGTGCGACAAAGCCATGAAAACTTTAGGAGGAGTGTCACTTTTGTTTTTTCATGTTTTACTCAAAATTATAGTACCAAGTAAGGATGGACAACCAAATTATTTTAAAAACTATCAAGGCATAACAGACTATTACTGTTGTTAATGAAATTAAAACTTGGATTAAGTTTTGCGGCATTGGGTTGGATACTTCAAATATCAAGACAAACAGCTTCAAACACTTTTTTTAGTGTTTTAAAAACATTGACTATAAATAACAAACAATGGTTATTTTGGCCATCCAGACAAGCTATTAAAGATACGATGCCAGATACTTTTAAAAATTATCCAAACTGTCGAGCAATAATAGATTGCACTGAAATTATGTGTGATACACCTCCTAAAGTTGAGCAACGAGTATTGATGTATTCTAATTACAAAGGTGGCTTTACAATAAAATTTTTACTAGCTATAAGTCCTTCAGGATTAATAACTTTTGTGTCCAAGGGATATGGTGGCCGGGCTACAGACAGTTTTATAACTAACGATTCAGGATTTCTAAATCTCTTAGAACCAGGAGATGAAGTCATTGCCGATAAAGGGTTTCCACAAATAAAAACAGAACTTTTACAACGTCAATGTACTCTTGTTATGCCACCATTTGCACTAGAGCCCCAATTCACTCGTGAGGAAGTGCTTGAAGGTTATTCAATTGCATCAGTACGAATTCATGTAGAAAGAGCAATACAAAGAGTAAAAATTTTCCAAATTTTACAACGCGTCAATGTTGAACTTTTTGAATATATAGATGACATTATGCATATGATTTGCATACTCGCAAATAATAAAGAACCTTTAATTAAGAACAAATAAATACTCAATAATATCGTATAAAAATAATTTTTTTTTGCTGAATTGCACTGTAATTTATTTATATTTTTAATAAATCTTTATAAAAAATTAAACAAAACTTCTTATATTATTATATTTAATTTATATTGCTTTCCAGTACTTCAGGTGATGGCAATAACTTTATAAAATATTCGTAATAAAATCTTTCAATTTTGGGTATAACGTCCACTAAGAACTCTTCATTTCTGCGTATTAGTATGTGCACATTGTCCTGACTGGAGTAAACAAAAAAGTGGCATAGTTCTATTCCTAAAATATACATCGAAACTTGTATCTGCGTATAATACTTATGACTTGTTTTGAGAATCACATTTTCGTTATCAAATGTTAAGTAAGGTACTTTACATACTTTATTTTCTATATTTAAAATGGTTTCATTTTTGCAAGTACTAGGGCATTTAATTTCCAAAAGCTCTGCACAACCATTATTTATAATTATGCCATCAGGACTACAAGCCAAGAATGGTTGCGCAGTAGAAACAACTAAACCAATTGAATAAATTTTTGCTCCAGTCTGTGTTTCAAAAGCAGATCTAGCAATTGGTTCCATTTTGATTCCATACAGCATATCTTTATTTAATGTGCCTTGGTATTTTTCTTTTCTGAACCGTGCTGCCAATTTTTCGAAGTTTTGTCGACGAGTTTTAATATCATGAGCTTTAGAACTGCAAGTTATTCTAATGTATCTTTGTCTAAACCACGAAGAAGATTCTGATTGTCCAACTGATTTTAAGCAAATATTTATCCATTTTTCTTTGTCAACTTCAATGAGAGAATACTGTGCAGAATATTCATCAGGACAATGCATTTTTTGCAACGTCAATCCGTTTTCTGATGACGTCAAAATTTTATAAGAATTATAAACTTTAAAATTGTTTCGTTTTTGCAAATTGTACAAAAAATCTAATAAGTTTCGTAGAATACGTTCCTTTTCAATTTTTTCTTTTTCATTTTTTTCTATTTCAGCTGCATACTTTTTTTCAGCTTTAATCATTTCAGTCAGTGGGCTCTCATTGGACATATGTTTCTCCGTTAACACTGGTGCACTGCAATAAATATCAGAAATGATAGATTTTTTCTCTGTTGCAAATAATGTTTCTATCCTGCATCCTTTTTGATATTTTTGTAGTTGCTTTTCAGATGGTTTGTTCCATATCATAGGCTCATTTGTCTTCGAATAACTGTTCTCAACATTAACGAACATGCAAATAGAGGCAGCATGCTTGCAAAAGCCCTTACCACCTTTACAATTACAAGTTGTATTTTTTACGGATCTATTCACGTTTAACTGAAATAATAGGGTTTATTGTAGCTAGTACATAATAAAAGAATTGTACAAAATTGTCTTCTAATTGAAATAATAGGGTTTATTATAGCAAATACATAATAAAACAATTGTACAAAAATTGGAAAATCCTATGTAATGTTTACGTTATTCGTAATAGTTTTGAATTTTAAACAGTACGTAATTACCTCAACTTTAACTTTATATATATTTACATTATTTTTTGTACTAATCACCCCGGGTGTTTCTCTTAGAACGTGACCAATTATGTGACGATTCTTATTTTCATCGACTTCCTCTTGAACTTCACTTACATGAAAACTTTGCAATAATTTTAAACCTTTTGCCAAACTTTTTTGTCGAAATACACTGGTATCGACTTCTTGAAATCCAGCTTTTATTATTACGGCCATTATTTTATACCCGTAACCACGTATGTGCAACCCGTTAAACAACAAATTACAAAACGCATATTTCACGTTTGAATCTTAAACAGTTGCCGCCCGTATACTCCCAATATTTAAAAAAAAATCCGAGAGACGGCGCGAGCGCTCCGCGCCGAAGATACTTACCTAGCCTATTAAAAATTATTTGCTGGTATAAAAACAAATCCCCATAAAAATTCTATTAAAAAATTTTGGCGACTTACCTTGTTAATTGAGACAATAATTCAGTGTCTTGTGTGGATTGTGGTGTAAAAACTCGTGACATTTCAGAAAATTTTGACAACTTTCCTTATTTGACACTTGCCAGGTTTATAACCTGACTGTAAGCTGTCAAAATTTGGAGTAGATTGCATAGTGAAGGTAACGTAATAGCGTTTGACGAACGAAACATGTGTTAGTTTCTGTTGGCTGAAGGTGTGCGTGTAACGCGTATGACGAACGAAACATGTGTTAGTTTCTGTTGGCTGAAGGTGTGCGTGTAACGCGTATACGTATTATGTTTGACGAAATTTGGTTGAAGAAGAATCAGAAGAAAATCTTACCGTTTCTGACAGATCCATGAGACGATATTATGATATCTCTGTTATGCGTGGACAGATTTTATTGAAATTTGGTCTTATTCGAAAGCTTATATATGGTTTACATAAGAAAAATGCCTTTAAATTTAGAAAATATTGCAGGCGTGATGAGATATTAATGAAATAAGTTTCAGGTTAGGTTGGATTAGCCGTTTAGTTATTCACTGCAAGTACTGGCAGTGCATAGTATATGTCACGTACCCTATGCACTGCCAGTACTTGCAGTGACTAACGGAACGCACCCTATAGCGGTAGCGACAGTCGACATATACAGGGTGTCTTTGCTGTACTTGGCGTCGAGACGCTACCGCGTCTCTAGATCTTAGATACGTAGGTCGAATTTCGTAATTAGCAGCTTTGTTCAATAAGTAAGAAAAAGCCGACATATGAGAATCCTCAAGCCAGCCATCGTTGGACTCACATCGTATAGTTTTTTTTTATTCCTTTCATCAAGATCTACTTAATGATTTTTTTTTTATTCCTTTGACTTTTTTTTTATTCCATATGACTTTTTTTTTTATTCCTTTCATCAAGATCTATTAAATGAAGAATAAAATCGATCCGACGACTACATAATTTTATTGTTTGAAGCTATTTTTTATAAAAATGGCCGGCCATTGACAGCTAATATTCTGGATTTTGTTTACACACGCCGGCCTCAATATTTTCTGCCTGGTTTCGTTAAAAAATCGCTCGTTCCATTCGCGGCCTCCCCTCGATAGAGCTAAATCTAACATAGAAGTACAAATAATACTTTTTTGTCCTCGACTTTTCCATGTATGTACTTGAGGGGGGTAGGGCAGAGGTGTGACATTATACGATTTCTGGAAAAATGTTTTTGGAAAGAGCGGATTTCAGGAGAAAGGGAATTACAGTATTGTCTCCGTATGGGCTCGGTTTGATACACACGATGTGGGCTTTTCGCTATTCCCATCACTTCTGTCTCACTCTTGTCCGGCGAAGGCGAGAACGAAATGGAACGAAAGCGAGCGAGAGCCACTGAAAGCGAGCGAGGACGGTACGAGATAGACGACACGTTGATGCTTTGTCACGTTCCGTCTTTTGGACACCTGACACTCCGTCCTTTGCATTGTGCCGGTCGCGCACGCCCGCCGCGCTCCCAAAGCGTTCAACTCGCTCCCCCCTTCGGCCAGAAAGAAGCGAGAAACGACCACTCGGAATTAGGGCTCTGTTCACGAAACGAGCTCAACGCCGCACAGTGGTCCCAAAGTGACTTTTTGCGGTCAAAATTCCGTATCTCCGTCAATTCTCAACCGATTTTTGATTTCTTTGGCTCGTTTTGTCGGGGATTAAATTTGCTATAATATCAAGTACCTGAATTGCGACCAAAACGTGTTATTTTCTATCTTTTTTTCTGACAAAGTTGGATGAAAACTTTAGCAGAACAATCTTTGGCGCTAATTTAATAAGATTTTGCTTATCTAAGTAGTTTTTTTTACGTAAAATCTTCAATTGGCACTAGGAAATAGCGGAAACATAAAACAGGTGATTTGTTGACACGTCAGAATGTTTGAAATACAACTTTACAATGGCTGAAAATTTGGAATGTCTAACGCGTTTACTACAACCAGAACCGTCTAAAATACCAATTTAATGTATGATTATAGAACCTAATAGCGTTTAGAAATATCGAAGAACGTCAAAAACCGTGATTTATTTTTTACGATTTTATTATTATTTATTAGTAAATAAAACTTTATCCAATCTTTCCCAACCACATCTTTTGCATTTGGAATGTGGGTAAGAATGTAATAAACAAATTCAGAAAGGAATTAGCTGCCACCATTTGCCCCTGAGCTTCGGTGTCAATCCGATCTATTTTTCTGCAAAAACAGTCAAACATGTTTCCGATTTGTTTTTAAGCAGAGTTAACATTTTATTCATATTATGAACATAACTATCTCTAATGTGTATACACCAGCATACGACTTTCTCAACTTCTAATCGTTTTTTAATATAACCTTTGCAGCAATCTGTAATATTGAGCTTCTGTAAAATATTTTTAACGATTACTTCCGCAGAATCGCGAATTTTCATAGAAATTCTGGACCGAAGCATAACATATTTTTTACTAATTTTTTTGGCAATATTGTTATTTCCAAGTATTAAATTAAACCTTCTATTCTGATAATATCGCTTATTGTAAAGCCACTTACGATCTGTAGGCCATGCTTTTTGTCTCTCTCGTTCACGCTGAGAATGTAGCAAATATTTTTGTTTTCGAACAGATTCTTTTAGTGGTCTTTTTTCATACTGACAGCGTCTCTTAACCGGTTAACTGGCAATGTATCATATATGATCAAACAAAAATCTGGCCAATTCTGGCAATGTATCATATATGATCAATTGGAATAACTTTTTTGTTTTTCAATCGATTTGAATGAAACTTGGTATGTAATGGTTTTTGGGGTCGCTGAATCTGAATTTCGCATCGGAATTGTAAAATTCAATATGGCAGACTCAAAATGGCCGAACCAAATTGGCTGACAAATATTAAAATACTACCGGGATATAGAAAAATTGTATATAGGGGTTTTTGGGGTCGCTGAATCTGAATTTGGCATTGGAATTGTAAAATTCAATATGGCAGACTCAAAATGGCGAACCGAAATGGCCGCCAAATATTGAAATACTATCGGGATATAGAAAAATTGTATATAGGGGTTTTTGGGATCGCGAATAAAAAAAGCACTTGCGGTGGAATTTATGGATGAAGAATTCAGGTATAAAATTATTCGAAACTTTTTCGTAGAAAATAAAAACACTAAAAAATTAAACCCCTAAACCCTTATTTTTCAGGGGTTGGGGGTGGCATTGAAAAAAGTAACTGCTGCAATCGAATTATAGACAAGAAAACTTCACAAATAAAAAAAGGTTTAGTAAAGAATTGACAAACTCACCCCTAAATTCTATTTTTTTAGGGGTTGGGGGTGTCAGATGAAAAAAATTACCCCCGGAATCGGGTCAGCGACTCAAAAAACCCCTGTATACCAAATTTTGTGTGATTCACTTAATTATTCGATGGTACCAGTTTGGGCCCGAATAGTGAAAAGGACCGTGCCAACTAACCGGTTAATACGATTTTTTGATTCTTGTTTATATCGACACAGAATTTTAAAACGATTATTTTCAATGTTTTGCTGATATTGAAGCCGCTTTTTAAAAAGAATATTCTCCCGATTTTTTTATATTGTTGTACTTGTTTGGCGCCATTATTTTCTAGATCTTCTTGATATAGACGCCGTCTTTTAAAATTCTTTTTAGCATTATTGTCTAAATCTTGCTCATCATATAAGCACCGCTTTTTACTATTACTTTCTGAATTACAAATCGCTTTGGCCTCTTTTGTTTTTACTTCTGTTAATGAAAGCACTTCATGAGGGGCACCACAATTTACATCTTGAGGAAAATTCTCTATAACATTGGATTCAAACATTTGTATTAAATTTAGACGCATTAAGCTGTGGTCATGCCTTACTTTGTCAGGTGTAATGTTAAATAATAATGAAACAGCAAAGGCTATTGCAAAAACACCGCAAACGCTACTATTCGGTTGTTGTTGCACAGTAGGAGATTGGACAGGATTCTGAGTAAAATCATACGTTGGAAATAATTTTTTCAAAAATTCTTCCTAACACTCACTTAAGGGGGAGGAACACCACTGTGACGGCCGGAAAAATGAGCCCATTTTTAAGATTTTTTTAAGGAATAACTTACAGTTTTATTATAAAATTGTTATTACCTATCTTTAGAACAATGTCTTAAGAGACTATAAAAAAAAAGTAATAGAAAAACATGCATAGATTTCCATATACAGTTAATCTCCTACACCCCTCACAAGAAAAACATAGGTCGCTTATCGAAACGATATCTCTGGAACGGCAACTCTGAAATCAATTTTTTTTTTTTAATATAATCGGTATGAGTGTAGTTTCCGTTGTGCGTACCGATTTTTAAAAAAAATTATTTTTGTAAAAATGGTGCGCTTGGGAAGAAAAAGTTTCGAAAATCGGCAAAAAAATTAATAGTTTTTCGAGCGTATTTCAAAAAATATGTTTTCGATCAAAAAATCGGTACGCACAACGGAAACTACACTCATACCGATTATATTAAAAAAAAAATTTGATTTCAGAGTTGCCGTTCCAGAGATATCGTTTCGATAAGCGACCTATGTTTTTCTTGTGAGGGGTGTAGGAGATTAACAGTATATGGAAATCTATGCATGTTTTTCTATTACTTTTTTTTTTATAGTCTCTTAAGACATTGTTCTAAAGATAGGTAATAACAATTTTATAATAAAACTGTAAGTTATTCCTTAAAAAAATCTTAAAAATGGGCTCATTTTTCCGGCCGTCACAGTGGTGTTCCCCCTTAACAGTTTGGTATTAAAAGAATCATAAATCAATATATTTTTTGTATCGTAATAACCGCATGTCCAATGTATTCCCAACGCTACAGAAGGTAATATCTGTATATGCTTTTTATTCCTCGGCATGGGTTGTACTCTATCCATTGATTGTACCAGATATGTTCTGGCAGGTCTATAATCTAAGCAGATTTTTAAAACATAATTAAAATGATCTATATGTAAATCATTTAACCATCTGCCTTCAGCAATAATACTTTTTTTGTTCTAATGACAGCGCCATTTTTTTGTTGGCGTCGTTCGGTTGAGATATTACTATTTAATCCGTCCTCAGATTGCTGAAAATTGAACGATCAAACGAACTTACCTGTACGTGAAGTTCGATCGCAATTATATGAAGAAGCCTCGTTCGAGAGATTACAAGTGTAGTAGTCCTTTCGATGGTCGCCAGAGGTCACTACGTTTAGAGTAAAGGAAACTACAACCGGAAATCCCCTAACGCTTTTCCTCGTTCCGCTCTACCTTCATATTTTTTAGAGTAATTAAAAATTGCTAAATAATAATGAGGGATTAGGGAGATCGGAGAAAAAACTTTATTTTTCTCTTAGGGCGGGATTGTAATCTCTCGAACGAGGCTCTGCATATAATTGCGATCGAACTTCACTTACAGGTAAGTTCGTTTGATCGTTCAATTATATTTCATTCGCCTCGTTCGTTCGATTACAAGTGTAGTTATTTAGAGCGGATAGCAATTTTTATTCCTATGCATTAATAATAATATAATCTTTTTTTTAAATATATATATATATAAATCCTTTATAACATTTTCATACAATTTTAATTTTACATGCGAACGTTAAAACCTATTTAAGAGTTGTCAGGCAAGGTTTGTTATCACAGGATATAATTTGTTTTAATTATTTTGAAGAAGGTATAATCATATTCGCAAACTTATAGCTATATAGCGGAATAAGTCTGTTGTAGAATGTTGCGAACACCTGCGAATTATCTGACCACCCTGCTGTTTTCCTAATTGTAGGTAAGTCGACACCTGTAAGTAATGCTGCTGATGTGGCAGCATGTCTCGTTGAATGAGCCGATAATATCTCTGTATCTATGCCGCTTTTTGTTAGAGCATTCTTTATCCAACGGCCAATTGTCTGCGGTCCTACAGGCTTATGTGCTTTTTTAATTGCGATAAATAAGGTATCAGTCTTT
Source organism: Andrena praecox (assembly GCA_963932275.1). Taxonomy (NCBI): domain Eukaryota; kingdom Metazoa; phylum Arthropoda; class Insecta; order Hymenoptera; family Andrenidae; genus Andrena; species Andrena praecox. The sequence goes on along the minus strand of OZ010729.1, from coordinate 34,513,654 downwards.
CCTCTTCAAACTTTGGTAGCCTCTATATATTCGGCAATAACCGACGACACACATAGACTAGGCTCTTCAATAAACTTTGGTAAACTCAGTAATGGCTGATAACGTCCTGGGCCTGACGTTTTAATGAGATCCTGAATTTGTATTTCAAGCCCTCTTGACGTTGACTTAATGTTAGATATTTTAATATAAGCTAGTGTTTGTGCCGTATGAGCAGTGCTTAAAGCTAATAAAGTTATTGCTTTCTCGGTTAAATCTCTTAAGCTTAAACTTGTTAACGGGTATAAATTTTTTAAGTAGTTTAATACTACCGAAACATCCCAAGTATGGCTATATTTTGGTTTTGTGGGCTTACGTCTATAAACACCTTTTAAGAAACGTGATATCATTGCATCCTCGCCTATTCTATCATGAGAAATCAAGGACACCGCGGATCTATAAGTATTTAAGGTGCCATATGGTGCGCCTGTTCCAAAATGCTTCGTTAGAAAAATAAGAAGACTACTTCTTGTAGGTTCATAAAACTCGGAATTGGTTTCTTTGCAGAATCGCCACCGTGCTCGCAAGGCTGACTCATATTGTTTAGCCGTAGCAAGAGCTAACGATGATACGACAATGTCTACTGTCGCGATGGGTACATTTCTCTTTATGAAAGCTTCCCTGATACACTCCTCACATTAATTAGAGGACCACCTCTAAGAGCCCGAAAAATAGGGACAAGTTCACATGGTCATAACTCCGGTAAAAATAGTCGTATCGATATTTAGAAAATATGGCTTGACAGCATGGAATCTCTACTTCCAGATGCTTTTTTTCAAATTTTAGATGCATTGCTTTCCGGTAAAGTTATAGCAATATAAAGAGCACTTGGTCAATTTTAAAAAATTTTCTATAACTTTGCGATGTTCCACGGCGTGAATGAAATTTTTTACACACATTCCATTTACACCACTCGAAAGCGACTACTTTCCTGTGTAAAAAGAGAGTAATAAATTTCTTGTGCGATTTTTTTTGGCCAAGTTATATCAGCAGTAGAACCTACATTTATTTGAATCTCGTTTGGCCCCTTATTTTGTTGTATCCCTGATACTGCGCCCCACAGTGGGCCGGATTCACATAATTTGCGCCATTTGGGTCTTTTTTTAACATATCGGAATGAAATTTACGCCAAAAAAAAGGAAAAAATTATTCCTTTCTAATGATGTATAATTTAATTTATTATTTATTTATTTATTTATTTATTTATTTATTTATTTATTTTTCAAAATATTTAACTAATTTTTGATAAAAAAAATTTAATTGTGTTTATTTGGTACCTTATTTAATGCCCTTTTCAGTGCTTTAAATGGAATGTTCGGGAAACTTTTCATTTCCAAGTTATAAGCAAAAATCGAATAATAAATTAATGCAACCAAATATCGCTTTGTTGAAATTAAAGACCAATCTTTTGTGATAAACATCATCTTCTAACAGTAATTGAAGGGTCGGATGCAATAAGGGGACTAGCGCTCGAAACTGTGAAAAAGTATTGTCCAATCGCTAAGAAAAATCGGAAAATTAAATGTTGTTAAACTGTATTTTAATAAATATAGTCTTGTAAAGCTCGTCACGGCACATATTTTTTCTATTTACAGTTTTTTTATCGAATCATTAGTATTCGAGATAAAAATTATAAACAAAAAAAATTTCTTCGACCAAAGTCAATACCTTTTTAAACATAAATTGCGATAACTTGAGTAAATATTAACGGATCGTTATGAGACTTGAAACATAAAACTCAGAAAACTCTAGCGAAGCCGTAAAATGTATGCACAAAACCCTTATGTTAAAAAATGTAGTAATATTTAATTACAAAGTAACACTGGACATAACCCATGTTTTTCAACGTTCGCCGTTAAAAAGTATCGAAGCAATTTTGACGTACATATAACTTGCAGCGACAAAGTTTTTCCTTAATATACAAGGAAGTTTTTCACCAATTTTCACACTGATTAATAAATAATTGTAGAAGATATGACGATATATATAAATGTCGCGCGCCACCAACAGTCAGCAGCTACGTACTGCGCTACTTACCACTCGCATTACACTGCAAAGACATGACTTTCTCATTATTATATGATTATATATTACAAAAAAATATTGCGATATTATTTTCGAAATATTTATTAACATTTTTATTATAGTATTTACACGCAATATTTACAATATTTACACGTTGTAAGGTATCTGCACCATGTTTCGGTTCTGTTCTTTTATAAATTTTACTTTTTCTCCCTTTTTCTATCTTTCCTTTTTCATTTTCTTTTTGGTTATCTTGTCTTCTTTGCACACTTTATTTTTTACAGATGTCGTGCTTAAAAATTTGTTGCCGAAATCTTGTCCACTGGACGTACAATACTCAAGTAAATGTTCTAAATCTTTACGTTTTTCAGGAGTCACTGCTACTCCGCCTGCCAATGACGCTTTTTCCAAATCTTCCACTCCAATAGATGTGTTAATTTTTATAGTAGTTGGTTCCCCATTATAACTGTAATATACATCTACCTGCCCATTGGGAAAATAAATAATATGCACGATTTGACTTATTTTAATTTTTTGTAAATCTTTGTTGGGCGTCAATAAACTTTCGTAATTTTTAATTTTAATTTTTGTGACGTCTACCATCTGGAAGGGGGGATTTCGGGCCGTTCTAATTAACTCCACGTATTCTTCTTCGGTTTCGATTCTTTCCCGCATCTTTTTTTTCTTTCCATATAATCCAAAATTCCGGTCACATTGGCAATAGGAGTGACCTCTCACCGGAAAGAGATGCTGAATTTCTACTTGAAATTCCATAGATATTAATGAAAAAAATTGTAGCATCGTATAATTACGATTTTGTCCTCCTGCCGCATCAGAGTACAAAAAAATTTTGTTATAACAGTCCAACTCAAATTCTTTCTTAATTGCACAATATAATAAATTACACACAGTATTTGCTCCTTTCTTTAAACTACCTTCCATGAAATGGAACATGTAGCTACGACCAATTTTATGTACGTGTACATTAAATATATATAACCAGATCAATCGACGAAAAAACTGCGCGTTCACAGGAAGTTTCGGTAGGGAAAGATTTTGGCCAAAATCAAATTCACAATGCAGCACATTTGCGGTCGATAATTTTAATTTTTTTAATTTATTGTACTCTTCTACTTCGAGCTTATGTTCGTCGTACTTATCTTTTTGTTTTCCATTTGTTTCGTACGCGTAGCAAAGATCACAAACATCAGATCGTGGCGAACTAAATGAAAAATTTACGTGAAGGTTAAAATATTTGGAGTACGTCGATTCATCGATTGGAATATAATTATTTTTTGTCACAGACTTGTAATAATATAAAAAGGAATAATAAAGACCGTGCAAAGTTAGCGTATTATCATTAAAGTAATTTAATTTTGTATCTTTCCGTGAATAATGCGACTCAGAATGTGGAATACTGTTACAATGTTCTTGTATTAAAATCTTTACTTCCTCAGTTAATTTTACGATGTGATTTCCATGTTTTCCACGTTTATCATCCATAGTTTCTTCATTCATCTTTTTTTTTGTATTGTCTCAATCCTTTTTTTCCCCACACCGAAAACGTTGCAAATAAACTTTTTACAAACAACAATGTCATGGCCCTTAATACGGCAATAAAAATTCCATTGTATTCGTTTATAATGTGCAGAATCCTTTCTTTCCAGCATTTGAGTTATCAAAATATTTCCTGCTTGGTAATCACTACATTTCCAAAAGCCGTCGTGTATTTTTTTCTGGTTTTCGAAGTCAATTTTTAAAAAACACTTCTTTGGACAACAGGTTTGCATCTCGATAAACTGTTTTTTCGAGATGGTTTTTCCCGATCGTGATTTGTATTCCAATCCCTACGAAAGTTTTTACATTCGCATTATTATTTACATTTATTATTACTAAATAGATATAGTTATTATTTATCCTTTACTACAGTTATTATTAATACTAAATATTATTATTTAGATTCACGTTATTCGAGCAAATTTAAAACAACGATCTTGTCTGATTAAAATATTGTACGAATAAATTACCTCATTTCTGCAAATTTTTGCAACGCTTATTTTCCAGGCCTTTTCGTTTTTGGCCTTTTTCCGACCTTTTTGTGAATTAATATTCGGCATAATATTAATAAAAATTTAGTTTTCTTTATCTTGCTCACTCTGTCCGGCCAATATTTCTGACCTCTCCCTTAGTAAGAAAAACGTGTCGACACACTTTTTAGATAAATGTAACACAAATTTTAGCAGCACCGTTCTAGTTTTGTAATAACAAGGTTAACTATTACAAAGCCCCAAACACAACAGTTGCTAAACTATATTTTCGAGTGTTTCTTGTTCGAGATGAAATTGATTTTCAAAATGAGGTAATTCATTTGTACAATATTTTATTCAGACAAGATCGTTGTGTTAAATTGGTTCGAATAATGTGAATCAAAATAAAAATATCTAGTATTAATAATAACTAGTAATAAATGAAAACGAAAAGATAAGTACGACGAACATAAGCTCGAAGTAGAAGAGTACAATAAATTAAAAAAATTAAAATTATCGACCGCAAATGTGCTGCATTGTGAATTTGATTTTGGCCAAAATCTTCCCCTACCGAAACTTCCTGTGAACGCGCAGTTTTTTCGTCGATTGATCTGGTTATATACAGGGTGTCCCAAAAATGTCGGACTTCCTTGAAAGGGGTTACTCAGGGGGTGATTTGAAACAACTTTTTCCTTAGCGAAAATATTGTCCGAAGCTTCGTTAAGGAGATATTAAGCAAAAACCCCGACCAATCAGAGCGCGCGCCTTCCGCCTGAGGTCCCGCGGTAGCGTTGGCTACGAGGTAGGCGACCGCGCTTGTGCTACGAACGTACGAACAAGCAAGTCGGCATGCATCGAAGGAAACCGCGTTACACATTTTTTTTTAAAGCAGAATCTTAAATAAGAATAATTTGAAGTGAGAGGACAAGAAGTACGTAAATTTCGTTTTTAAATAAGGCATAACCGAAAAGCTAACGTAACAGAAAATGTACGACAAGTGATCGTAATTCGTTATTGAGGTAAAAATCCGTAGTTTAAGAACGGCCAACACAACTAAATTTAAAAAATAATATTAGGTGTATGAATAAAATCTTTCCGACTGGAATTTCTATCGCGGTGGTATTCAGAAGCTGCCAGAAAAATGGCAAAAGGTAATGAACAATAATGGAAATTATTGCGATGATCGAGTTGTTTTCATATTTTTTAAATCGAACTGTTATTGTACCCTAAAATCGGAAAGAATTTATTTCTACACCTAATAATCAGCATTAAATTAAACAAAACTCACCCTTTCGGACATTCCTTTCCTTGCTTTCCTTCCCTTTCCGGAAACCTGGCCACTGTACCGATCCTGGTCATCGGCGTCCAGTGCTCAGCTGATCGCAGGGTCAATGTACCGAATATTCACTTCACTGCACGGCTACTAACACTGATCACTGAACCGATCCTGGTCATCGATGGACGAGCCCAGTGCACAGCTGGTTTCAGGTACACGACACCATCCAAGGTTAATGTGCCGAATATTCACTTCACTGCACGGCTACTAACACTGATCACTGAATTTATTTATCACGGAACGTGTCGTTCCTACGTTATAAAAATTGGTGGCCCCGAAAGGGGCCGATTGTGTATCAATTGAGCCAGTGCTCGAAGTGCCCGCCCTCCGCGTCTATGCACGCCTCGGCACGTGTGATCAGCTGGCTCTGCACGGCCCGCAATGTTTGCGGCGTGATATTGGCCACCGCACCGTGAATACGCGCCACAATGTCGTCCAGCGAATCCACTGGCTGACGGTACACCTCATCCTGAAATGATTGTTGTGCAACAAATACAAAACGTAAGTAAAAACAGAATACAGTACTCCCTCGCCGAAGGGTCGGTTTGGCGTACACGATCTGGACTTTTCGCTATTCCCACCACTTCTGTCTCACTCTTGTCCGGCGAAGGTGAGAGCGAGTGACGACGGTAGGAGCAGACGACGCGTTGATGTTTTGTCTCGCTCCCTCCTTCTGACGCCTGTCACTCCGTCCTTTGCGTGCGCGACGGTCGGAGACGAAATCATCGTAGAGACGAAAACGGCTTCCGCGAAAGTTGACGCAGGCCCGGCTCAAGTCATTTTTGCGCCCAAGACGAACTTGTCAAATTGCGCCCTTATAATACATTCATTTGAGATTATTTGTGACTTTACTGTGAAAAATTAGGCAATTGCCTAGGGCATAAGATTGACAGGGGGCGCAAAATGGTCTTTTCATTGTTGACATTGTTGAAAATAAACTTTTAAATGAAATACTACAAATTGTACTGCAACTGTTTTAAACCACGAATAAAAATTCAAAGTAAGGTCATCAATAATATCAAATAAATGTATTATAATAAAGGGCTCAATTGGACAAGTTCGCCTACGGCGCAAAAAAGGCTCGTGCCGTGCCTGGCTATCTGACCGTGGCGCGCATGCGTCGAGCAGTCACGATTTCGTCTGAGCGCTCGCGCCCGCCGCGCACGCCAAACTTTCCATCTCGCTTCCCCCTTCGGCCAGAAAGAAGGGAGAAACGAACACTCAGAATTAGGGCTCCGTTCACGATACGGGCTCAACGCCGGTCCCGACCAGCGAGCCCTCAGCGAGGAAATACTGTACCCATAAAAAAGTAAGAGCAATAATGAAATTACCTTCAGGTAGCCCCAGAAGAAAAAATCCAGCGGGGTCATATCCGGTGACCGTGGGGGCCACGCAACAGGACCGCCGCGGCCGATCCACCTGTCCTGGAAGGTTTCGTCAAGGTAATCGCGGGCAATTGTGGCGTAGTGAGGTCCAGCCCCGTCTTGCTGATAGACCATGTTCTGTCGGATATCATCTGGAATATGGTTCATGAGATCCGGCAGAACATGTTCTAAAAACACTTTATACGCTGGGCCGTCCATCCTGTCCGGCAGCATGTACGGCCCAACGATAAACTCACCACAAATGCCGGCCCATACATTAATCGACCAACGGACTTGTGCTGCGCGTGTCCGAAGCGCTAGTGGATTCTCGTCGCTCCACACGTGCCGATTGTGGGAATTGAAGCACCCTTCCCTATTGAAGAGTGCTTCATCCGTCCACAATATGTACTTGCAGAACGACGGATTCCGCTGCACTTCTCCCAACAGCCACACTGAATACTCAACCCGCTGGTCGCCATCCCCGGGGTGCAAATGTTGCACCCGTACATAGCTGTACGGATGCAACATGTTTTCCTGCAGGGTTCGGTGTACCGCCATTCTGCTGACACTAGAAGAAAATGCAGAAACATCCTTTATTAGATAACATTAGTTTTCCTTAATTAATACTTTCTGCAGTTATCTTGTACTGTGACTTACTCTAGGCGGCGGCTCAAGTCGCGGACACTGACGGTCGGGTCCTCGTCTATGGCACGCAAGACGTTTTCCTGTACCGCGACGTTCCGCGCGGCTCTGGGTCGACCGATGTCGCTGCCTCGCGGCATCAGCGACCCCGTCGAGTACAATCTAGACGCTAAGCGTTTAATCGTACCCACGCTTGGGGTTTCGATGTGCGGGTATTCCCGTGCCAATGCTCGCACAGTAGCCCCTGCATCCCCGTTGTTCCGGGCGTACACCCAGAACATCGCGTAGTATTCTTGAGCGGTGTACATTTCTGGACGAGATTTCTACGTTTCGACTCGTGGCTGACGGTCTCGGGCGAGAGCGATCTGTAGCCTACGCTATTGTTTTGTTTTGACGATCGTCGGTCAGATCGCTCTATCCCACTCGGTCTCGATGTGTTTCGTTCGATCTCTTCGTCGCGCGGTGCAACAATGTATGTGGCAACTCGTTTTGACGATCGTCAACTCGACCAATCGTCACAGCAGCGGACTGCACAGCCACGAGTCGAAACGTAGAAATCTCGTCCAGAAATGTACACCGCTCAAGAATACTACGCGATGTTCTGGGTGTACGCCCGGAACAACGGGGATGCAGGGGCTACTGTGCGAGCATTGGCACGGGAATACCCGCACATCGAAACCCCAAGCGTGGGTACGATTAGACGCTTAGCGTCTAGATTGTACTCGACGGGGTCGCTGATGCCGCGAGGCAGCGACATCGGTCGACCCAGAGCCGCGCGGAACGTCGCGGTACAGGAAAACGTCTTGCGTGCCATAGACGAGGACCCGACCGTCAGTGTCCGCGACTTGAGCCGCCGCCTAGAGTAAGTCACAGTACAAGATAACTGCAGAAAGTATTAATTAAGGAAAACTAATGTTATCTAATAAAGGATGTTTCTGCATTTTCTTCTAGTGTCAGCAGAATGGCGGTACACCGAACCCTGCAGGAAAACATGTTGCATCCGTACAGCTATGTACGGGTGCAACATTTGCACCCCGGGGATGGCGACCAGCGGGTTGAGTATTCAGTGTGGCTGTTGGGAGAAGTGCAGCGGAATCCGTCGTTCTGCAAGTACATATTGTGGACGGATGAAGCACTCTTCAATAGGGAAGGGTGCTTCAATTCCCACAATCGGCACGTGTGGAGCGACGAGAATCCACTAGCGCTTCGGACACGCGCAGCACAAGTCCGTTGGTCGATTAATGTATGGGCCGGCATTTGTGGTGAGTTTATCGTTGGGCCGTACATGCTGCCGGACAGGATGGACGGCCCAGCGTATAAAGTGTTTTTAGAACATGTTCTGCCGGATCTCATGAACCATATTCCAGATGATATCCGACAGAACATGGTCTATCAGCAAGACGGGGCTGGACCTCACTACGCCACAATTGCCCGCGATTACCTTGACGAAACCTTCCAGGACAGGTGGATCGGCCGCGGCGGTCCTGTTGCGTGGCCCCCACGGTCACCGGATATGACCCCGCTGGATTTTTTCTTCTGGGGCTACCTGAAGGTAATTTCATTATTGCTCTTACTTTTTTATGGGTACAGTATTTCCTCGCTGAGGGCTCGCTGGTCGGGACCGGCGTTGAGCCCGTATCGTGAACGGAGCCCTAATTCTGAGTGTTCGTTTCTCCCTTCTTTCTGGCCGAAGGGGGAAGCGAGATGGAAAGTTTGGCGTGCGCGGCGGGCGCGAGCGCTCAGACGAAATCGTGACTGCTCGACGCATGCGCGCCACGGTCAGATAGCCAAGCACGGCACGAGCCTTTTTTGCGCCGTAGGCGAACTTGTCCAATTGAGCCCTTTATTATAATACATTTATTTGATATTATTGATGACCTTACTTTGAATTTTTATTCGTGGTTTAAAACAGTTGCAGTACAATTTGTAGTATTTCATTTAAAAGTTTATTTTCAACAATGTCAACAATGAAAAGACCATTTTGCGCCCCCTGTCAATCTTATGCCCTAGGCAATTGCCTAATTTTTCACAGTAAAGTCACAAATAATCTCAAATGAATGTATTATAAGGGCGCAATTTGACAAGTTCGTCTTGGGCGCAAAAATGACTTGAGCCGGGCCTGCGTCAACTTTCGCGGAAGCCGTTTTCGTCTCTACGATGATTTCGTCTCCGACCGTCGCGCACGCAAAGGACGGAGTGACAGGCGTCAGAAGGAGGGAGCGAGACAAAACATCAACGCGTCGTCTGCTCCTACCGTCGTCACTCGCTCTCACCTTCGCCGGACAAGAGTGAGACAGAAGTGGTGGGAATAGCGAAAAGTCCAGATCGTGTACGCCAAACCGACCCTTCGGCGAGGGAGTACTGTATTCTGTTTTTACTTACGTTTTGTATTTGTTGCACAACAATCATTTCAGGATGAGGTGTACCGTCAGCCAGTGGATTCGCTGGACGACATTGTGGCGCGTATTCACGGTGCGGTGGCCAATATCACGCCGCAAACATTGCGGGCCGTGCAGAGCCAGCTGATCACACGTGCCGAGGCGTGCATAGACGCGGAGGGCGGGCACTTCGAGCACTGGCTCAATTGATACACAATCGGCCCCTTTCGGGGCCACCAATTTTTATAACGTAGGAACGACACGTTCCGTGATAAATAAATTCAGTGATCAGTGTTAGTAGCCGTGCAGTGAAGTGAATATTCGGCACATTAACCTTGGATGGTGTCGTGTACCTGAAACCAGCTGTGCACTGGGCTCGTCCATCGATGACCAGGATCGGTTCAGTGATCAGTGTTAGTAGCCGTGCAGTGAAGTGAATATTCGGTACATTGACCCTGCGATCAGCTGAGCACTGGACGCCGATGACCAGGATCGGTACAGTGGCCAGGTTTCCGGAAAGGGAAGGAAAGCAAGGAAAGGAATGTCCGAAAGGGTGAGTTTTGTTTAATTTAATGCTGATTATTAGGTGTAGAAATAAATTCTTTCCGATTTTAGGGTACAATAACAGTTCGATTTAAAAAATATGAAAACAACTCGATCATCGCAATAATTTCCATTATTGTTCATTACCTTTTGCCATTTTTCTGGCAGCTTCTGAATACCACCGCGATAGAAATTCCAGTCGGAAAGATTTTATTCATACACCTAATATTATTTTTTAAATTTAGTTGTGTTGGCCGTTCTTAAACTACGGATTTTTACCTCAATAACGAATTACGATCACTTGTCGTACATTTTCTGTTACGTTAGCTTTTCGGTTATGCCTTATTTAAAAACGAAATTTACGTACTTCTTGTCCTCTCACTTCAAATTATTCTTATTTAAGATTCTGCTTTAAAAAAAAATGTGTAACGCGGTTTCCTTCGATGCATGCCGACTTGCTTGTTCGTACGTTCGTAGCACAAGCGCGGTCGCCTACCTCGTAGCCAACGCTACCGCGGGACCTCAGGCGGAAGGCGCGCGCTCTGATTGGTCGGGGTTTTTGCTTAATATCTCCTTAACGAAGCTTCGGACAATATTTTCGCTAAGGAAAAAGTTGTTTCAAATCACCCCCTGAGTAACCCCTTTCAAGGAAGTCCGACATTTTTGGGACACCCTGTATACTTAATGTACACGTACATAAAATTGGTCGTAGCTACATGTTCCATTTCATGGAAGGTAGTTTAAAGAAAGGAGCAAATACTGTGTGTAATTTATTATATTGTGCAATTAAGAAAGAATTTGAGTTGGACTGTTATAACAAAATTTTTTTGTACTCTGATGCGGCAGGAGGACAAAATCGTAATTATACGATGCTACAATTTTTTTCATTAATATCTATGGAATTTCAAGTAGAAATTCAGCATCTCTTTCCGGTGAGAGGTCACTCCTATTGCCAATGTGACCGGAATTTTGGATTATATGGAAAGAAAAAAAAGATGCGGGGAAGAATCGAAACCGAAGAAGAATACGTGGAGTTAATTAGAACGGCCCGAAATCCCCCCTTCCAGATGGTAGACGTCACAAAAATTAAAATTAAAAATTACGAAAGTTTATTGACGCCCAACAAAGATTTACAAAAAATTAAAATAAGTCAAATCGTGCATATTATTTATTTTCCCAATGGGCAGGTAGATGTATATTACAGTTATAATGGGGAACCAACTACTATAAAAATTAACACATCTATTGGAGTGGAAGATTTGGAAAAAGCGTCATTGGCAGGCGGAGTAGGAGTGACTCCTGAAAAACGTAAAGATTTAGAACATTTACTTGAGTATTGTACGTCCAGTGGACAAGATTTCGGCAACAAATTTTTGAGCACGACATCTGTAAAAAATAAAGTGTGCAAAGAAGACAAGATAACCAAAAAGAAAATGAAAAAGGAAAGATAGAAAAAGGGAGAAAAAGTAAAATTTATAAAAGAACAGAACCGAAACATGGTGCAGATACCTTACAACGTGTAAATATTGTAAATATTGCGTGTAAATACTATAATAAAAATGTTAATAAATATTTCGAAAATAATATCGCAATATTTTTTTGTAATATATAATCATATAATAATGAGAAAGTCATGTCTTTGCAGTGTAATGCGAGTGGTAAGTAGCGCAGTACGTAGCTGCTGACTGTTGGTGGCGCGCGACATTTATATATATCGTCATATCTTCTACAATTATTTATTAATCAGTGTGAAAATTGGTGAAGAACTTCCTTGTATATTAAGGAAAAACTTTGTCGCTGCAAGTTATATGTACGTCAAAATTGCTTCAATACTTTTTAACGGCGAACGTTGAAAAACATGGGTTATGTCCAGTGTTACTTTGTAATTAAATATTACTACATTTTTTAACATAAGGGTTTTGTGCATACATTTTACGGCTTCGCTAGAGTTTTCTGAGTTTTATGTTTCAAGTCTCATAACGATCCGTTAATATTTACTCAAGTTATCGCAATTTATGTTTAAAAAGGTATTGACTTTGGTCGAAGAAATTTTTTTTGTTTATAATTTTTATCTCGAATACTAATGATTCGATAAAAAAACTGTAAATAGAAAAAATATGTGCCGTGACGAGCTTTACAAGACTATATTTATTAAAATACAGTTTAACAACATTTAATTTTCCGATTTTTCTTAGCGATTGGACAATACTTTTTCACAGTTTCGAGCGCTAGTCCCCTTATTGCATCCGACCCTTCAATTAATGTAAATAATGTATTGAAAAATAATTCTGAATATAGTGAAGAAATTTGCGATGTTTTTTAAATTTGACAAGGAATATTTTTCTAGTCCCAACGAATCCCAACTTCTAACCAATTGGAATATTTTCAGTACACCTTCCTCTACATGATTATGTAAAAACCACATCCTACTTCGTCCTACTTTACAAATTATTACTGTTTAAAGCGCGTCGCGTCCGATATCGGGACTCCGCGAGACACGCAGACACTCTTCTAACGATTTGTTTAGATTATAGGCACATGAAATTGTTTATGCTATGGTCCAGATAAGCCTTCGCCTAAAATTGTATTCTCACTCTCAATAGGTACTATTAAACATAAAAAGTAATTTGACTAATCTTACCATTTCGTGTTGTAAGTAACAGGCTGATAGTTGAGTTTCTTGATTTTATTTCAGTATCAGCTCTGTAGCTTCAGGATCTAGTGGTTTAACTTTCTTCTTGTATGATTTTATTCTTAAGGTCGATATATATGGGTCTGACGTTAATAATAATCTATGAAATATGTCTTCATTTGTAGCAATTCTGGAATGTTTTCGAGTATTCTTGGCCCTAAATTTTTTAAAATCTTTGTGTTTTGTTTTCTTGAGCCTCTTCTGGTAATTGACCAATCGGAAGCAGTGCATGCTTTATTATTTCATCACCATGTATCAATAGCTTATGTACGGAGGCTGGCATATAATACCACCCATAGTCATGGACAAAATATCTTGCTGTAGTCTGGGTGTATTCTTTGAATTTCTCAAGATTTATTTTATGTGGAGAGGAAATTACTTGTAGAATGATATGAAAACGTTTAATTAATTTTATATCGATTCCTGTTATTTCTGCTGAAAGCTGGGCATTGGAAAAGAATCGCCTTGCAGTGTTTCCATCATTAGATGAACCCCATCTTTGTTTCACCATATCAACTAACAAACCCATTTTGTCTTTGAACTTTCGTTGAATCTCCTCCTTTCTCTCATTGTGGAGTTTCTTTCTTTGTAGTGTATTTGCTGCCCACTTTTTAAACGGCATGTTATATGCTACATGTAACAAACATTCGAAACATCGAATCCAAGCGTGGAGTGACGAAATTCCAAACGAATAATTACTATTGTTGCAAACTTTAGAATTTACAAGATCTAAATTGTTCATTTCTGTTGGTTTGGCATTACAAATATAGCAACGCATTGCGGATGTCATATTTGTTATGACATTGCATATTTTGTTGTCCACCATTGTCAGAGCCATGACATATTCTATTTCTACATTATTTATTTTAAATGGTTTTAAATTGCGAATTTCATCATTAACCCGACTTATTTCCTGGTTTACTATTTCGTCCGTTTCTTTTACAAATTCAAATTTCATTGGCCGACAATACCATGGTGATGATGGCCAAGGATTTACCCATAAGTCTTTACAAGTTAATTTATTGTGTAATCTTAAAGGCACCAAGCTTGAAACAAAAACGCTATCCTCGTTTCTTGAAAAATCCGTTTGTAATTGCTTGTACCTTGGTTGCCCCGAAGCACCATCACAACCCCACTTACATGTAAGTACGAATTTGGTGTTTTCTGTCAATTTCCCTACATTTTTTAATATTCTTGATGTTGTGTGATCTAACAAGCTTTGTAGTTCTACTTTCGCATAGTTTACGGTGATTTGAATGGTATTTTTTGATGGGTAACAATTACTTTTTTCTTTGCGTAAGTGAAAGTACGATGGCCACTGGTTGTTATTACACTTAATTGATTCATTTCTAATACTTATATATTGAAATTTTGAAAGATCAGCGGTAATAAATATGCTTAAAGCTTTTTCTGGTGCAAAATTTTTTCCTTTTGACGCACACTTCTTTTTAAACGGAGTTTCAATATTCTTATTATTTTCATTATCTTGTAGATATTGAAGAAAGCGTGTTTGTTTATGCATTCCACGTTTTCTATAACTCATTTTTACTGCATTCAGTAATTCTTCCAAGGAAAAATTGTTTACTAAAGATTGACTTCTTCGTAGTTTTTCACTTCTGCTCGAATAAGAATATGATTTTTTCCCTTTATAAATTTCTACAACAGATAATTTCAGCCTCACTGCAGATTTTTTTGAACTTGTAGACGGGATTTGTGCTAATATTTCACTTGGATATATGAAATCTTTTGCTAACCATTCCGCATTACTTTTAAGGAATTTGGTTTCTATATAGCGAGATTGGACCCATTTCTGCTTTAATTTACAAACAAATTTTTGTAACCTGGTTTTTAGTGCGTCTGAACTTTGTGACGAAATAACGATTTTCTCACATATAATTTGATGTAAAAATACATAGTCATTCAGGGCTTTGGACGAATCTTTTAATGTGAAGAACAAGTCTTGTTGTGTGCGGAAAGCCTCCATTATCGTTAAATAACTAATATCTGAATAAAAAAAAGGAAATGCGGAATGCGGTTGAATGCTATAAAATACCCAAGAAAATGTGTAAGAGCTTTCGTACTTACCAAATATGTGTAAAATGAAATGTAATATAAATGTAAGAAAACAAAACTTAAATATAAACTTCACTGATGAACTTCACTGATAAACTTAAATAAATATAAGATAAACATATATATATATTATGCACACTAAATATAAACTATACACGGCAAAACTAAAATTGTATAAAACGAAAGAAACCTAGAGCGTAATGTACAAATATTATGTAAAAATGCTTTGAATGTCACACTGTGCAGTCTCTGATGGTACTGTTTCAACTGACTGCAGGCAGAAAATCTAGGACTTCGTCCAAGGCTTATCTGCACCATAGCATAAACAATTTCAATTGCCTATAATCTAAACAAATCCTTAGGAGAGTGTCTGCGTGTCTCGCGGAGTCCCGATATCGGACGCGACGCGCTTTAAGGGGACCTTCCGGTCTAGAGCCCCAAAAAATAGGTGATTTTTAGGAATTAATTAAAGGAAAACTACTATATATAATTTAATTGGACTTTTTGCATTGTATTAAGGATGTCTTAAGTTATAGAAATATATTTTTTGTTTTATAATTAATTATTGCAGACGGCCCTGGGGAGTCGTTAAAGTCAAGGCGTAAAACAATTGATCCAAATCGGTGGGACCTGTATCTCCAAAAGTTATTATCCGATTCGACTGAAACTTATTTTATTTTGAAGATTATACTTCTGGCTAGGGGGGGAACTAGAAAAAATTAAAAAAATGACATTTTTTTTTAGAAAATAACGACACTTGATGTTTGAAATCACTTTTCCCTGTACTTTTCGTCCTTTCAACGCCTTTGAAAATTATAAATTTTCAATTGTTTGTAATTTTTTCTAGTCCCCCCCCCCCCTAGCCAGAAGTATATTCTTCAAAATAAAAAAAGGTTCAGTCGAATCGGATAATAACTTTTGGAGATACAGGTCCCACCGTTTTGAGAACACTGTTTCGAAAAAAACGCGTTTAAAGGTTTACGTGAGCGCCGAGTGCCCGGTTGTTGCCCATGCATTTTCCGCTACTCAAATGCCTATAACTTCTGGAATTTTACGAATTTCAACAAATCCTTTTAAACACGTATTCCTAAAAGGTTGAACATTGGAAAAATGAAATAAAACAGTAGGGGAGAGGCTTGCAGGTTGCCACCCCTAAGCTTTTTTGATCATAACTCGTCATAAAATTAACGTATCGTTGATTTATGGTATAAGTTGGAAAGAGGAAATGTTGAGCTACAATCCTGAGCAACAAATCATACAAACTCTCGAAAAATAAAAATTATACTGCAAATTATCGAAAGTATCTAAAATTGTCTCCTTAAAATTTTGGCTCGCAGGTTGCCACCCTAAAAAAATTGCTAAAAGTGTAAAAAAACTCAAGTAAAAACCTGACTCAGAAAACTTTTCAAAATTTATTAAGTTTTATTAATAAATTATATTATTCAGATTTTCTTGACCTGCGTGCTGCCATACTAAAAATTTATAAAAATGTAAAAAATAAACCAAAATATGACTAAAATGCAATAAAAACACTTCACTTCAAACTCAACGACATTTGAGTGTAAACAAGCGGGGAAGAGAGAGGTGACAACCTGCAAGCCAAAAAAGGAGGCAACTTGCATTCCGACGCATTTTTAGGAAAATATGAGAAAAAATGGTCAATTCATGATATGTTTGGAAATCTGTTTGGCATATGTAAATTAGATAAAAAAGACAACACAGTACGTATAGTTATCTTGAATTGTCGATGAAAATGTTCAATTTACGAGCACAAGCAAAGCACACAATTTCAATAATTCAGTTTCTTGACAAACACTATATTACCCTTCGCTCAGCAAACACAGCGTTATTGCGTCTGTCCGCTCCAGAGGTTATAAAATAGTGACACCTACTCTTTTAACGTCGATGTGAGTCAGAGTTGAGGTTCTGACACTGCTAGAAAGTCGAAATACAGCAGGGGTGGCAACCTGCAAGCCTCTCCCCTAATAATTTGTAAAGTAGGACGAAGTAGGATGTGGTTTTTACATAATCATGTAGAGGAAGGTGTACTGAAAATATTCCAATTGGTTAGAAGTTGGGATTCGTTGGGACTTGAAAGATATTCCTTGTCAAATTTAAAAAACATCGCAAATTTCTTCACTATATTCAGAATTATTTTTCAATACATTATTTACATTAATTACTGTTAGAAGATGATGTTTAGCGCAAAAGATTGGTCTTTAATTTCAACAAAGTGATATTTGGTTGCATTCATTTATTATTCGATTTTTGCTTATAACTTGGAAATGAAAAGTTTCCCGAACATTCCATTTAAAGCACTGAAAAGGGCATTAAATAAGGTACCTGTTCGCGAATAGATGTTGTTCGCGCCGGGAGAGGTTATGGTTGGCGAAGTCAATTCAAAGCACAGTGAATTCACAATAAGTACGTCGTTTATTAAAAGACACAGCGGATGAGCGGCGACGCGTTTGTTACCGATCTCTCGATTAGCGACGAACGCGGTGAGCGTGGAGTGTTCTCGCACCGACACGTGCTTTCCACGCGATGAGTCTCCGACGTTGAGCCCTTACAATAATCGCACGATTGAGCGTGTGTGAGATTGCGCGATGATTGCGTGAGTTGAGCGATTGTGAGATGAACGCTTGATAATACTGAGAAAATGCGCGTTTATACTGAACAATGAGATCGTACGCGACGCGTGTGATTTCAATCACGGTATGAACAAGAGTGAACAATGGCCCGAGCGTCGTTTCCGCCTTGGCGTCTTCCAGAAACTTCTCGACGCGCCAAGCGGAAGCGAGCCCTGATTGGGTGATAGCGCGGACGGCAAGATCTGATTCGACCATCGATTGTACATCTTCCGTCGTGTTCCGCTGCCCGTGAGGTGCTGCGGTGAGATGAGAGCGGTGGAGAAAGGAAGTACTGCTCGAATCGCAAACAGTACCAAATAAACACAATTAAATTTTTTTTTATCAAAAATTAGTTAAACAATTTTAAAAATAAATAAATAAATAAATAAAAATTAAATTATACATCATTAGAAAGGAATAATTTTTTCCTATTTTTTGGCGTAAATTTCATTCCGATATGTTAAAAAAAAGACCCAAATGGCGCAAACTATGTGAATCGGGCCCACTGTGCGCCCTGGTGTTGAATGGTTGTTTGGTTCGGAAAACTAGTCGTTTGGCGTGTCCTGATGGGTATTGGGATCCTAGATGTGAGCCTGACTGGTTGGGAAATGGCCTTTTTCCCAGCAGGCTGTTTGAGTTTAAAGGCTGCTTGGCCGTCGACACTGATTCTTGAATTTTGTAAGAGGATTGTTTCTTCATAGAGTTGGCTACTTTATCCATTACTTTGAACTTTTCAGATAAGTTCTTTCCAAACAAAAATGCCTCTGTTTTTGTGTCCTCGAGCATGGTTTTTGTATCTTTATCAACTCCTGCTACAATGAAGGCTTTCCTCGATTTAGTCTGACTATGCATAATCTCAGCGATGAGCTTACCAGCGTCATGTCATTTTTCCATAACCTGGATCTTATCGATACTATCTGTTTCATCAATCAAGGTTGTCATGACCGATCCAAGGGCTGCTAACTGCAGCGCTTGCTAACTGTTGTCTCGTGGACATATGGGTATCTCTTGATTTTGAGTGTTTCGGTAATTTTAAAAGAATTTCTGGGTTTAACTTAGGTACTTCTAAGCCACCAGGACTTTGGTATCTTCCTAAAAGACTCTCTTTTTCCTCTTTTTTTATTCCGCTTGTGAACCAGAATTTCCATCTGTTAAGAATACTTGAATGTATTTTTATTTGTAAAGCGTTAGATGCCGAGGGGTCATCTCCAAAGATTTCTGCAAAATTTTCATTAAGAGGTGCTTCGTCCACACTCTATGGTACCTCTTTTTGGCTATTAGGTTTTTCCAGAATTTCCTGACTATCCTCATTGCCGGATTTTTCTAAATTCTCCTTATTACCTGTAATTTTAGTTCCCATTAGTTCCTGACTGTAGAACTGTATTAGACTTTTAGTTTATTCAACAACTTATTTGCGATTCTAGAAAATATTCTAGATTCGAGTTTCTGTCCACTATGTGTAGAGAGGACATTTATTTTACTTTTATTTTCGTTCATACAGGGTGTCCCAAAAATGTCGCGTTTCCTTGAAAGGGGTGACTCAGGGGGTGATGTGAAACAACTTTTTCCTTAGCGAAAATATTGTCCGAAGCTTCGTTAAGGAGATATTAACAAAAAACCCCGACCGGGCGCCTTCCGCACGAGCTCCCGCGGTAGCGTTGGCTACGCGGTAGGCGACTGCGCTTGTGCTACGAACGTACAAACAAGCAAGTCGGCATGCATCGACGGAAACCGCGTTACACAGTTTTTTTTAAAAGCAGAATCTTAAATAAGAATTATTTGAAGTGAGAGGACAAGAAGTACGTAAATTTCGTTTTTAAATAAGGCATAAACGAAAAGGTAATGTAACAGAAAATGTACGACAAGTGATCGTAATTCGTTATTGAAGTAAAAATCCGTAGTTTAATAACGGCCAACACAACTAAAATTAAAAAATAATATTAGGTGTACGAATAAATTCTTTCCGATTGGAATTTCTATCGCGGTGGTATTCAGAAGCTGCCAGAAAAATGGCAAAAGGTAATTAACAATAATGGAAATTGTTTCGATGATCGAGTTGTTTTCATATTTTTTAAATCGAACTGTATATTGTACCCTAAAATCGGAAAGAATTTATTTTCACACCTAATAATCACCAATAAATTAAATAAAACTCACCCTTTCGGACATTCGTTTCCTTGCTTTCCTTCCCTTTTCGGAAACCTGTGTCACTGGGTCACTGTACCGATCCTGGTTATCGGTGGACGAAAAGATTTATGGTTGGGTAGCGCCCAGTGCTCAGTTGATCATACTGCGTCCGGGTTAATGTACCGAATATTCACTTCACTGCACGGCTACTAACACTGATCACTGAATTTATTTTTCACAGAACGTGTTGTTCCTACGTTATAAAAATTGGTGGCTGCGAAAGGGGCCGATTACTGTTAATTACTGGGACGAGATTACTACTATTACCCGGCGAAAAGAAAACTCGTGGCAGACTGTCTCGGGCTGTGCAGTCCGCTGCTGTGGCGATTGGTCGAGTCACCTATTTGGGTACACTTTTAAAGACGGGGCACACGTATTTTGGTTATTGGCTGAAGTTGCCACATACATTGTCGCACCGCGCGACGAAGAGATCGAACGAAACACGAGATCGAGTGGGATAGAGCGATTTGACCAAGCGTAGCCTACGCTTTTGTTTTGACGATCGTCGGTCGGATCCGTATCTGATCGCTGCACAGCAGCGGACTGCACAGCCCGAGACAGTCTGCCACGAGTTTTCTTTTCGCCGGGTAATAGTAGTAATCTCGTCCCAGTAATTAACAGTAATCGGCCCCTTTCGCGGCCACCAATTTTTATAACGTAGGAACAACACGTTCCGTGAAAAATAAATTCAGTGATCAGTGTTAGTAGCCGTGCAGTAAAGTGAATATGCGGCACATTAACCTTGGATGGTGTCGTGTACCTGAAACCAGCTGTGCACTGGGCTCGTCCATCGATGACCAGGATCAGTTCAGTGATCAGTGTTAGTAGCCGTGCAGTGAAGTGAATATTCGGTACATTGACCCTGCGATCAGCTGAGCACTGGACGCCGATGACCAGGATCGGTACAGTGGCCAGGTTTCCGAAAAGGGAAGGAAAGCAAGGAAAGGAATGTCCGAAAGAGTGAGTTTTGTTTACTTTATTGGTGATTATTAGGTGTAGAAATAAATTCTTTCCGATTTTAGGGTACAATAACAGTTCGATTTAAAAAATATGAAAACAACTCGATCATCGCAATAATTTCCATTATTGTTCATTACCTTTTGCCATTTTTCTGGCAGCTTCTGAATACCACCGCGATAGAAATTCCAGTCGGAAAGAATTTATTCATACACCTAATATTATTTTTTAAATTTAGTTGTGTTGGCCGTTCTTAAACTACGGATTTTTACCTCAATAACGAATTACGATCACTTGTCGTACATTTTCTGTTACGTTAGCTTTTCGTTTATGCCTTATTTAAAAACGAAATTTACGTACTTCTTGTCCTCTCACTTCAAATTATTCTTATTTAAGATTCTGCTTTAAAAAAAAAATGTGTAACGCGGTTTCCTTCGATGCATGCCGACTTGCTTGTTCGTACGTTCGTAGCACAAGCGCGGTCGCCTACCTCGTAGCCAACGCTACCGCGGGAACTCAGGCGGAAGGCGCGCGCTCTGATTGGTCGGGGCTTTTGGTTAATATCTCCTTAACGAAGCTTCGGACAATATTTTCGCTAAGGAAAAAGTTGTTTCAAATCACCCCCTGAGTAACCCCTTTCAAGGAAGTCCGACATTTTTGGGACACCCTGTATAGATAATGAATAAAAAATATATTGTTCAATGTAATGTGAAAAAATATTGTATGGTCAAAAATTAATGTTGTACGTTAACTAAACACAACACGGTTATAAACTAAAATTTCTACGCAAGCATAAATAAGAATATTATATTGTGCTTTACTTGAGTTGGGCAAAATACAATATAATATTAGTATTTATACATGTGTAACGTTCAACTGTTCAGGAACAACTGAGCGTCGAGGTCCCTGAGGGGAGAGCGGTGTCCCCTCAAATATAGGATAGGTGGGGGTTCTACTCTACGGCTAAAGATTTAAATCTACGGCTTTAAACTTAACAATGCCTATTTATTTAGTAACACTTAGTTTAAATAACAACAACAATTAAATAACAATTGATTAATATTGCCTACAGTCTATGAGTACATATTCTATTTTTGGGTTTTTCTATGTTTTTATACTAATGCTACGTAATTTGTGAATATGTATATATGTATATTGCAGAGTTCGGCCGCTGCCGTTTCCGGAGCGATCTCGATGGCTTTGTAAGAACGAGGTTCTATGACTTTCAAATGTGCAAACCAAAAAGGAGCACCAGTAACTTTTATACACTGGAGATGCGCCGCTGCCGTTTCCGGAGCGATCTGAATCTCACTGGTTGAAACTTAAGCTGCCTCTAGGTTTGAGCATTCGTCCGTCAAATTAGCGTATTCGTAGCTTGAATGTCCCGCTGTGCTGCGTGCGCCGCCTTTTATACTGGAAAATTGGCGGGTTGGCGCACGCGCAGTGAATCGTTATTTGTTATTTCATATTTTGCTTGCTTAGTACATTACAGTTTATCCTGCGCTTTTGCTAATACTTATAATGAATTATTCCTAACATTTTTATAATACTTATTTCTCTAACATTTATCTAAATCACAAATTATACATAAAAGTCTTCATAATATATTTGCGCGGTAATAGAAGATGGTTATATGGTAATGCGGATCGGTTTCTACTTTATCGACAGTCCGTTTTTACCGGTTTGAGTCCCCATGGGACGTTACACATGTGTCACGACGCCCGACATTCAATCGCCACCCAGCTATCCGATGCTTCACTTTCGATCGAACTCCAGACATAACGATAAGGATCGCCCCTCCACTCTGTAAATTCCGCTATTAAGAATCGATTCCGTTGCCAAGGGAAAATAAATGATGTTCAGTCGTTCCAAACCTATTGTCATGTGAGGTTCATTCTACCCGACTCTAGGTCTAATTAATAAGCGTACTGCGTGAGCAGAAATTATTATTAGACCGCATCCATCTCTAAGGAGCTGTCGCGCTGTTTAGAAATAAAACATTGTTTTATTTCACGTACACTGGTTTCACGTGCTATTCCGAGCCGTCCAGCAGGACGGGTTGGATTGAATTCATCGACACATATTTCACCGACACTGTTTTCACCGACAACAATTCCTCGACACCAGATTTAATCGACAACAGTTTTCATCGACAACAGCATTACCCGACGACAGTATTGACCGATAATGACATAAGTCTCATTACGATTAGTCTCGGTGATTTTGTACATTTCCCTTTTTGTAACGAAGGGTAGGATAGACTTATGGCAGTGAGAAAAACGCAACTAAAGATAATTGAACAGAAAATATATTGCCGTGGTGTTAATACATCTACATATGTTAAATACAAAATATTATTTTCAGGGTACTGAAAACTGAATAGATAGGTACAACATAAATCAACGTAACGAAAATTTTAACAATGTCCAATTTATTACAAGGTAATATTGTGTGATAAAGCCTGGATGAAATTTATAATATTATATTCTTGACGATTTCTCATAATTCTCTGGATGCGTTCCTCTTTCAATCTGTCCTTTTTGACCTTTTTCTTTGGTGGTTCTCCGTTTGCAAATTTTTCCAAGGTGATCTCAACCGCTGCTTGCTCTTTTTGTATACTATTTATAAGACTAAATATACCGGAATTTCTATCTAGCAAGCATTGCCATCGTCGGTGCCATGATTCGACGCTATTTTGAGTTCGTGGTAATCGGAATGTATTGGTATCACATACCGACCACATTTCCGGTGGGAATAGTGGACGACGAATAACTATTTCATCATTACGTCTGCATTCTTGTATCGTGCCATTTACATAATATTTATCAAACCACCGAATAATATTATTACATTCAACCGGAAGCAGAGATTTTATTTCATTAAAGGCATCTGGAATTTCCGATGTTTCTAGGAATGCTAGGCTTGGAATATTCCTAATTGCAGAACTAAACGTTTCATCCGTTCCATACCTTCGTGTTAAGCCATTTTTCTGTATTTTGCGATATATAGATTGGCAAAGATGAAAAAAACAGCCTTTCAGTTTTGTATTGGGAAATACTGCTTTAATTGCGTTTATTGCAGCAATCTCAAAATCAATTAAAATAAATTCAGGACTTAGAGAAATTCCTAATTCTTCAGCTAAAGAAACTAAATTCTGTAGGAGAAGTATATAGATATTTTGTCGCTTTGAAGACAAAAGTGCATACACTAATGGAATGACAGTATTATTATCACTGTCGTCATCCTTTATATTAGCATGAATTGTGTACAATTGTTTCATAAAAGTAGGAAGTGCTTTAAATGTGCCGTCCATTAACCAGCAATTACTTTTGACTAAAATTTTTAAATTTTCATATGTTGTGAATAATATAATACACTGTGTGCCTTCTTTTATAATTCTTCCAAATTGTTCTCCGTCCAATGTCTTGGTTAATTCCTTAGGTAAATATAGCTCTGATATATTTTGAGGTTCTTTAGCTTTACTTTTCCTTCGTGCATATCGTATTTGTTCGGTTAAATTTTTATTTTTTGGAAGATAAGTCCGGATACATTTTTTCACCTCTGCATTTACATCTCTAATAATAATACCGGGCTTTTCGTTACTGTTTACTGCCAATTCTTTAATTTTGTTACATATTTTTAATACCTCAGAATTTGAAGCCTCAGGTGCATGATTGTGCTTCAGTGGATCATGCTTTCGAACTATATGTTTATTATTTGCGTACAGCGTATTGGCTGTAGCTGCACACTCACAACTGTTGCCCTTTTTTCCACTTTTTTCACATACCCAATAGTATAAGTCATTCCTATTTTTATTTTTATTATATACGAAACCGTCAATGCAAATTTTTTCTTTATTTCTTGTTGATAATATGACTTCTGCAATAACAGAATCACTAGTCTCTAAGGATGGTGGAGACATTTTTTGTAGAACTATCACACACTCTTAGTAAGATTAATTATTTTAACTCGGCTGAATATAGTTCACCGATACAGCACAGGCCAAAGCAGTACACAGACTGAGTCCAGTTTTGTAGACGTTCGCATTCGGCAAATGTTTTGTTGTCGGTCAATGTCATTATCGGTCAATACTGTCGTCGGGTAAAGCTGTTGTCGATGAAAACTGTTGTCGATTAAATCTGGTGTCGAGGAATTGTTGTCGGTGAAAACAGTGTCGGTGAAATATGTGTCGATGAATTCAATCCAACCCCAGCAGGACACGTGCGAACCAATACACTGTGTCACAAATTTTGCGGATTTCCCCGTGACACATGCGTAGAAATTTTATTTTAAAACCGTGTTGTGTTTACTTCACGTACAACTTTAATTTTTGTCCAAACAATATTTTTTGACATTAGGTACGGAGCTAAATCTACTCCGTCTTGCGAAGTTTTGATCACGCTCGGTTTAAATTGTAGATATGGGATGCTCGGATAAATTGATCGAGTTCGACACGTGTTGCTCGTAAAGATATATTTTTCTCCGATCCGCGGGATCGGAAAGGGTACTGAAAACGAAGTTCGTCTTGGCGAAACACAAAATTGCGCTTATAATTTGGACGTAGTTGAACAAAGAACGCGTACAAAGAAGAAGCCGTACCAAATAGAAATCGCACAAAAAACAAGCAATCGGCTCGAAGCCCGAGGCCGAAAATCGTACTCGCGAGGTAATCGACAGCGTGTTCACACTCGCGAGGCTCGCACAAGAAGAGGCCAATCTGCCTCGCGAAATCGCGGAAAGGAATCGGTCCCCCGTCCCGCCGCGCCCGCGGCCCAAGCTACTCGGTCCACCCAAACCGCGGGAACGACGAGATCGGCTGGGCCGATTCTCTATTGGTAGCGCTAGCGCGCGTAATATAAAGGTCCTATATACACTATATACAGCTTACAAACTAAATTACCCATAAAGGAACATATTTGCTTAGATAACCTAATCGTTCTCGCGAACAGGTACATTGAACAATAAAATTTTTATTCATTATCTATGTACTTCAGAACATAAAGTAACCAGATTCTGTGAATAAAACAACTGGTTCCGATATTTTTCATATACCTTAAATAATACACGTTATGTTTTACACTGTGACACGTGGCAGGTTATGCACAAATCCTAAATAATTCTTCTTTCGCAACACAATCTCATGAATTCGAAATTATATGATTTAATCTTTCATCAACAATTTCATAAGGATATACTTTTACTAATTTTAATCGTTTTCAACTACTGTCTAATCCTGTACTAATCTTGCTGTTATATAAAATGCAATATTTAGTTTTTTACAGTTATTTATGATATTTAAGGGTAGTAGTGGAGTGGGAGTATGAGCCATAAATATAAAATATCAGTGTCGGGTATTTATTTGTTTCTGAGATATTGATAAATAATACTTTCATCGTCCTACAGACAATCGAGGCTTGGCAGCGATAACCACCAGATTCGACAAGGATAAAATACCGTGTATTTTGTAGGAGTCACTAAAAACAGGTGGCAATAAAGTTTAAAGACATGTATAGCAATGAAAATGATTTATTTATTTAATCCGTATCATAAATCTTCAAGGTACGACAATATTTAATTGGTAAAAATGATATCTTTCACATAATTTCCTGTTATTATAGTATTCACAATAACACATAATTTCACATAAACGCTGGTTCTTATATTAATGGTACGGACGAAGTATACGCATTACCAAATGCGATTGAAACATCAACCACGAGCTGGAAACCTGTAAAAAAGCATATTTGTTAAAATAACATCCAATATGAATAAATTCTAATGTTCTTAATGTTTATTCCATAAATTCGTACCTTAATAATGTTGAATTCAACCTAATCGCTAGAAATAGCGTCAAGAATATATTCAACGTCAAGCTTCGTCAACCAATCATACCTGAAATATAAACATTTTTAGGAAGTATTGCTTTATAAAGTAAATAAATTAATGAAATGACATTAATAACGGCTGTAGATTTCAGAAATACATTTGTCTATTTAAAAACTTGACAGCTTCATACTGAAGTACTTTGATCCGCTGGCAGAACTTTTACTTTGGTAATACAAAATTGGAAAGCACTTAATGTACTTTATTAACACGATTGTAATGACATTATGCATTGTTCATGACAAATAATGATAAATAGCTATGAAAGAAGTACAACAGTATCGCGATTAAATATTGAACTTTATATCACTTATAAGATTAATGTAGCCTTAGACAGTAGTTGCAGACGATAAAAAATAAGAAGAAGATGATCTTTATTATTTTGTGTGTAAAAAACACAAATTAATATGTAAGTGCTTGGAATTTAGTTATTTTTTTTTGGATAAACAATCACAGCTTCATCTCGACATAATATGTATCTACAGTCGTTTATGTTTATGATCTACTCTTTTATACGTACCTATGGATTTTTTACATGGTCTATGTTCAATATCGCTTGAATCAGTGTCAGTTTCACGTCTATTTCCTTCATGAGACACTTCCATTGAAGTTACTACTTCAGTGTCGCTTGCGCTGTCGTTTGGATTTTCCGTAGTTTCCTGTGTTATGATTTCACTGCTTTCATCTTGTTCATTATCTTCCGACGATATACCACCTTGAGCATGTTTAAGTAATTGCGAAATAGCCAAATCTCTGGAGATCACAGACTGTCTATAATGTGACTTGTGTATCTTGTCATCGTGACCCATAAAGTTAGCTAGGTCACTAACTTTATTTTCGGAAATATCCAATGATATACATACTGTTGCAACATGCTTTCTTAAAATGATACCACGTAACGATTCTGGGATTTCCGCTCCCGATGCGGCAGAAAATTTTCTCATTAATATGCAAGCACGTAAAAACTTAAATCTTTGAGGATTATTCGAACATATACCAAATATATATGGATTAATACTGGGAACTCCAGCATTCACACGATATTTAAGGATCAGTTTTATACCGTCCAATTAGGGAATTCAATCCCGGTCATTATTTACTATCCCGGGATTTTTTAAAGTCTATCTCGGGATCCCGGGACTAATCCCGGAATTGGGTAATAAAAAAATTCAGTAATTAAAATGATTTACTCTATGTTATAATTCTAAATCTTTATTTAAAGTAAACAAACATAAATTAAAATCATTTTTAAGAATAAAAAAACAGTCTGAATAAGTATAGGTAATATTAGTAAACAATTATGAAGCGTTTTGGAAACGTACATGAAGAAATAGCAAAGCATCTAATGCAGGGCTCTCCAAGGTCCCGCACGCGTGCGCTTGGGGTTCTCCCACTCTCGTCCGCGTTGTCAGGGATACCGCGCGACGCTAACCGCACGACGCTAACCGCGAAGACGCTAGCCCGTCATGGCAGCCTTCGCAGCGTCGCGCGGTCTCCTTGACAACGGAAGGTACGCTGCGCCAGAGGAAGATTGGAAGGGGAGCAGGCGCGTGAGGGGCCCCTACGCTGGAGAGCCCTGATCTAATGTATCATCACCTAGCCGACTTCTTATTTTATTTCCTATATAACCGGCCGCTGATAAAGCTCGCTTTGCTTCAATCACAGACTAGGTATAGGATAGACCTATCACGCAATGTAATTTTGTGTCACACGCTCGGGGGGCTCGCGAGCCCCCTTACCATTTTCGTGTCACACCCAACATTATCGATTCAGAGTGGAATTCGAACGCAATCCTACAAGCGGTTAGAATTGAAACTAAATATGATGAAAACTGCTACGAAAAATGTACGTTATAACTAAGTAGGAATACCTCAGCAAGGAATTGTAACTTGGTATATCTCAATAAGGTGCTGAAGCAGAGAGTACTTTAAAAATGGTGAAAAACCCATCAGTTCCAGTATCTTGCTGAAATATTCCAACTTGCACTTATCCTTCTCTATTAACACTATACGAGTCGAATATCTCATTTCGCGAGTCGAATATCTCTTTTCGCGAGTCGAATGCCTGACAAGCGGATTGGGCAAGCGGATTTTGGACAAGCGGATTTTGGACAAGCGGATTGGACAAGCGGATTTTGGACAAGCAGATTTTGGACAAGCGGATTGGACAAGCGGATTTTGGACAAGCGGATTGGACAAGCGGATTTTGAACAAACGGATTGGACAAGCGGATTGGACAAACGGATTTTGGATAAGCGGATTTTAGACAAACGGATTTTGGACAAGTGGATGTTGGACAAGTGGATTTTGGACAAGTGGATTCGACAAGTGGAATCTCGGAGTCGAATCTCGGAGTCGAATCTCGGAACATTGTCTCGCACTCGTCTTTCGGGCGTCTGATACTGCATCCTTCACGTGCGTGGCGGGCCTGATCGCTTATTTTTACGAAAAAAATTATTCGTGCCGCAGCTCGCTCGCGCGGCCAGGTAGCGATCAGTAACCATAAACGGGAACGCGTGTTAGACAAAATCGTCTATGCTATTGAAAAATGAAATTTTTATATTTTCTAATTTATTTTCATCACAGTATTTGTAACATATTGTATGAAATTTTCCAAATGAAAGGAAATCTTAAAGGAATACTCCGATTCCGCATGAATCCGTTACTTATACTTCCTCCTCCTCTTTGTCCCATTAAGTGATAATGTAAAATTTATTTAAATAACTTAAAATTAGAATTTAAAGTATATTAGGAGACTAGTAAGAACGGTATGTCATGCATACATTTCTGCTTTGATTGCATGTTTTTTTTATATAGGTACATTGAAAAAAAAAACAATTAAACCGTAAAAAATTAGTTTAAAGAGTAAAGCTAATGAAAAAATTAAACCGTGCAACATAGACTTGAACTCGCACCCCAGGAAAACGAAGTTAGAATTTTTTTTAGAACTTACACTCATTTCGGAGCCCAGCTTTATTTCTGCCAATTCTGAGGCAATTCTTTTTAGAAATGTCCACCGAACCAGAAGTGTAGATTCATCCCCGAAAGCAGTGTTCATTAAATTTAAATATATAAATAAAAAGGGCATATTTCATATAAAAAACAGTTCGTTTCTTTCAGCACCATCTCATATGTACATACGTACTTGTCCCAATGACGTCGTGTTTGATTTTCCTTTTATTAAAAAAATGTCACTAATTTTCCATAAATGCTCGAATAAAGACGAAACAGAGAATGTAAAAATTTCATCTTACAATTAGCTTAGCATGTGCACACTGTACATTATGGGTGGACCTTATTTTTCGACCATCAGATTTTTTTGGTCCCGTACCCCAGAAATGTGACACTTATTGGGAAAATGATCTGGGAAAAATTTCATCCCGATTGGACCACGGGAAAAGGACGCGCAACGAATTTGAAAATTTTGAACTTTTTAAACCTTGACATAAATATACATTATGACATATCGTTGAATTTGTATTTTTTTTGTGTTTAAGAATACATACACATCATATACGATTGTTAACAAAAAAACGTCCGTGACCTTGAAAACTCGAAAGAGTGACCTTGAAAGAAAATTCCTCCCATTATATTCGCCTCTTTATATGCTACAACTTTTGTCTGAAGAGTTTTTTCATATATCCATAAACGATGGAGATATTAGACATTTTTGATTTTCATTATAACGCTCCATTATACAGAAGAAAAGCAGTTCTAAGACTGGAAATAAGTTATTATAGCTATTATGTAAATTACGAATAGAAATGTCATCAAAGTATTGCGTCCCAGACCTGCTCGTGGACGTTCGATAAGACCGAGCAGATCTTGCCCTGGACGCGACTGTGTTAACAAACACAGTCTTAAATGCGTCTCAAAAATTCAAATAGCCACGGAGGTATTCATTAGGGGTTCCTTTATATTAAAAATGCTTTAAAAATACTTTGATAAATTCTCTTTTGTGACGTCAGGATACTGCTTTCTATATTCCGTCACATTCTGGAGTATAAATTGTTTCTCCTCTTCATTTTTTGATAATATTTTGTTATATTCTTCTATAAGTTTAACGCCACGCTCAGCGGTGTCATTTACCACTTTTAATCCGTTCACGATGTTTCGCCCAATTTGGAAAGCCTCGTCATCACTCCATGTAGAAGGGTCTTTTTAAAAAAATGTGGTAGGTATTAAAAACCGTTCAAAGAATCTTTTGGAATCAGGAGAAATAAAATGTTCCATTTTTTTTGTTGACTAATTGTTCCACAATTATTGGAAGGATATTATATTTTTTAACGCATTCGTTGTCGTCACTGCCTACACTGGCATTTATTGCCTCTATCATTTTTATTTTAGTGTCATTCCCAATGGCACTATCGAAAAATAATAATGCGGCAGTTTCTGGTGCCAAATACCAGAAAGGATTGATCATTTTGTTTATTGCAGTGCGGCTGATTGTATCGTCAATTTGACGATAAGCAGATCAATTGTGTACAAATTCCAAATCTTGTCTCGGGGCTTCTGTTGCGACTGGAGCTTGTATCCACGCTTTTAAATACAAATTGGCGGGGAAAATACAAATCTCGCGAATTCCAGTGGCCTTTTAGCTAGTCAAGATAAATTCTTTTCGAAATAAATATATTTTTATACAATATATCGCCTTGGCCATCCATCGAGCGTGATGAAAAACTCCTGGAACTCGAAATATACAATTTTTTCTAGGAGTTCTTCTCGTGGTTGTTTGATGTTTTTCAAGGTTTGCATCGCAAACTCCGGCAAAAAATATAAAATCCTTCCAAAGGATGTGGAACAACTAGTCAACAAAAAATGGAACATTTTATTTCTCCTGATTCCAAAAGATTCTTTGTAAGGTTTTTAATACCTACCACATTTTTTGAAAATGACCCTTCTACATGGAGTGATGACGAGGCTTTCCAAATTGGGCGAAACATCGTGAACGGATTAAAAATGGTAATTGACACCGCTGAGCGTGGCGTTAAACTTATAGAAGAATATAACAAAATATTATCAAAAAATGAAGAGGAGAAACAATTTATACTGCAGAATGTGACGGAATATAGAAAGCAGTATCCTGACGTCACAAAAGAGAATTTATCAAAGGATTTTTAAAGCATTTTTAATATAAAGGAACCCCTAATGAATACCTCCGTGGCTATTTGAATTTTTGAGACGCATTTAAAACTGTGTTTGTTAACACAGTCGCGTTTAGGGCAAGATCTGCTCGGTGTTATCGAACGTCCACGAGCAGGTCTGGGACGCAATACTTTGATGACATTTCTATTCGTAATTTACATAATAGCTATAATAACTTATTTCCAGTCTTAGAACTGCTTTTCTTCTGTATAATGGAGCGTTATAATGAAAAACAAAAATGTCTAATATCTCCATCGTTTATGGATATATGAAAAAACTCTTCAGACAAAAGTTGTAGTATATAAAGAGGCGAATATAATGGGAGGAAATTTTTTTTCAAGGTCACTCTTTCGAGTTTTCAAGGTCACGGACGTTTTTTTTGTTAACAATCGTATATGCTGTGTATGTATTCTTAAACACAAAAAAAAATACAAATTCAACGATATGTCATAATGTATATTTATGTCAAGGTTTAAAAAGTTCAAAATTTTCAAATTCGTTGCGCGTCCTTTTCCCGTGGTCCAATCGGGCTGAAATTTTTTCCAGATCATTTTCCCAATAAGTGTCACATTTCTGGGGTACGGGACCAAAAAAATCTCGCAAAATAATTTTCGTCAAGAGTAGGTAAGGTCCACCCTACTGTACATACATGTTTTCCGCATTTAGCTACTGATTACTGCTTTTGCAGAATTTATAGAAGAAAGTGAAATCTAATTCGATACGGGCGTTTAGGCATAGCTCGTCCGTGGACCGACATCGACATGCGAAAATCAGGCGCACGGAGAACGCAAGAAGACAATGTATCATACTTTGTTGCCGCTGCCAGATTAATCGTTTGTCGCGTAAAGGACCTTCGTGCCGTTTCTCACTTGCTTTCATTCTCTCTTATTCCCTCCCATTTCATCTCACTCGCGAGTTGCGACGTCCGTAAATCCAGAACCTTTTTTTCCACTTGTGCTTTAAAAAGTACAATAAGTACGAAAAGTACTGTGTTATCATATGTACATATCTAGGAATAATAAAAAAACTAAAAATATAAAATAGTTAATAAGGGGAAACGGCCAATCAATTTGTAACGAAACATAGAGTTTTAACTACTAATCCACCGTTCCCAAGTAATAAATAAACTATTGCAAAATGTTCTCGGGTCCCGAAAACTACGAATACAAAATTTTACAAAAACGTTTGGATTGCTTGTTCTCAATGATTTATACGTGTCGTAGGATGGGCACCGTTTATTTAGACATGCGCGGAGTGCGGAGATTTTCGGGAATGTCAGTAACAGCGTCAATTTTTAATATTTTTTCGACGTACGACACGCGAAAATGTTAGTTAAGTGTTCCACAACACGTAAAGTACTAACAATCAATGTCATCTTGCAATTTATAGTTTGTATAAGCTTTTAAGAAGAGCCATATTTTGGCGCCATATAGTCTTCAGATCACCGAAATAGATTTTCGGAGAAAAATCCACGTGAATCCACGTGAGTCGTTGACAAGCCGAGCCAAAGCGTAGCGTAACGAAAGCCTGCCCTCTATGTCGAACAGTCACTCTAAACAAGTCACACGTATACAAGCACGCACACACCTTTCAGCATTTCAATACATTTCAGAGTAGTTCCGGAGTTGGACGCTGTTCATGATCAGCGGCCGCCAGATTCAGTCCTCGAGTTATGGGTCGGTAATACAGTTTGGGTGGTGACACGAAGTCCCATAAGGTGATAGGTCTATCCTATACTTCGTCGATGCTTCAATGCTTGTCGGAGGAATTGATAACAAATATTGATATGCTTGTTCTATATGACGTCCACGGATTCCACCACCCTCAAAGAGACTCATCTCTTTTTTTATACTTGACAACAGATCAGTTTTTTGGGTTTTTCAGGTTCCGCACGCTTCATACTCTGTTCGATTTATTTTTCTAACTTTTCCTGTAACGTTAGCTGACTATGTTCCTGTGTTTGAATGGGCTGATTTGCCACAGTTAATATGTTTTCTTCATCTCCACTTTCGTCTGTAGCGTAGCTCAAACTTTCAATGAGCATCTTTAATTGTTTTCTAATTACAGTTTGACTAGGGCTTAAAAATATTCCTCTTAAAGTTGCCGAATCCTCATTAATACGTCTACGATTCTGGAGATAATTTAATACACCAGATAACTCCATGCGTCGTATTTGCTCGATGCGCTGTAACAATGCTGTCATCATTTTGTCACCTAATATATTTTTTTTCTCAGCCAATGTATTTAAAATAAATTTTAAAGCTGTGCACAAATTAGCATCTCGTCGACAGAGCGCTTCTACAGTAAAAAAAAAGGGTGCAAGTACATCGATAATTTCTGTTATCAACTTAAAATCGGATTCTTCTAAACGAATCAGATGCATCAAATCAATAAGAGCCTTTTCAATGCTGGTTTAAAAAAAAATAAAACGTTCTAGCATAGTTATGTAACCGTTAAGTCGCGGGGTTACCGGTGGGACGGTGGAGGAACCGTATCGCCAGCTCAGGACGGTGGTCCAGGGCCGCCGATCGAATGACTTAGTACGCAGAGGTAAGGTGGAGTACGACAATTTATTCAAGCGGTTGTACAAGGTGTCCCGGCCAGGTCTATGCTGGCAAACAGAGTAGGAACGGCTTAATCTAGGACTTAGTCTATCGCGGGTATCGGCGCGGATCGCGTCGCGTACTTCGGTGCGTTGGTGTGTATCGCGGCGCGTGTCGCGGCGCGTATCTCGATCGTCGGTAACGTTTCGGCGAGAGTGGAGAGGAAAGACGATTTGACCCTTCGGTGTCCTGGCGGGCCAACCTTGCCAATGGACCCTGGTCGGAGAGTCGGGGATCCGGTCACCCAGTGGGCACAGCCCGCGGGTGATTCGGCGACTGTAAGGACGCTCTCGAGAACAGAGATAACTCTATTCGGAAGATCGATGGCGGATATCGGTCTGCGTCCAGGGGATGGCTCACGCTGTCCTTCTGGGAACCGTGGAGGTATGGAGTCAAAAAATGCACAGAGACTCAGTCTGTGGACGCACAAGAACTGGTGTGAAACACGGGCGCTTGTCTTTCGCAAGAACGAGTGTTACGGCACGAGAACGTGGAATCACACAGGAGGTCTCCGGGAGAAGCGTACTGCTTGTACTAACGCTCTATGTAGGCGGTCTCTGCCAAATAGGCCTATGCCCCCGACCTGTATGTCCTCGTCCGCACATTTTCGGCAGCGAGAGAGTCTCTCGCTGTGAAACCCTCTCGCGCCAGTTCTCGGTATTGCGGACGAGTGGTGGGGGGCAACACCGTTGGCGTAGCGCGGTACGCGCTACCTCGGTCGGGCGCGTGGTGGGGGTAAGATCGTCGTCCCACCGGCGTAACTCGTTACAGTTAGAAGGCTATTCCATCTCGTTTTAGTATCTAATAGAAATGAAAATTCTTTGTTGTGTTCCAGCTTTACGTATTTTTGTAGAACAGTATTGTTTTTTGTGGGTGATCTTTTAAAATAAAGCACGACTTTGCGAACTTTTTTTTATAATTTCATTAATGTTTTGTTCATTGGAAAGATCAGGGACTTCCTGATATAGTCGATTTAGTCGATTTAGTTGCGACATACAGCGGGAGGAGCATACGACACGTGCCGAGGTCCCGGGCGTCAACCGGGCCATGCAGCCAATGAGTGTCCAACATTCGGTGAGCGGGAGTTCCCCCAGAGCTGATCATGCCGCCCGGTGTGACCGCATCTCTTTCCCCTGCGCTGCCTCGGGGTTAGAGAGCCTCCATTCAACGGCCGAGGCCGAGGAGGAAGGGACGACTTGCCACCTGGTCCAGAGGACCACACCCTCTACCCTGCACGGCCTGGGAAGACGGGCTTCCCCCCGGAGGGGGGAGGGAATGGCTATGGATGGCCGCCTCCTCATGGTACACATTAACCCGCCAGGATTCTACCCCGTTTCTCGGGTACGCGTCCGCTTTTCATAGACCCGGGCCAGCTTGCGGACGGACCGTACTCGCGGGGGTGACCATCAACAAGGGTGGGCGATCCCTACCTAAGACGCACGCATAGGTGCGCCGGAGTCATTATGCGTTACGCAAGCCACCCTCTCCGGTCTTGACGGTACCAGCCCGTCGCTAAATAGATGCGCGGTATATGGAACCGTGTCTCGACGGCGCTCTACCAGGTCTCCTTTCAACCCCTTAAACTTGCTTTTACTCGTCGTCCTGAACCCGGAGTAGCCAGGTCCCCTTCACGTCCCCGCTGGAAGCACCCCTAGGCTGCGCGGGCACGCGCATACCCCAGCTTGCTAGGGTGACGGCTTGTTTACCCTTATAAGGCTATCTATCCCGCCCTCCTACTCCCCCCTCTGCTCCCGTTGACTCAACGCCCTAGTACTCCCCCCCCCCTTATTCCTGTTTCCTGAAACTTCCCACAGCTATCCTACACTGCAACCCTACCCCATTGCCCCCCCGACCCCCCCTCTCGACCTACACACTTAAATAATAATAATAATAATAATAATATTTATTTTACGGGA
The DNA here is from genome assembly GCA_963932275.1 of Andrena praecox. Lineage (NCBI taxonomy): Eukaryota > Metazoa > Arthropoda > Insecta > Hymenoptera > Andrenidae > Andrena > Andrena praecox. Next base: position 34,477,218 of record OZ010729.1, on the reverse strand, counting down.
CAAGCCCATTACAACAAGTATGTGCAGTACAGTAGTTTGCACAGACAATATAGTGACAAACACCGTGTTCGAATCAGCAAAAAAAAAAAAAACAAACAAGTAAAAATAAACTTTTATAAAGAGTATAAAGAGTTCGGCGTGTCGGTCAAGCGTAGGTCTGGAGTGTAGGTCTGGGTTACTCTAGATAATGCCATCAAGTAACAAGGCTTTCTGAACAATCGTCTTGAAACTAGAGAGGGAATCGGTAAAAAAATCGATGCTCCCATGATACTTGTTCGCGAGATCGGATATTCTGTGTAGGGGATCCGTATGTCCGACCCAGGAGGAGTAGCCAGGAGATCGAAAAAGGAGAATATGCCTTGTAGCACGTACAGGCACGCTGAAGTTGACCAGCGACAGAACATAAGGGTTATCAACCAACCCGATTAATATCCTGTACAAGAAGGACAGGTCAGTGACTCTCCTCCTGTGCTCTAGAGACCGGATACCCATTCTGCTCATAATGGGGCCATAGTCATGGTTGAAACGATCAAGAGGCTGGCCAGTTTTGTAAGCCAGTAAGCGCAAGAACCTATGCTGAACCCTCTCGAGTTGTACTCTGTATTTGTTCCAACGCGGCGTCCAGATCACCGAAGCGTATTCGAGGTGAGGCATCACGAGGGTATTGTAAAGATATCGGAGCGTGGAGGGGTTTGCAAAGTCAGCGCTACTTCTGGATACAAACCCTAGAGCTTTGTTTGAGATCGCAACGACATGTTGAATATGCGGTATGAACGAGAACGATGAATCGACAAGAACACCGAGGTCACGCACAGTATCAACACTGGATAGCTGGATACCAGCGATTTGATAAGGATACAATGACGGATTTTTGCGGCGAGACAATCTCAAAATGTGACATTTACTGATGTTTAGCTCCATTTGGTTCGACAAGCACCACTCCGAGAGTCTATCAAGATCCGATTGGAGTCTTAAGGAGTCGGAAGGACACGAGATGCATTTGTAGATTTTGAGATCGTCCGCGAACAGCAGGAACTCACTACATAAGATAATCTGGCGAATATCATTTATGAAAAGCGCAAATAGTAAAGGTCCGAGATGGGATCCCTGGGGAACTCCTGACGTGACGGAAATCTTGCGAGACAGAACGTCACCGACTCTAACCCGCTGGACACGCCCGGTTAAATACGAGAAGAGCCATGCCAGCAGTGGACCCCTAATCCCAATTGCCGAGAGTTTGTCAATAAGCAAGAAGTGGTCCACCCTGTCAAAGGCCTTCCTGAAGTCGGTGTAGATGACATCAACCTGCATATTCCTTTCCAGACCCCTGGCCACGAAGCCGCAGAAGACGGTCAAGTTGGTGACAGTAGACCTGCCAGACAAAAATCCGCGCTGCTCGTCAGATAAAAAGTTCCTTATCAGGGCACTAAGTTTCTTAGTGACGATAGCCTCGAACATCTTGCCCATAACATTAAGCATCGAGATTGGCCTATAGTTAGAGATGTCGGACTTCGCGCCAGCCTTGTGGATTGGAGTGATAATGCCGGATCTCCAGACTGAGGGAAAGTGACCATTGGACAGAGATCGGTTGTAGATCAGCCAGAGCGGTCTAGACAAGATGAATCTGCAATTTTTCAGAAGGATCGGAGGGATACCATCGTCGCCGGGACCTTTGTATATACTCAAGTTGTTAATTTCATCCATGACATCGCCAATGCTAATACTAAGACCAGCGATGTCCAGCGGCGTGTTGGAGCCGGTGGATGCAGTATAGCTAGGATGCGCTGACGTGTAAACGGACTCGAAAAACCTAGCAAACAGGTCTGCAGTCTCAGAGTTATCGGATGAGTTCGTGTTGTCAAGGTACATAGATCCAGGAAGACCTTGGGCGGCGCGCTTAGAGTTGATAAATTTCCAAAAAACTTTGATATTTAATGGAATAGCTGCTTCCGTGGATGCAACGTATCCCCGATAACACGATCTGGAAAGCGATTTACATTCGGACCTCAGACGACAAAAGGTTAGGTAATCGGGAAAGTCGTTGCTTCTCTTGTAAGCGAGGTGCGCTGCCTTTTTAGCCTTGATTCGCAAAATAAGCTCTTTGGAGAACCAAATCCTAAGATTATAATATTTTAAGACAAGGGTCCCCACGGCAAGAGGGCCCTAGGGACGCACCCCCACCCCTTCCCAAATTAAATCAAGTCTTGATCAAACATTGCGAGATCTGATAGCGAGACACGGTCCAGAAGGGGGGCGGTCACCACCCGCCCCTAGCAGCACTCCGCATTCCTAAAGAGGTGTGTAAAAGCCGGTACGCCGGTATCGCTTAAGTGCTTGGGGCACTGGAACCATTCTTACTTTCTTACTCTTGGCACCGCTACCCTTCCGCGGCCCCGGATCGAGCTTTTCAAGGCTCAGTCACCACTGGACCACGGTCGGAACAGCTGCCTAACCATTCTGCCCTCTTTGGCTGCCTTTCTGTTGGAGATATGAGGGGGGCCCCTGCCTTCGCCCCCCCCCCCCCCCGGTGAACCACGCCGAGGGGTAACGGTCCCCTTCGAATCGCGGCTTCAGCCTCCTTCTCAGTCTACTTCCGAGTCACTGACCGAGAAGGGGGCCAGCGTGAAGGTCCTCCCCTTCTGGCGGAGATGAGCCTTAGGTATATTTCCATGGGTTCACCTCCCCCAGGAAACTCGCAATCTTGTCTATACACAGCTTGCTAACCTCTTCTGCTCTAATTACTTCCATGCCAAATATTCTTCTCCGGGTTTCCATTGTACGTGGACACTCGCACAGAACGTGCACAGAGTCCTCCTTGCTAACTTCGCATAGCGAACACATTTCCGTTTCACTAGCCATAATCCTATGTAAGTGAGCATTCAGTGGTGCATGCCCACTTAGAATGCCCACCACATTCCTTGCTTCGACCCTTTCCATTCCTATTAGTTTCCTGGCCCTGTCCCGTTTTGGTTCAGGGCCCAACAACAGCTTCGCCGTCGCACAGTCAGTCGTATCCTCCCACTTCCTTTTCCTAGTCTTATCCCTCCATTCTCTGATAACGGCCTTGAAGGCCACATCAGCTATCGGGGGGATCGCCTCGTCCATCCTGGGAGCCATGCTTGACCCTGCCCTAGCTAGTCGATCTGCCCTCTCATTACCCGCTGTCCCCTCATGTCCTGGTACCCAATATATGGTAATCTTGGCTCCTCTTTTCCCAAGCTCGTTCAATGCTATTCTGCATTCCAATGCCAGCTGAGACACATACATACTCCTACTCAATGCTTTGATAGCGGCCTGGCTATCCGTACAAATCGCTATCCTACTATTGTTTCGATTTCCTCTAACCATTCCAATGGATTCCCTACCGCCTACCGCTCTTCGGTCTCTCTCTTCCTCCTCCCCCTCGTCAAACTCTTTTTGAATACTCCGAACGCATTCTAGGATGGCAGCGATTTCCGCCTGGAACTCCGTCGCATATCTGCCCAGCCTCCTTGTTCCCCACTTCCTCACATCGTTTTCCTTACACCATCCGGACCCTGCCAGCCCGTCCTTCCTCTTTGATCCGTCTGTGTACCAGACCGAGTCATGACTATTCCTGATCTTTTCCTCGTTCCATTCCTTCCTATCGTCGATCGCCACTTCGAACTCCATGTCGAACACATACTTCTTCACTATTAAGTCCCTAGGCATGGTCTTCATCTTATTCAACTCTTCACCTCCTTCCTTCTCCAATATCCAACTGTGACTCTTCTCGTTACCTCCAGTCCATTGATCCCAGCTCTGCAGTCTCAACATCGTCCTCATCGCGAGCTCCTTCACTCTTACCTCCAGTGGTGGTAGGTCCGCTAGAATTTCCAGCGCCCTAGTTGGCGTGGACCTCATCACGCCGAAAATCCTTCTAAGCGCTGCACCCTGGACTTTGTCCAATTCAGCCTTATACGTAGCCATATTTGCTGCTCTCCACCAGATCCCTGCTCCAAAAGTCACCCGGGGGATTACTATCGCTTCATATACCCATTTCATCGTGACCGGTGTCAGTCCCCAGGTCGGTCCGACTGCTCTGCACATCATATTCAGATTGTTCTTGGCCCTGTGAGTCTGTTTGCGGACGTGATCTCCCCACGTTAGCGTCTCATTGATAGTGATCCCTAGGTACCTCACCTTCTTTGATAGTTCCAGCCACCGACCTTGATATACGATCCCTCCGTATTCTGGTCTTCTGTTCTTATTCGCTATCCGGATCAACTCCATTTTGCTCGGATTCACCGATAGACCATTATTCGCACACCATCTTTCCAGTGCATCCAATGCTCTCTGCAAAGTTATCTCCACCACCCCTATGTCTTTGTCCGAGGCCATGAAGACTATATCATCCGCGTACGCCGACGTAGTGACTCCGCATTCCTCAAGGATGTACAACAGTTCATCTACCGCCAGACTCCATAAGAGGGGCGATAAGATCCCACCTTGCGGACATCCTATGTCAACCATTCCCCACACGATAGCCTCTCCCCTGCTGGTCACGACCTTCCTCGTTGTCAACATTTGCTTAATCCATTCTACTATGGTATCGCTGATCGCGAACTTCCTTAGCGCATTTATGATGACCTCCGTGGGGGTTCTGTTAAACGCTCCTTCGATATCTACAAAGCATGCCATCGTCACTAGCTTTTCTTTGTTTGCTATCGCGACCTTCTTCACAAAGTGATGAACCGCCACTTCCACTGACCGCCCCGTCCTAAACGCATGTTGGAACCGATGCAAGGGTCTTCTCTCCAAGTACACGTCTTTTATGTATCTATCCACCAGTCTCTCCATCGTTTTCAGGACGTTCGACAGTAAGCAAATCGGTCGGAACGACTTAGGCGTCGTGTAGTCCTTCTTCCCTGGCTTCGGAATGAACACCACTTTCGTGGTTTCCCATGCCCCTGGTAGTCGACCCGATGCCAGGCTAACCCTCATCATGTTCACCATGGCACCACTTATCCACGAGAGAGCTTCATTTAACAACTTTGGGAAAATCTCATCGACTCCCGGTGCCTTGTAAGCCTCAAAAGATCCCACTGCCCACTTGACTCTCGTCTCGCTCACTACACTTCTGGCCTCTGCCCAGCTAACCTCATTGATATCCGGCCAAGGTCCAGATGCAGGCTCCAGGTTCGATACCGGTACTTCCACCATCCCTTCGTCTCGAACTGAATCTTCCTGATTCCCCCTTGCACCGTCTATCTGTATTCCTGGAAAGTGTTCCTCCAGCAACATGGTGATTATCTCCTCATCATTCTCCGTAAATGCGCCATCGGACTTCTTCAGATCGCCAAGCATCTCTTGGGCATTCCTCTCAAGGATCCTAGTCAGCCTCGCCACTTCCGGTATTCTACTGACACTGGCGCAGTACTGTCTCCATCTGTTTCCGCACTCCATGCCTTGTCGTTCGGGCTTTGTTCGTAAGAGTTTTTGCTTTGAGCTGTAACCTCCTTAGCTCCCCATTCCACCATGGCGTATGGATTTTATTCCTCACTTCTTTGGCCTCGGTCGCACTTTCCCACGCTCGCATCATGGTGCTTACAATTGTTTCATTCGCCGCATCCAGCCCCGCTTGATCGCTGATCCTTGCCTCCGTTATGGGTCCGATGTAGCCCTAGGATTTCTCTTCCATATCTTCTCTACTTGCGAGACGTCTCCTACATCAAACCTGACGTATTTGTGGTCCGACACACTATCCTCACTCAGTACTGTCCATCCCCTGATGTCACCAATCATTCCTGCGGTGGCCACTGTAATGTCCAGTACCTCTTCCCTGTCGACCGTGACGAAGGTAGGTTCATTTCCCACATTTAGGCAGATCACTCCGCTTTCTACGAGATAGTCGGCAAGTTGCTCTCCTCTACGATTCGTGTCCGTACTACCCCACATCTCGTGCCTAGCATTCGCATCCATTCCTATAATGGCGCCCATCTGCTTTCCTTCGCACCATTCGATCACCTCCTTACACTTGCCACCTGGCGGAGCCTCATCCGCGTTCCACGGCAGATAGGCCGAAGACAGTATTATTCCTGCTCCTCCGGTGTTACCAATGCCCCTCCTAGTTATATTGATGGTGGCCACGTCCGGATTGCTCAGCTGGGGTTTAAATGTCGCATGTATCCCTCTTCTCGTGACTATGCACGCTCTTATTCTTCCCTCGCTGGCACAAGCTGCGTAAGTCATACCGACCTCCCTCAGTCCCCTTGGTGCTCCATGCGCGATCCATGGCTCCTGAATGAGCGCCACATCCAGGTCGTGTGTCCGCATCAGCCTCACCAGCATTTTGGTGGCTGCGGACGAGTGATGCAGGTTGATCTGGACCACTCTCAGAGCCATGTCGAAGGTAGCTGGTGATCCCACGACGCCGGTCCCCTCTTGCACTGGGTGACACGCCTACAGACACTACTTTAACCCCCTCCCCCACACATATGTAAGTAACGGATGACTTTAGATCGAACTTCCTGATATAGATCATCGTCTGTAACTAAAGTGAAACCAGATTCTGTTTCCAATAAATAATCAAAACTCTCCACATTTTCTGTATTAACATCATTCAAATCTTGAGTGTCATTATGAGCCCGAATAGATAAAGATTCATCTTAAGCTACTTTTTTATTCTGTTTATTCTATTATTTTTATAGTTTTCAGTTGTTCATAAAGTAATTCGCATTTTTAAAAAATCCCGACAATCTCGGGATTAGTGATATCAAATCCCGGGTTTTTTTAAATAAAAAAAAAACAGCCGGGATCCCGCATCCCGGGATTGAATTCCCTACGTCCAATATGTCTTCATGTAATAACACTGGTACAGTTCTTCCGAGCTTTCCTCGAATTGTAATCCTTTCATATTTTGACAGGGATTTGCTAAAATCTTTTGAAGTTTCCTGAGATATCTTTTGAGAAGAGTTTAAGTCGTCAATGAGCATTCGCTCGAGTTCACCAGCACGCCTCCTGTTGAATACTTGGACTGATGTCAGTGTCATCTCAGCCAATGTGCGCCAAGCAGTAATACTATACCCATCTTCCAGCAAAGCTGTATAACAACCCATCCGTGTATTTTTTAAATATGTATTTAAGTTTTTAATGTCATCCATCGACGGTAAAGTAATATTCTTTTGCCTTTTTCTGAGCGCTTGAGTTTCTTGCACGGTTTTGTTTACAGTGACAGGATAGTCTTCCTCAAGGAGTTTCAAAAAGTTTTCTATTTCATTTTGCCTTGTGATATCCTGACTTTTAATATGGATGCTTCTCAAAATTTGGCCTACATGTTTTATAAGTGTTCCTAAGCTCGATGCAATAGAAGGTGTTTTACAAGTACCACCTGTTTCATCAAACTGTGCAAGAGAATGTACAGCTTTGGCCTACATGTTTTATAAGTGTTCCTAAGCTCGATGCAATAGAAGGTGTTTTACAAGTACCACCTGTTTCATCAAACTGTGCAAGAGAATGTATACAATTATCGTACTTTCTTGGATTATACATACACGCGAATTCGGTTATGTCGCTGTCTATCTTCTTTAACCCCTTCGCGACCGTGGACGAGATATCTCGCTACACGGTATCTGTCATACGACGCCACGGACGAGATATCCCGCGTGTTTATTTATCAAGTTAGTTTTAATTTGAAGAAAAATTAATTTACAAAACATTTTAGCGAATAATAATTGAAACATATGTTATTTTAACAACAGTTTCGTTTATTTTTCTTGTACATGATATAATTCGAAACATGTAACAACACATAATGAAACATCACAGTTTTAACAAAAATAAGTAGTTTCTTTACGTAAACCATTTTTTTTTACACACTGCACAACGTTTGGTCGGGTGACATTTTTTTGTTGTTGGAGGTATTTTTTTCGGGAAGCACCGGGAATTAAAACGAAGTGGATTAACATAAAACTTTTTCCCTTTGTTATAGAACATTTTTTTTTGGCTTGTAATATTTGTAGAAAACAAGGTTTCCCAAGGTTTAAATATAAAGAGTAATATTTATTAATATTATTAGAAACAGTATAAGTCCACCAAATACTCTCTACACATACACACAACGTCTATCGTCGCGCAACTCTCTACAACCGTCTACAACCGTCTACGACTCTTCACGCTACGTTCGCATTCTCCCCAGCCGCAACGCACTGTTGTTCCGCCGTCGCCAACGCCTCGACACGCATCACGCTTCCTCTCTCGCTCCCACTCTCTCTCTCACGCTCGTCACCAAGTTGAACCTCTTCGAACGTCGCAAAACGATCTTTTGTTCTCCCGCGACCCAACCGACAAACCGGCAACCCCGCCCATGGCCTGCTCTCTATCACCGTCGTCGTTCCGGCCGCTCGGCGCACCCGCAACTCTAGCGTCCCTACATATTTCTCTAATAACAAAGATAGTGTGGGCAAGCGGACTATACCCATATATATTATGATAGCGATAAAACAATATATATCGTTGGATGTTGTTTGATGGGATCAGAAAGATCGTTTTAAAGGAATGATAACTGTAGTTTATTCGAACATGTCTTGAGAGTTTCACAGTAGGTGTTTGTCTGTAGGATATACAAAGAGTACTGGTCGCCTGACGACTCTCTCCGAGAGCGCCTTACAGTTTTTCTAAACGCGGAAAGAAAATAGAGTAGGAGAAGCAAGAGAGAGAGAGCGTAGAGGAGAAGATAACTCGAAAGAGATAGTAGAGTAAGAGAGAGAGAATGTACAATAACAGAGAGGGATGTTCGTCCCGCGACATTCCGCCCGCCTCGTCGTACGACGAAACCATAATGGCCTCGTCTCATTTCGTTCTGTCATTTCTCCAGTGCTCGTGGGAGAATACACAGTTTTACCAAAGGACGTCTGATAGTCGAACTCTGGGTGCGGATGGTGACGACACGAACGAGCCCATCTGGTCCCGGGTGCGTCTCTAATATTCGTCCTAGCGCCCACTTGGAAGGTGGGAGAGTTTCATGCTTGATTGCACAAAGGTCTCCAATCCTGACGGGCACCTGCTTCAACTGCCATTTGGATCTAGCCTGTAATGATTGCAAATATTCAGATGACCAACGTCTCCAAAAATGGTCATACATTTGTCGAAGACGCTGCCAATGACCAAGTCGTGCAGGCTTAATGTCAGTTAGTGATGGTTCTGGAACTGTATTAAGTGCAGTCCCAATCAAAAAATGACCAGGAGTTAAGGCCTGAAGGTCCTCAGGATCATCTGAAAGAGCCTGTATGGGCCTTGAGTTCAAACAGGCCTCCACTTGAGTGAGCAACGTTGACATTGCTTCAAAGGTCAACAGCGAGTCTCCCACGACTCGTCTGAGATGATGCTTCGTCGCCTTGACTGCTGCCTCCCATAGGCCTCCAAAATGAGGAGCAGCTGGGGGGTGAAATTTCCACTGCGTGCCATCATTTGCGAGATAGCTTGCGAGAGTCTGTTGTTCATTGCTGGCTGCAGCAAACATCCTGCGCAGTTCGCGATCTGCTCCCACAAAATTAGTGCCACAGTCACTAGTGAGAGTGGCACAGATTCCTCGTCTTGCTGTAAATCGCTTGAAGGCAGCTAGAAAGGCTTCTGCGGTGTAGTCTGAAACAAGCTCTATATGGACGGCACGAGTGGAGAAACAAACAAAGATGGCCAAATAAGCCTTGTACGACTTATATCCTCGACCCTTCGAGGCTCGAATGTGGTATGGGCCTGCGTAGTCAATGCCTGAGTGAAGAAAGGGGCGTGTGGGTGTCACACGAGCAGCCGGTAGATCTCCCATCAGTTGAGATGCGTTCTTCGCTCTCCATTTGATGCATGGAACACAGCGAAGTATGACTGCTCGAACTGCTCTACGTGCTCCAATTATCCAAAATCTACGTCGTAACGATGACGTTACTAGCTGCACTCCGCCGTGCAGCGTGCGCTGGTGATAGCCTTCAATGAGAAGGCGAGTAAATGTGGAATCTTGTGGTAAAATTAGAGGATGCTTCTCATCGTAGTCCAACAGAGAGTGCTTCAATCTTCCACCGACTCGTAGTAAACCTGTCTTGTCCATGAATGGGGCAAGTCGTATCAACTTGCTTCTTTGGAGCCCTTTCTTGGAGCCCAAAACTGCAATGTCCTGTGCAAAGGCGCAGCGCTGCACTTGGCGTATCCACACTAACAGTGCCTTGTCCAGTTCTGACACCGTCACTGTTCCAACTGGAGTTTCTTCAGAAGCTCTGTTCCTGATCCTGACAACAAATTTCAGGCACCAGGCAGTTACTCGTAGAAGCTTAGACAATGAGGAGTAACGCTCCACGAGATCCCATGGTTGTTGTTCTGCCGTCGTGATCAGAGAGTGGGTTTTTCTTTCAAGATCTGTTTCCCTTTTGCAAATGTCTTTCGGCCATGAGGCCAAATCTCTTGATTGTAAGAACTCCGGTCCTTTCCACCACAGTTGATAAGTAATGAGCTGTGAAGGAAGCAATCCTCTCGACGCACAATCAGCTGGATTGTTGCACGAAGTAACATGGTGCCAGTGGGCATCTGGAACAAGCGTTTGAATCCGTGATACTCTGTTTGCCACATATGTTTTCCACTTTGTTGGATGGGCCTGTAGCCAACTTAGCACAACAGATGAATCAGACCACAGGTGCACAGGTGATGTCTCGAGACCGAGAACAGATCTCACCTGGCTAGCCAGAGAGGCCACCAAGTCTGCTGCACACAGCTCCAATCTGGGTAGCGAAATTTGCTTAAGAGGTGCTACTCTTGACTTTGAAGTTACCAAGGATATCTGAATGTCACCATCAGATGCTGTTGTGCGCACGTAAATCACCGCTGCATACGCCTTTTCTGACGCGTCTCCAAAGCCATGAATTTCAGAAGGTCATGAGTGTGTGAACATTCCCAACCAACGAGAGATCCTCACTGACGTGAGAAGTGGAAGTTCCGAGTAAAATCGGGTCCAATGGGAAATTATTTCTGACGGCAGGGGGTCGTCCCACTCCACCTGCAAGAGCCAAAGCGACTGAATTAAGATTTTTGCAATGATAATGCAAGGAGCCAACCAACCCAAGGGATCGTAGAGTCTTGCAATACGTGATAGAATAGAACGTTTCGAGGGTTGCTCTAATACTCGGTCCAGTTTCACCTGAAACAAGAACGAGTCAGAAGATTGTTGCCAGGTAAGGCCCAAGAGACTATGCAAATCTGAGTTCCACGAGACATCCGTGGAAACTTCACAGTTGTGACTTGATTGTGTTAATAGTTCTCTTGAGTTAGAGGTCCATCGACTCAAAGGGAATCCGCCCGCCTTGAGAAGATCCGTTAATTGTTGTTGCTTGATTATTGCTTCCTCTTCGTTATCAGCGCCAGAAAGTATATCATCGACGTAGGAGTCATTGAGCAATGCCTCCGCACCGATGGGGTAATTCTTGCCTTCATCTTCGATCAATTGTTTCAAGGTACGAACTGCCAAAAAGGGAGCGCACGCGAGCCCGTAAGTCACCGTGTTCAGAAAGTAAGCACGAACAGGCTGATCCTCACTGGCTCTCCAGAGAATGCACTGAAGACTTCTGTCTTCCTTATGTACCCAAATTTGTCTGTACATTTTTTTAATGTCGCTTGAGAAGACTACAGCGTGACGTCGCCAACGAAGCAGGATTGACGATAGGTCAGGCAGCAGATTTGGTCCGACCATAAGACATTCATTTAACGAAAGACCAGAATCCGTTGGTTGTGAACCATTAAAGACAACACGAATTTTGGAGTTCTCACCTGATTGCTTGAAGACTCCATGATGTGGGAGAAACAAGTGTTGCTTTCGTGACTCGTTGACAACAGGAGTCATGTGTTCCATTTCCAGATATTCTTGCATGAAGCTCTTATAGGCAGTGTAGAAGCTGTTGTCTTTCTTAAACCTACGCTCCATTTGTTTCAACATCTTGAAGGCCGTTCCATAGGAGTCACCCAGATCAGACACGCATGACCTGGTTGGTAGTCGAACAATGTACCTTCCTTCTTCGCTCCGAGAATGAGTTTGCGAAAAGTGTCTTTCACATTGCTGTTCCTCTTCAGTTACAAGAGGCTTGGCAGACACAATCTCTTCTTGTGTCCAAAAACGCTGCAAGATATCACAAAGTGATAGATCAGTAGTACAGTGAAGTGTGGTAACTCCACAGTTAGTCGAAGGTGATCTTCCTTCCGATCCAGTAAGGATCCAACCCAAGGCAGTTTTCTGAGCAATTGGTGCACCTAGAGGACCACAGCACAACCCTGCACGTATGATGAAGGGAAAAATGTCTGCTCCTAACAGTAAGTCTATTGACTCAGTGGAGCTTAGATATGGATCTGCAAGCTGCAGCCCCGCTAAGTGGCTCCAGCTGATTATGTTGCGTCCTTGGGGCACATATGCAGTTACCTTCGGCAATATGAAAGCTAGAACCTGCACGCGATAATCTGATTCAAAGTATGGTGTTATCACCACGGTTGCCACACTTCGAGAGCGGCTCAAAGTTTTGGCACCAATTCCATCCACTGGCACGTAAGCAGCCTTACGTGATAGACGCAGTGTTTGCATTGCTCTTTCTGAGATGAACGACACTTCGGAGCAAGGATCCACCAACGCTCTTACTGTCACATAATCACCAGAGGCAGCGCATGCTCGCACCAGAGCGGTGGCAAGAATGCGATTCGTCGGTGACGTTTGTGGCACGTGTGAGCGCTCACCCTTTGTGCATGCTGCAACATTAGTAAAAACAGTATTGACTTGTTGAGCTGAACTCTCACCTCCTGTGTTTGGTGTAGTATTTGTCTCTGCCACAGCATCATGGATTGACGAGTGATGCCTTTCATTGCATCTTTGACACACCTTAGACGACGTACAATCACGCACAAAGTGCGGACCGAGACAATTTAGGCACAGATTGTGCTGCATCACCATCCTTTTCCTCTCTTGAGGACTGCGCTCTTGATAGCCGCTGCAATGCAGAATGAAATGGTTGCGAAAACACAATGAGCAGCGATTGTGTCTTGCTTCCTTCTTCGTTGTCACATGGGCCTTTATCCTGGAAGAAGAAGTTCCTGCAACTGGTAGTTTCGTTGCTTTATTAGTTTGTCCTAATCCAGCTTTGGATTGACGCTCAGAATGAGGAAAGGCATCCTCGAGAGCCTTTAGGGCATGTATGCGCCCTGTCAAGAACGTCTTCAGCTCCTTGAAAGTTGGAGGAACGGTCGTTGGTCCGATTGCGGTTTCCCAGTCTCGTCTGGAAATGACATCCAATCTTTCCACTGTGTTATGCACAAACCAATCGTCCCAATGTTGTACAGGACGTTTCAGCGATTCAAGACCTTGTGCGGCTTGAATTGTACGATTGAGGAGTTGTTTGATCGCTAAAGAGGATTCAACCTTGACTACTGGCAAGGAACCCAAGGCGTACAGACGTGCGTTTACTAACAGACGCTCATTTTCATAGAGCTCCGTCAGCTTGTCCCATGCCTTCGTGAAGTTTTCCGTCGTGATTTCGATGGTATCCAAAAGTTCCAGCGGTTCATCACTGAGGCTCGTTTTAAGATAATGTAAACGATCAACATCAGAAATGGAAAAATTATTGATCACCAATGATTTAAACAAATCTCTAAAACTCCGCCACTGAACATAATCCCCAGAGAACGTTGGTAGATTTATTTTTGGTAATGGATGAAAGTATTGAGAAGTGTGAGGAGTCACCTGATCTGAAGGAGGTCTCACCATTTCCGTAGAGGTGGATGCCGAGAATTTATCAATAGCGTCTAGCAGCAGACCCTTCTGCGTTAGGTATTCCTCCTCTGTTGAGGCAAACCGATCATCCTTAAAGTATGAAAGAGATTTGTCCTTTTCCTCCGCAATGTCCAAGAGCTGAGCATGTTGTTCTTGGAACGTGGACCAGTTGGTCGCTAATGCTTCCAGTCGTGCTTGAATAGCACCTTTCGTGATTTTTGCTGCTCCCATTTTCCGGAGATTTTCCACAGTTCGACTAATACGAATAGCCAAGTCAATCTGTTGCTTCACACACTTTTCCATTTCCAGGAAAAACTGAGCACTTCGTGCTCACAGGCTCGTGAAAACACTGGTGACCACGATTCAACTCACACACGTGAATTTACAGTCACCCGTACTGAGGCGTTCACAACAAAGTATATCGTCACTGAAAGATCTAGAAGCTTCTAGCAAGTTCAAAGGACAGAGATTTCCGCTAGGCAACAATCGTCTGTTGTCATGAAAAACTGAGCCCGGAAGTCGGGAGTGCGACTGTAATTGGAGAAATACCACAGCACTCCGGTTCACTATGCAACCTTATGGTTATTGCGCAGAGATTGTTATAAGTGATATTAGATAAACGTCCAATGTTTAATCACTGCACTGATTCTCACTTATTTCTTGAGAAAGCGTGCTACTGTTCGCACAAATGCACTTCACCAGTTCGATTCTCTCGATTCAGCGTCCAGAAGGGAATTCCGCGACTCGAGAACTCCGGCTCGAAGGACCATTTAATGTTTGATGGGATCAGAAAGATCGTTTTAAAGGAATGATAACTGTAGTTTATTCGAACATGTCTTGAGAGTTTCACAGTAGGTGTTTGTCTGTAGGATATACAAAGAGTACTGGTCGCCTGACGACTCTCTCCGAGAGCGCCTTACAGTTTTTCTAAACGCGGAAAGAAAATAGAGTAGGAGAAGCAAGAGAGAGAGAGCGTAGAGGAGAAGATAACTCGAAAGAGATAGTAGAGTAAGAGAGAGAGAATGTACAATAACAGAGAGGGATGTTCGTCCCGCGACAGATGTAACATTATAGTAACGCCCCGAAAAACCTTCTTTACGGCTGTATTTCTTACTTTCATTTACTATTAGTTCTATCAGCTCTTTGTCAAAAAAGAACTGAAAAATTGAAGTAGGGCAACTGCTCTCTGATATGCCCGATTCTTGTTGTACTCCGCTACAGTTATCCATATAATTTATAACTCGTGGTTCAAAATTTTCTGTGATGGTTGGAATTTTCCACTTTCTTTCTTCAGTTAATTTTTTCCACCGTTCAGATAATGGAATGTCACCATCATTTATAGTTAACTCTGTATCCTCGATACTATCATTATCACTATTGCTGATAATTCGATTGCTTGAACGTCGAGGCATCATTGTCGATACTCACAAAGCGCCAACTCTAAAAATTGTATTCCCCATAATAGGGTAAACACACCAATAAATGAACATTTAAGGCTAATGAATGAACACTATTATAAAATTATGTTTGCAGCGCGATTGATTCTACGTTCTACGAAAATTGTTTGGATATTTGTTTGTCTCTAATTAATTAGTTGCTTGTTTTAATAACTCATTTTACTCATTTTAATACAGGGTGCGCCATCTTTTATGTCGGTATGTAAACATTGAATAATTTTAACATTTATCAACCGATTGACTTGAGTAAACATGTTTTTGAAACGTCAATTCAGTACAATTTTAACCATGAATCGCTTCACACCGAAACAACGCGCCGAAATAGTGACGCTGTACATTGAAAATAGTCGTTCAGTTATGTTAACTCAACGTGCATATCGTCGAAAATATCGTGGCCAAGAAGCACCGTCTGACAACACTATTCGTCGTTTGGTGTCGAATTTTGTTGAACACGGGACAGTGGGAGATCGTCGACATGCCGTTCATCAACGCCCAAGACGTTCCAATGAACTGGTTGAAGCGGTAAGAGAGAGTGTTGCTGAGAACCCACAAGTGTCGTATCGTCACCGCGCTCAGCATTTTGGCGTCAGTGGAACAACCTTGCGGCGCATTTTGAAGGATGATTTGCATTTGTTTCCGTATAAAGTGCAATTGACTCAAAGAATATTGCCGACAGACCGTCCACGTCGCTTGGAATACGGCCAAACAGTCGCTCGAATGGTTCAAGCTGAACCTGATTTTTGGAAACAAATTTTGATGACCGACGAGGCCCATTTCACACTCTCTGGCGTCGTTAATAAACAAAATTGCCGCATTTGGGGAACGGAGAATCCACACGAGATCCATGAAACACCATTGCATGACCAAAAAGTGACTGCTTGGGCCGGCGTTTGCGCCAAAACCATCATTGGGCCATATTTCTTCAAAGAAGGCCGAACAGTCGATGGGAATCGATATCGGTGGATGTTGGCTCATTATGTCTGCCCACAAATGCGTGAAAAAGGTCTGGACGGTTACTGGTTTCAACAAGACGGTGCGCCATGCCACACTGCAAAGCAAACAATGCAGTTTCTGCAACGAAAATTCCCTGGACGTGTGGTGTCAAAAAAAGGCGACATTGCGTGGCCACCCAGATCTCCTGATTTGACCCCTCCGGACTTCTTTTTGTGGGGTTAATTGAAAAGCAAAGTGTACGCCAACAAGCCTCAGACCATTGACGAGCTCAAGGCAAACATTCGTGCCGAAATCATCGCTGTACCGCCCGAGATGCTCGAAAAAGTGATGGAAAACGCAGCAAAAAGGGCACATTTTGCTATAGCCAATAAAGGCGGCCACTTGATTGATGTTGTATTTAAAAACTAGTCCAAATAAATTGTAAAGGACCAAATTAAATAAAAATACCTCGTATATGGTAATCGGTTGTTTTTTGTAAAAGTTATTCAATATTCACATACCGACATAAAAGATGGCGCACCCTGTATAAAATGTCCATTCACTGGTACGTGTTCATTTACCCTACCTTGCTCAGAACGTGCGATGAACGATATTCAGCTGTAAAAACAGAAAACAAACGCGCAGGATATCTCGTCTTTGGCGCTTAGAGCTTTGACGTCGTGCGGACTATTGAGATTGGTGGTCGTGATGTCACCAAATAAAGATGGCCGAACAGAGTAGGTCGGTTGTAATCTGCAATACGACGTGAGGAATTTTTACAGTCACTGAAAGTAGATACTACGTAAATTGATTCTAGTACAAAAATTGATAAGCAAAAATTTTACCACACACAAGATAAAATGTATATTTTAAATTAATTATTTACACACTGCTTCTATGCAACCGCAGCCAGCGACCTACTCTTTCAGGTTCTGATTTTCGTCACCAGGTAGCGTATCGCAGTGTGGCGAATCCCAATATTGTGTCGCGGGATAACTCGTCCGTGGCATCGTACGAACGACATAATGTCGCGGGATAACTCGTCCGTGGCATCGTACGGACGAAATAATGTCGCGGGATAACTCGTCCGTGGCATAGTACGAACGATATAATGTTGCGGGATAACTCGTCCGTAGCTACGTACGATAGATACCGTGGAGCGAGATATCTCTTCCGTGGTCGCGAAGGGGTGCACGAATCATGTCATGCTGGTGTTCCAAACGATACTTGGAACACATTTTATTTCCAAATGCAATTAAAAGTTCATCATATCGGATAAGTTTAGTTATATCGTCCTCCCTCATGACTGGGAAAACTTTCTTCCTTAAAATAGATTTCGCAGTATAATGTATACGGTATGCTACAGCACGTCCTAAGACTTGAACGTTTCTCTCGTTGTTTATATTAGTTCTATTGGAACACACTTGAACATGATGCCTTATGTTATTTTTGGAAAAGAAGCCTTTGCAATTCACACATGCAACAAAATCAGTTGCCCCTGGTTGCAGCTGTTGCGCGGGACGACGGCAAACAAGCAAATCGCCTTGATTTATCGAAGCATCCATATTGTACATAAAATTTCCTCTGCGTCTAATTAATTCGATAATTTTTTTCCGCTCAATGATACCTAACAATTGAAGTAATTTGTGATTACATAAAGATCAGTCAAAGTGAAAACAATTATAAACACGTATAAACAATTATACGACTCACCTTTCGGCAAATTCCGAAAATTTTTCACGTCTTCCTCATTGTTGTGCTTCGTCTCCAAATGCCTTGGTAATTGTGTCTGCAACTTTTTGCAATACATGCACATGCTCAATTTTTTCTTCTTATTTTTAGAATTGTCAACATGCATTTTGGTGTTATCGCATACACCTATATTAGTTGTATTAAGGCTATTTGAAACATTAAAAAAACTATTCGCACCATTAGCATTGTCATTCGTATCTCCAGTATCTGCATTATCATCACTCATGCTTTCATGAAATAAATTTATGGAATAAACATTAGCTGTACCTCTCCGGCTGTTCTTTATTAAATATAAATTTATATATTTTGATAATATCTATTTCAGGAAGCTTAAGATCGAGTATCTCCTGTTTTATGTCTTGTTCATTGAATTCGCCTCTAATTCCTTTTAGAATCACAGATTTGGGTTTTCGTTCTTTAGGGGTGTACGTAAAAAATTGTATGTTACTGGCTAGCAGCATATCAACGTAACTTTCGGCTCCATCTACATACACAATATGATTGGTCGCGTCCACTTCTCTTATATGAAACGCAGCCTTAGGAATGTTTAGGTTTACAATTTCTTTAATTAAGAAATTAATATTAGTATTGACCGTATATATAGGAGGCTGTTTCTGCACCTTCTTTCTTATGCTACTAGATGGCGCACCTACCTGCTCGTTGCCTTCGATATCCATATTATCTTCATCCAAGAGCACATTGAATCTATTTTTTGTTAACTCAGGCTCTGTTATTTCTGAGGGCTTATCGCTAGCTTTGCTGGTTTTTTTGGGCAGCTCCCATCTATCTTCTAACGACGTACTGGGCTGCGAGCTAGAACTCTGTTGGGAGGTTGCCGTGGAGGTCGACGGCCCATGCTTGCGGGCCACGTTGAGGTTAGGTCTAACCTGTGATAAAGTGCCGCAGTTACTTTCTTTACGCAGCTGCTTGTAAAGTTTGTCTAGCTGCAACGAATGCAGCTTGGGCGTTTTGAGTTGCCTAGGTCTCGTTATGTCGTCCGGCGAAACGTTCTCCTTACCCTCCCCCTCGTGCGAAATGCGACGCTTCTCGCCATGCGCTGGCGGCGTCGCCATCAGGTCTGATATTTAACGCGCGGGGCGACCCCGACGCGTTAAAAGGTCTAAATAATGCAGCACCACAATCACTGACGTTGTTGCTTGTACTGCACTTGCTAAAAAAACACTTTATACTAATAAAATATCGACTTTTATGTGAGATTTTACGAAGAGCACCACACTTACGTCTTGCTCGGACGCGTTACCAACCGCAAGTCCAGTCCACCGCTCTACCAACTCTTGCTCCAACGAATCTTCTTGGGTATAGGTTGCTATAGATGGTATATATCCGGCTTACTACGTTTGTTAAAAACTTTAAACCACAATATCTCGAAAACGAAGGCCCATTCGGCGAAAAGCCGAAATGGTATTTTCATACTACATGAGTACTACGACCTCCATATACTGTCATTCCAAAAGCGATTTCCGCATCCGTGGTGTCCCCTTGTAAGGAGAATAAACGTTCTTCCAAGGGACTTGATACTGTTGTTGCGCCGCACAGTGGGAGAAAATGACACAGTCGGCGTCAAAAATCGATTCCCACGCCAAATCGAAATGAAAATCAACGAAACTTGATATACTGGGGTATTAGGTACCGCTGATCACGATCCCGTTGCGGGTTTTTTGAAAAAGAAGATGGCGGAGCCAATATAGCCGCCCAAACTCGGCCAAAACTAGTAAAATAGGGATCATACGAACGAAAAACGTTGTTTATTCAAATCCTACAGCTATAACTTTATATTTTATGACTCTAGAAAGTTGCATTATACTGTATAGAATGATATACTAATGAATAGTTGTTAAAAACTGGTTGTTAACAATAGAAAAACCAACATTATTTACTAATTTTATCATTTCCGCGGCAAATACTGCAAATACGTGATTAATCTAACCATTGTAACGTTTTCACGCGTGGCGTAACGCGTTTTACAGGATTTCGGGATTGGTTCGAGTGGCGTGCGATAAAGAATTAAAATTCAAGAACCAGAATTAATCTTAATAGTGTTTATTCAATAAAACACTTCTAAATTATACAAACAAACAAAAATTAACGCTTTATAATATTAAAGAAATTAGGATAATTATGTTGCGACTCTCGGTCGGTACAAAAGGATATAGTTGATCGTCTTGGGTTGCGACTCTTGGTCGGTACAAAAGAACGCCCGTTTGATCGATCGATTTAGAGTAATATAACTTAAATAACTAATAGCGACGTCTTAGTCGATTGAAGGAATTAGCTTATGGATCTAGGAATTAGCTTATAGATAGTGACTCTTTTGGTCGATGTAGAAAGACTTAGGAATTATGTAATAGCTTAGGATTTAGGATTGAATATGTTTAAGTCGAGACTCGTTCTTAATTGTTTCTCCGTTTCGTCAAGGGCGGATTTTGCCACTTGGAATAATCTTCCTCCCACGTTGCTCAGGAGTAATATTACTAACCTGAGAATAAGAATTTAACAACTTTGCTTCTTCAAACAAAGGGGCCTACAAGGCGGCTTCCAAGGCTGGAACGTCTCATCAAACCTGGCGACTATGGCCTTGGTTGGAACGCTCAACAGAACCGAGGGGCCTACAAAGCGGCTTCCAAAGTTGGAGCATTAATTTATGTCGGGATCGGCTATTTGCCTTAAATGATCCTTTGGATTGTATCGATTTAATACCATTGAATGCTTGGAGTCGAATTGATCGAATGAATCTCTCTGGGCTATCGTGCCCGTATTTATACATATTCTGGATACTGGGAGCGCGCCAATAGGAATGGAGCTCGACTATTACGCATTGACAATTCTGCTCTCGCATGGTCCGCTCTCCAGTCGGTCTACAGAGCGACTGACTAATGCGCAGGCGCGTGTTAAACGCTCGGTTCTCCCACTCATTGCTCTGCACACTTCTCTGCTCCCGATCCTTGCTCTCGCCGATCCGCCGATCGACTGAGGATCGCGCATGCGTTCAATTCTCCCCACTCTCAACATTCGATTCTCTCTCTCATTGCACTATCGTCTCGCGGTACTCTGAGCTAATATTAATATTAATGCTAACGCGCTTATTAAAGTAAGAATAATAAGAATATAAGTATTATAATAGTTACTAATTACGTTTATTAAGACAAGAAAAAAAAGAAAAGGGCATTTTGGGGGTTTGTTACACCATTGAATATCTATCGGAGACGAAAATAAAGATTATTGATATAAAAAAATGTTAGTAGAATTGTTTATTAATAATTTGTTTAAACAATTTTTTAACAAAGTGACTGAAATCCATTTCATACAATCAAATTGATCATATTTTGTTGTAACATTAATAGAAACAATTGATTGTTATTAAACAATTTGTTTACATAGTAGATTTCAGTAATATTTAATAACGATAAGTGACATTTCGAAGGTACATTATTTTCATGACGTAGACACCCACTGAGTAAGGTTTTCTGGAAATTCCATCCCCAAAGGGGTGAAAAGGGGTAAAATGTATTTTCTCGGACTCCTTAATATCTCTTAGGGTCGGTTAAATATCACCTTGGTTTTTACTTACAAAGGTTGCCTACACAAATGCCTAAAAATCAATTTCAGGATTTTGCCCTAACCAACCACTAAGAAGGTGAAATGTGTTTTCGCGGATTCCTCAAAATCTCTCAAGGCTTTTGGCTTACCGATTCGTTGGTTGTCGGATGCAAGATTACATTTCAGTAGACTGTTTTCACGTTTTGTTTGTAATGAAGACATAATGCACTTTATGTTGGTTTCATCAGACCCAATAATAAGTGGTTTGAGGGTCCATAAACAAAACAAAATTAAAGGCTTGTGCGAACAAGTTAAAAACTTATTAATTTCTACAAATGATAATGAACGAGAGTCGGATGACGAAAAATCAGCCGATGAATTTTAGTTATAAAAGACCATGAGTCAATATAAATATTATTTTATGCAATAAACTTTAAGTAAACAAAAAATTATAAAAAAAACACGGAAAAAATTATAAAACTGAAAAATGTAAAAAAAGTTTAAAAAGTTCAAATACTGGATTCTGGGGTTTTATTTATGTCTAGAAAAATACGCGTGCTTCGCTACGGTAGAATAATTAAAAGGAATTACTTTTATATCTGCTTTTTGTAGCAATTTTTTATGTAATTTCGATAAAGTAACCTCCGTATAACGGATATTGATATGTTTAGGTATGTGTTCGTTCACACTTACTATTCAAAAGTTAAGACGCCCCAATTCAATGCACACTTCCTTAGTACACCATATTCAGAGTTAACTCTTTAAGGGTTGAGTAGGGTAAAAATTTGAAATTGGTTTTTAGGCATTTGTGTTGCTAGGCTTAAACCAAGTATCGATATGGAATCGGACCGAAGAGCTTTTGAGGGATCCGTGAAAACAAATTATACCCCTTTTCACCCCCTTAGGGGTTGATTAAGGCAAAATCCTGAAATTGAGTTTTAGATATTTGTGTGGGCAACCGTTGTAAGTGAAAACCAAGGTGTGATCTAATCGGATCTAAGAGATATTAAGGAGTCCGAGAAAATACATTTTACCCCTTTTCACCCCTTTGGGGATGGAATTTCCAGAAAACCTTACTCAGTGGGTGTCTACGTCATGAAAATAATGTACCTTCGAAATGTCACTTATCGTTATTAAATATTACTGAAATCTACTATGTAAACAAATTGTTTAATAACAATCAATTGTTTCTATTAATGTTACAACAAAATATGATCAATTTGATTGTATGAAATGGATTTCAGTCACTTTGTTAAAAAATTGTTTAAACAAATTATTAATAAACAATTCTATTAACATTTTTTTATGTCAATAATCTTTATTTTCGTCTCCGATAGATATTCAATGGTTAGATTAATCACGTATTTGCAGTATTTGCCGCGGAAATGATAAAATTAGTAAATAATGTTGGTTTTTCTATTGTTAACAACCAGTTTTTAACAACTATTCATTAGTATAGCATTCTATACAGTATAATGCAACTTTCTAGAGTCATAAAATATAAAGTTATAGCTGTAGGATTTGAATAAACAACGTTTTTCGTTCGTATGATCCCTATTTTACTAGTTTTGGCCGAGTTTGGGCGGCTATATTGGCTCCGCCATCTTCTTTTTCAAAAAACCCGCAACGGGATCGTGATCAGCCCATTACAACAAGTATGTGCAGTACAGTAGTTTGCACAGACAATATAGTGACAAACACCGTGTTCGAATCAGCAAAAAAAAAAAAAAAACAAACAAGTAAAAATAAACTTTTATAAAGAGTATAAAGAGTTCGGCGTGTCGGTCAAGCGTAGGTCTGGAGTGTAGGTCTGGGTTACTCTAGATAATGCCATCAAGTAACAAGGCTTTCTGAACAATCGTCTTGAAACTAGAGAGGGAATCGGTAAAAAAATCGATGCTCCCATGATACTTGTTCGCGAGATCGGATATTCTGTGTAGGGGATCCGTATGTCCGACCCAGGAGGAGTAGCCAGGAGATCGAAAAAGGAGAATATGCCTTGTAGCACGTACAGGCACGCTGAAGTTGACCAGCGAGAGAACATAAGGGTTATCAACCAACCCGATTAATATCCTGTACAAGAAGGACAGGTCAGTGACTCTCCTCCTGTGCTCTAGAGACCGGATACCCATTCTGCTCATAATGGGGCCATAGTCATGGTTGAAACGATCAAGAGGCTGGCCAGTTTTGTAAGCCAGTAAGCGCAAGAACCTATGCTGAACCCTCTCGAGTTGTACTCTGTATTTGTTCCAACGCGGCGTCCAGATCACCGAAGCGTATTCGAGGTGAGGCATCACGAGGGTATTGTAAAGATATCGGAGCGTGGAGGGGTTTGCAAAGTCAGCGCTACTTCTGGATACAAACCCTAGAGCTTTGTTTGAGATCGCAACGACATGTTGAATATGCGGTATGAACGAGAACGATGAATCGACAAGAACACCGAGGTCACGCACAGTATCAACACTGGATAGCTGGATACCAGCGATGTGATAAGGATACAATGACGGATTTTTGCGGCGAGACAATCTCAAAATGTGACATTTACTGATGTTTAGCTCCATTTGGTTCGACAAGCACCACTCCGAGAGTCTATCAAGATCCGATTGGAGTCTTAAGGAGTCGGAAGGACACGAGATGCATTTGTAGATTTTGAGATCGTCCGCGAACAGCAGGAACTCACTACATAAGATAATCTGGCGAATATCATTTATGAAAAGCGCAAATAGTAAAGGTCCGAGATGGGATCCCTGGGGAACTCCTGACGTGACGGAAATCTTGCGAGACAGAACGTCACCGACTCTAACCCGCTGGACACGCCCGGTTAAATACGAGAAGAGCCATGCCAGCAGTGGACCCCTAATCCCAATTGCCGAGAGTTTGTCAATAAGCAAGAAGTGGTCCACCCTGTCAAAGGCCTTCCTGAAGTCGGTGTAGATGACATCAACCTGCATATTCCTTTCCAGACCCCTGGCCACGAAGCCGCAGAAGACGGTCAAGTTGGTGACAGTAGACCTGCCAGACAAAAATCCGCGCTGCTCGTCAGATAAAAAGTTCCTTATCAGGGCACTAAGTTTCTTAGTGACGATAGCCTCGAACATCTTGCCCATAACATTAAGCATCGAGATTGGCCTATAGTTAGAGATGTCGGACTTCGCGCCAGCCTTGTGGATTGGAGTGATAATGCCGGATCTCCAGACTGAGGGAAAGTGACCATTGGACAGAGATCGGTTGTAGATCAGCCAGAGCGGTCTAGACAAGATGAATCTGCAATTTTTCAGAAGGATCGGAGGGATACCATCGTCGCCGGGACCTTTGTATATACTCAAGTTGTTAATTTCATCCATGACATCGCCAATGCTAATACTAAGACCAGCGATGTCCAGCGGCGTGTTGGAGCCGGTGGATGCAGTATAGCTAGGATGCGCTGACGTGTAAACGGACTCGAAAAACCTAGCAAACAGGTCTGCAGTCTCAGAGTTATCGGATGAGTTCGTGTTGTCAAGGTACATAGATCCAGGAAGACCTTGGGCGGCGCGCTTAGAGTTGATAAATTTCCAAAAAACTTTGATATTTAATGGAATAGCTGCTTCCGTGGATGCAACGTATCCCCGATAACACGATCTGGAAAGCGATTTACATTCGGACCTCAGACGACAAAAGGTTAGGTAATCGGGAAAGTCGTTGCTTCTCTTGTAAGCGAGGTGCGCTGCCTTTTTAGCCTTGATTCGCAAAATAAGCTCTTTGGAGAACCAAATCCTAAGATTATAATATTTTAAGACAAGGGTCCCCACGGCAAGAGGGCCCTAGGGACGCACCCCCACCCCTTCCCAAATTAAATCAAGTCTTGATCAAACATTGCGAGATCTGATAGCGAGACACGGTCCAGAAGGGGGGCGGTCACCACCCGCCCCTAGCAGCACTCCGCATTCCTAAAGAGGTGTGTAAAAGCCGGTACGCCGGTATCGCTTAAGTGCTTGGGGCACTGGAACCATTCTTACTTTCTTACTCTTGGCACCGCTACCCTTCCGCGGCCCCGGATCGAGCTTTTCAAGGCTCAGTCACCACTGGACCACGGTCGGAACAGCTGCCTAACCATTCTGCCCTCTTTGGCTGCCTTTCTGTTGGAGATATGAGGGGGGCCCCTGCCTTCGCCCCCCCCCCCCCCGGTGAACCACGCCGAGGGGTAACGGTCCCCTTCGAATCGCGGCTTCAGCCTCCTTCTCAGTCTACTTCCGAGTCACTGACCGAGAAGGGGGCCAGCGTGAAGGTCCTCCCCTTCTGGCGGAGATGAGCCTTAGGTATATTTCCATGGGTTCACCTCCCCCAGGAAACTCGCAATCTTGTCTATACACAGCTTGCTAACCTCTTCTGCTCTAATTACTTCCATGCCAAATATTCTTCTCCGGGTTTCCATTGTACGTGGACACTCGCACAGAACGTGCACAGAGTCCTCCTTGCTAACTTCGCATAGCGAACACATTTCCGTTTCACTAGCCATAATCCTATGTAAGTGAGCATTCAGTGGTGCATGCCCACTTAGAATGCCCACCACATTCCTTGCTTCGACCCTTTCCATTCCTATTAGTTTCCTGGCCCTGTCCCGTTTTGGTTCAGGGCCCAACAACAGCTTCGCCGTCGCACAGTCAGTCGTATCCTCCCACTTCCTTTTCCTAGTCTTATCCCTCCATTCTCTGATAACGGCCTTGAAGGCCACATCAGCTATCGGGGGGATCGCCTCGTCCATCCTGGGAGCCATGCTTGACCCTGCCCTAGCTAGTCGATCTGCCCTCTCATTACCCGCTGTCCCCTCATGTCCTGGTACCCAATATATGGTAATCTTGGCTCCTCTTTTCCCAAGCTCGTTCAATGCTATTCTGCATTCCAATGCCAGCTGAGACACATACATACTCCTACTCAATGCTTTGATAGCGGCCTGGCTATCCGTACAAATCGCTATCCTACTATTGTTTCGATTTCCTCTAACCATTCCAATGGATTCCCTACCGCCTACCGCTCTTCGGTCTCTCTCTTCCTCCTCCCCCTCGTCAAACTCTTTTTGAATACTCCGAACGCATTCTAGGATGGCAGCGATTTCCGCCTGGAACTCCGTCGCATATCTGCCCAGCCTCCTTGTTCCCCACTTCCTCACATCGTTTTCCTTACACCATCCGGACCCTGCCAGCCCGTCCTTCCTCTTTGATCCGTCTGTGTACCAGACCGAGTCATGACTATTCCTGATCTTTTCCTCGTTCCATTCCTTCCTATCGTCGATCGCCACTTCGAACTCCATGTCGAACACATACTTCTTCACTATTAAGTCCCTAGGCATGGTCTTCATCTTATTCAACTCTTCACCTCCTTCCTTCTCCAATATCCAACTGTGACTCTTCTCGTTACCTCCAGTCCATTGATCCCAGCTCTGCAGTCTCAACATCGTCCTCATCGCGAGCTCCTTCACTCTTACCTCCAGTGGTGGTAGGTCCGCTAGAATTTCCAGCGCCCTAGTTGGCGTGGACCTCATCACGCCGAAAATCCTTCTAAGCGCTGCACCCTGGACTTTGTCCAATTCAGCCTTATACGTAGCCATATTTGCTGCTCTCCACCAGATCCCTGCTCCAAAAGTCACCCGGGGGATTACTATCGCTTCATATACCCATTTCATCGTGACCGGTGTCAGTCCCCAGGTCGGTCCGACTGCTCTGCACATCATATTCAGATTGTTCTTGGCCCTGTGAGTCTGTTTGCGGACGTGATCTCCCCACGTTAGCGTCTCATTGATAGTGATCCCTAGGTACCTCACCTTCTTTGATAGTTCCAGCCACCGACCTTGATATACGATCCCTCCGTATTCTGGTCTTCTGTTCTTATTCGCTATCCGGATCAACTCCATTTTGCTCGGATTCACCGATAGACCATTATTCGCACACCATCTTTCCAGTGCATCCAATGCTCTCTGCAAAGTTATCTCCACCACCCCTATGTCTTTGTCCGAGGCCATGAAGACTATATCATCCGCGTACGCCGACGTAGTGACTCCGCATTCCTCAAGGATGTACAACAGTTCATCTACCGCCAGACTCCATAAGAGGGGCGATAAGATCCCACCTTGCGGACATCCTATGTCAACCATTCCCCACACGATAGCCTCTCCCCTGCTGGTCACGACCTTCCTCGTTGTCAACATTTGCTTAATCCATTCTACTATGGTATCGCTGATCGCGAACTTCCTTAGCGCATTTATGATGACCTCCGTGGGGGTTCTGTTAAACGCTCCTTCGATATCTACAAAGCATGCCATCGTCACTAGCTTTTCTTTGTTTGCTATCGCGACCTTCTTCACAAAGTGATGAACCGCCACTTCCACTGACCGCCCCGTCCTAAACGCATGTTGGAACCGATGCAAGGGTCTTCTCTCCAAGTACACGTCTTTTATGTATCTATCCACCAGTCTCTCCATCGTTTTCAGGACGTTCGACAGTAAGCAAATCGGTCGGAACGACTTAGGCGTCGTGTAGTCCTTCTTCCCTGGCTTCGGAATGAACACCACTTTCGTGGTTTCCCATGCCCCTGGTAGTCGACCCGATGCCAGGCTAACCCTCATCATGTTCACCATGGCACCACTTATCCACGAGAGAGCTTCATTTAACAACTTTGGGAAAATCTCATCGACTCCCGGTGCCTTGTAAGCCTCAAAAGATCCCACTGCCCACTTGACTCTCGTCTCGCTCACTACACTTCTGGCCTCTGCCCAGCTAACCTCATTGATATCCGGCCAAGGTCCAGATGCAGGCTCCAGGTTCGATACCGGTACTTCCACCATCCCTTCGTCTCGAACTGAATCTTCCTGATTCCCCCTTGCACCGTCTATCTGTATTCCTGGAAAGTGTTCCTCCAGCAACATGGTGATTATCTCCTCATCATTCTCCGTAAATGCGCCATCGGACTTCTTCAGATCGCCAAGCATCTCTTGGGCATTCCTCTCAAGGATCCTAGTCAGCCTCGCCACTTCCGGTATTCTACTGACACTGGCGCAGTACTGTCTCCATCTGTTTCCGCACTCCATGCCTTGTCGTTCGGGCTTTGTTCGTAAGAGTTTTTGCTTTGAGCTGTAACCTCCTTAGCTCCCCATTCCACCATGGCGTATGGATTTTATTCCTCACTTCTTTGGCCTCGGTCGCACTTTCCCACGCTCGCATCATGGTGCTTACAATTGTTTCATTCGCCGCATCCAGCCCCGCTTGATCGCTGATCCTTGCCTCCGTTATGGGTCCGATGTAGCCCTAGGATTTCTCTTCCATATCTTCTCTACTTGCGAGACGTCTCCTACATCAAACCTGACGTATTTGTGGTCCGACACACTATCCTCACTCAGTACTGTCCATCCCCTGATGTCACCAATCATTCCTGCGGTGGCCACTGTAATGTCCAGTACCTCTTCCCTGTCGACCGTGACGAAGGTAGGTTCATTTCCCACATTTAGGCAGATCACTCCGCTTTCTACGAGATAGTCGGCAAGTTGCTCTCCTCTACGATTCGTGTCCGTACTACCCCACATCTCGTGCCTAGCATTCGCATCCATTCCTATAATGGCGCCCATCTGCTTTCCTTCGCACCATTCGATCACCTCCTTACACTTGCCACCTGGCGGAGCCTCATCCGCGTTCCACGGCAGATAGGCCGAAGACAGTATTATTCCTGCTCCTCCGGTGTTACCAATGCCCCTCCTAGTTATATTGATGGTGGCCACGTCCGGATTGCTCAGCTGGGGTTTAAATGTCGCATGTATCCCTCTTCTCGTGACTATGCACGCTCTTATTCTTCCCTCGCTGGCACAAGCTGCGTAAGTCATACCGACCTCCCTCAGTCCCCTTGGTGCTCCATGCGCGATCCATGGCTCCTGAATGAGCGCCACATCCAGGTCGTGTGTCCGCATCAGCCTCACCAGCATTTTGGTGGCTGCGGACGAGTGATGCAGGTTGATCTGGACCACTCTCAGAGCCATGTCGAAGGTAGCTGGTGATCCCACGACGCCGGTCCCCTCTTGCACTGGGTGACACGCCTACAGACACTACTTTAACCCCCTCCCCCACACATATGTAAGTAACGGATGACTTTAGATCGAACTTCCTGATATAGATCATCGTCTGTAACTAAAGTGAAACCAGATTCTGTTTCCAATAAATAATCAAAACTCTCCACATTTTCTGTATTAACATCATTCAAATCTTGAGTGTCATTATGAGCCCGAATAGATAAAGATTCATCTTAAGCTACTTTTTTATTCTGTTTATTCTATTATTTTTATAGTTTTCAGTTGTTCATAAAGTAATTCGCATTTTTAAAAAATCCCGACAATCTCGGGATTAGTGATATCAAATCCCGGGTTTTTTTAAATAAAAAAAAAACAGCCGGGATCCCGCATCCCGGGATTGAATTCCCTACGTCCAATATGTCTTCATGTAATAACACTGGTACAGTTCTTCCGAGCTTTCCTCGAATTGTAATCCTTTCATATTTTGACAGGGATTTGCTAAAATCTTTTGAAGTTTCCTGAGATATCTTTTGAGAAGAGTTTAAGTCGTCAATGAGCATTCGCTCGAGTTCACCAGCACGCCTCCTGTTGAATACTTGGACTGATGTCAGTGTCATCTCAGCCAATGTGCGCCAAGCAGTAATACTATACCCATCTTCCAGCAAAGCTGTATAACAACCCATCCGTGTATTTTTTAAATATGTATTTAAGTTTTTAATGTCATCCATCGACGGTAAAGTAATATTCTTTTGCCTTTTTCTGAGCGCTTGAGTTTCTTGCACGGTTTTGTTTACAGTGACAGGATAGTCTTCCTCAAGGAGTTTCAAAAAGTTTTCTATTTCATTTTGCCTTGTGATATCCTGACTTTTAATATGGATGCTTCTCAAAATTTGGCCTACATGTTTTATAAGTGTTCCTAAGCTCGATGCAATAGAAGGTGTTTTACAAGTACCACCTGTTTCATCAAACTGTGCAAGAGAATGTACAGCTTTGGCCTACATGTTTTATAAGTGTTCCTAAGCTCGATGCAATAGAAGGTGTTTTACAAGTACCACCTGTTTCATCAAACTGTGCAAGAGAATGTATACAATTATCGTACTTTCTTGGATTATACATACACGCGAATTCGGTTATGTCGCTGTCTATCTTCTTTAACCCCTTCGCGACCGTGGACGAGATATCTCGCTACACGGTATCTGTCATACGACGCCACGGACGAGATATCCCGCGTGTTTATTTATCAAGTTAGTTTTAATTTGAAGAAAAATTAATTTACAAAACATTTTAGCGAATAATAATTGAAACATATGTTATTTTAACAACAGTTTCGTTTATTTTTCTTGTACATGATATAATTCGAAACATGTAACAACACATAATGAAACATCACAGTTTTAACAAAAATAAGTAGTTTCTTTACGTAAACCATTTTTTTTTACACACTGCACAACGTTTGGTCGGGTGACATTTTTTTGTTGTTGGAGGTATTTTTTTCGGGAAGCACCGGGAATTAAAACGAAGTGGATTAACATAAAACTTTTTCCCTTTGTTATAGAACATTTTTTTTTGGCTTGTAATATTTGTAGAAAACAAGGTTTCCCAAGGTTTAAATATAAAGAGTAATATTTATTAATATTATTAGAAACAGTATAAGTCCACCAAATACTCTCTACACATACACACAACGTCTATCGTCGCGCAACTCTCTACAACCGTCTACAACCGTCTACGACTCTTCACGCTACGTTCGCATTCTCCCCAGCCGCAACGCACTGTTGTTCCGCCGTCGCCAACGCCTCGACACGCATCACGCTTCCTCTCTCGCTCCCACTCTCTCTCTCACGCTCGTCACCAAGTTGAACCTCTTCGAACGTCGCAAAACGATCTTTTGTTCTCCCGCGACCCAACCGACAAACCGGCAACCCCGCCCATGGCCTGCTCTCTATCACCGTCGTCGTTCCGGCCGCTCGGCGCACCCGCAACTCTAGCGTCCCTACATATTTCTCTAATAACAAAGATAGTGTGGGCAAGCGGACTATACCCATATATATTATGATAGCGATAAAACAATATATATCGTTGGATGTTGTTTGATGGGATCAGAAAGATCGTTTTAAAGGAATGATAACTGTAGTTTATTCGAACATGTCTTGAGAGTTTCACAGTAGGTGTTTGTCTGTAGGATATACAAAGAGTACTGGTCGCCTGACGACTCTCTCCGAGAGCGCCTTACAGTTTTTCTAAACGCGGAAAGAAAATAGAGTAGGAGAAGCAAGAGAGAGAGAGCGTAGAGGAGAAGATAACTCGAAAGAGATAGTAGAGTAAGAGAGAGAGAATGTACAATAACAGAGAGGGATGTTCGTCCCGCGACATTCCGCCCGCCTCGTCGTACGACGAAACCATAATGGCCTCGTCTCATTTCGTTCTGTCATTTCTCCAGTGCTCGTGGGAGAATACACAGTTTTACCAAAGGACGTCTGATAGTCGAACTCTGGGTGCGGATGGTGACGACACGAACGAGCCCATCTGGTCCCGGGTGCGTCTCTAATATTCGTCCTAGCGCCCACTTGGAAGGTGGGAGAGTTTCATGCTTGATTGCACAAAGGTCTCCAATCCTGACGGGCACCTGCTTCAACTGCCATTTGGATCTAGCCTGTAATGATTGCAAATATTCAGATGACCAACGTCTCCAAAAATGGTCATACATTTGTCGAAGACGCTGCCAATGACCAAGTCGTGCAGGCTTAATGTCAGTTAGTGATGGTTCTGGAACTGTATTAAGTGCAGTCCCAATCAAAAAATGACCAGGAGTTAAGGCCTGAAGGTCCTCAGGATCATCTGAAAGAGCCTGTATGGGCCTTGAGTTCAAACAGGCCTCCACTTGAGTGAGCAACGTTGACATTGCTTCAAAGGTCAACAGCGAGTCTCCCACGACTCGTCTGAGATGATGCTTCGTCGCCTTGACTGCTGCCTCCCATAGGCCTCCAAAATGAGGAGCAGCTGGGGGGTGAAATTTCCACTGCGTGCCATCATTTGCGAGATAGCTTGCGAGAGTCTGTTGTTCATTGCTGGCTGCAGCAAACATCCTGCGCAGTTCGCGATCTGCTCCCACAAAATTAGTGCCACAGTCACTAGTGAGAGTGGCACAGATTCCTCGTCTTGCTGTAAATCGCTTGAAGGCAGCTAGAAAGGCTTCTGCGGTGTAGTCTGAAACAAGCTCTATATGGACGGCACGAGTGGAGAAACAAACAAAGATGGCCAAATAAGCCTTGTACGACTTATATCCTCGACCCTTCGAGGCTCGAATGTGGTATGGGCCTGCGTAGTCAATGCCTGAGTGAAGAAAGGGGCGTGTGGGTGTCACACGAGCAGCCGGTAGATCTCCCATCAGTTGAGATGCGTTCTTCGCTCTCCATTTGATGCATGGAACACAGCGAAGTATGACTGCTCGAACTGCTCTACGTGCTCCAATTATCCAAAATCTACGTCGTAACGATGACGTTACTAGCTGCACTCCGCCGTGCAGCGTGCGCTGGTGATAGCCTTCAATGAGAAGGCGAGTAAATGTGGAATCTTGTGGTAAAATTAGAGGATGCTTCTCATCGTAGTCCAACAGAGAGTGCTTCAATCTTCCACCGACTCGTAGTAAACCTGTCTTGTCCATGAATGGGGCAAGTCGTATCAACTTGCTTCTTTGGAGCCCTTTCTTGGAGCCCAAAACTGCAATGTCCTGTGCAAAGGCGCAGCGCTGCACTTGGCGTATCCACACTAACAGTGCCTTGTCCAGTTCTGACACCGTCACTGTTCCAACTGGAGTTTCTTCAGAAGCTCTGTTCCTGATCCTGACAACAAATTTCAGGCACCAGGCAGTTACTCGTAGAAGCTTAGACAATGAGGAGTAACGCTCCACGAGATCCCATGGTTGTTGTTCTGCCGTCGTGATCAGAGAGTGGGTTTTTCTTTCAAGATCTGTTTCCCTTTTGCAAATGTCTTTCGGCCATGAGGCCAAATCTCTTGATTGTAAGAACTCCGGTCCTTTCCACCACAGTTGATAAGTAATGAGCTGTGAAGGAAGCAATCCTCTCGACGCACAATCAGCTGGATTGTTGCACGAAGTAACATGGTGCCAGTGGGCATCTGGAACAAGCGTTTGAATCCGTGATACTCTGTTTGCCACATATGTTTTCCACTTTGTTGGATGGGCCTGTAGCCAACTTAGCACAACAGA
This sequence comes from Andrena praecox, assembly GCA_963932275.1. Lineage (NCBI taxonomy): Eukaryota > Metazoa > Arthropoda > Insecta > Hymenoptera > Andrenidae > Andrena > Andrena praecox. The sequence goes on along the minus strand of OZ010729.1, from coordinate 34,443,514 downwards.
TGAATCAGACCACAGGTGCACAGGTGATGTCTCGAGACCGAGAACAGATCTCACCTGGCTAGCCAGAGAGGCCACCAAGTCTGCTGCACACAGCTCCAATCTGGGTAGCGAAATTTGCTTAAGAGGTGCTACTCTTGACTTTGAAGTTACCAAGGATATCTGAATGTCACCATCAGATGCTGTTGTGCGCACGTAAATCACCGCTGCATACGCCTTTTCTGACGCGTCTCCAAAGCCATGAATTTCAGAAGGTCATGAGTGTGTGAACATTCCCAACCAACGAGAGATCCTCACTGACGTGAGAAGTGGAAGTTCCGAGTAAAATCGGGTCCAATGGGAAATTATTTCTGACGGCAGGGGGTCGTCCCACTCCACCTGCAAGAGCCAAAGCGACTGAATTAAGATTTTTGCAATGATAATGCAAGGAGCCAACCAACCCAAGGGATCGTAGAGTCTTGCAATACGTGATAGAATAGAACGTTTCGAGGGTTGCTCTAATACTCGGTCCAGTTTCACCTGAAACAAGAACGAGTCAGAAGATTGTTGCCAGGTAAGGCCCAAGAGACTATGCAAATCTGAGTTCCACGAGACATCCGTGGAAACTTCACAGTTGTGACTTGATTGTGTTAATAGTTCTCTTGAGTTAGAGGTCCATCGACTCAAAGGGAATCCGCCCGCCTTGAGAAGATCCGTTAATTGTTGTTGCTTGATTATTGCTTCCTCTTCGTTATCAGCGCCAGAAAGTATATCATCGACGTAGGAGTCATTGAGCAATGCCTCCGCACCGATGGGGTAATTCTTGCCTTCATCTTCGATCAATTGTTTCAAGGTACGAACTGCCAAAAAGGGAGCGCACGCGAGCCCGTAAGTCACCGTGTTCAGAAAGTAAGCACGAACAGGCTGATCCTCACTGGCTCTCCAGAGAATGCACTGAAGACTTCTGTCTTCCTTATGTACCCAAATTTGTCTGTACATTTTTTTAATGTCGCTTGAGAAGACTACAGCGTGACGTCGCCAACGAAGCAGGATTGACGATAGGTCAGGCAGCAGATTTGGTCCGACCATAAGACATTCATTTAACGAAAGACCAGAATCCGTTGGTTGTGAACCATTAAAGACAACACGAATTTTGGAGTTCTCACCTGATTGCTTGAAGACTCCATGATGTGGGAGAAACAAGTGTTGCTTTCGTGACTCGTTGACAACAGGAGTCATGTGTTCCATTTCCAGATATTCTTGCATGAAGCTCTTATAGGCAGTGTAGAAGCTGTTGTCTTTCTTAAACCTACGCTCCATTTGTTTCAACATCTTGAAGGCCGTTCCATAGGAGTCACCCAGATCAGACACGCATGACCTGGTTGGTAGTCGAACAATGTACCTTCCTTCTTCGCTCCGAGAATGAGTTTGCGAAAAGTGTCTTTCACATTGCTGTTCCTCTTCAGTTACAAGAGGCTTGGCAGACACAATCTCTTCTTGTGTCCAAAAACGCTGCAAGATATCACAAAGTGATAGATCAGTAGTACAGTGAAGTGTGGTAACTCCACAGTTAGTCGAAGGTGATCTTCCTTCCGATCCAGTAAGGATCCAACCCAAGGCAGTTTTCTGAGCAATTGGTGCACCTAGAGGACCACAGCACAACCCTGCACGTATGATGAAGGGAAAAATGTCTGCTCCTAACAGTAAGTCTATTGACTCAGTGGAGCTTAGATATGGATCTGCAAGCTGCAGCCCCGCTAAGTGGCTCCAGCTGATTATGTTGCGTCCTTGGGGCACATATGCAGTTACCTTCGGCAATATGAAAGCTAGAACCTGCACGCGATAATCTGATTCAAAGTATGGTGTTATCACCACGGTTGCCACACTTCGAGAGCGGCTCAAAGTTTTGGCACCAATTCCATCCACTGGCACGTAAGCAGCCTTACGTGATAGACGCAGTGTTTGCATTGCTCTTTCTGAGATGAACGACACTTCGGAGCAAGGATCCACCAACGCTCTTACTGTCACATAATCACCAGAGGCAGCGCATGCTCGCACCAGAGCGGTGGCAAGAATGCGATTCGTCGGTGACGTTTGTGGCACGTGTGAGCGCTCACCCTTTGTGCATGCTGCAACATTAGTAAAAACAGTATTGACTTGTTGAGCTGAACTCTCACCTCCTGTGTTTGGTGTAGTATTTGTCTCTGCCACAGCATCATGGATTGACGAGTGATGCCTTTCATTGCATCTTTGACACACCTTAGACGACGTACAATCACGCACAAAGTGCGGACCGAGACAATTTAGGCACAGATTGTGCTGCATCACCATCCTTTTCCTCTCTTGAGGACTGCGCTCTTGATAGCCGCTGCAATGCAGAATGAAATGGTTGCGAAAACACAATGAGCAGCGATTGTGTCTTGCTTCCTTCTTCGTTGTCACATGGGCCTTTATCCTGGAAGAAGAAGTTCCTGCAACTGGTAGTTTCGTTGCTTTATTAGTTTGTCCTAATCCAGCTTTGGATTGACGCTCAGAATGAGGAAAGGCATCCTCGAGAGCCTTTAGGGCATGTATGCGCCCTGTCAAGAACGTCTTCAGCTCCTTGAAAGTTGGAGGAACGGTCGTTGGTCCGATTGCGGTTTCCCAGTCTCGTCTGGAAATGACATCCAATCTTTCCACTGTGTTATGCACAAACCAATCGTCCCAATGTTGTACAGGACGTTTCAGCGATTCAAGACCTTGTGCGGCTTGAATTGTACGATTGAGGAGTTGTTTGATCGCTAAAGAGGATTCAACCTTGACTACTGGCAAGGAACCCAAGGCGTACAGACGTGCGTTTACTAACAGACGCTCATTTTCATAGAGCTCCGTCAGCTTGTCCCATGCCTTCGTGAAGTTTTCCGTCGTGATTTCGATGGTATCCAAAAGTTCCAGCGGTTCATCACTGAGGCTCGTTTTAAGATAATGTAAACGATCAACATCAGAAATGGAAAAATTATTGATCACCAATGATTTAAACAAATCTCTAAAACTCCGCCACTGAACATAATCCCCAGAGAACGTTGGTAGATTTATTTTTGGTAATGGATGAAAGTATTGAGAAGTGTGAGGAGTCACCTGATCTGAAGGAGGTCTCACCATTTCCGTAGAGGTGGATGCCGAGAATTTATCAATAGCGTCTAGCAGCAGACCCTTCTGCGTTAGGTATTCCTCCTCTGTTGAGGCAAACCGATCATCCTTAAAGTATGAAAGAGATTTGTCCTTTTCCTCCGCAATGTCCAAGAGCTGAGCATGTTGTTCTTGGAACGTGGACCAGTTGGTCGCTAATGCTTCCAGTCGTGCTTGAATAGCACCTTTCGTGATTTTTGCTGCTCCCATTTTCCGGAGATTTTCCACAGTTCGACTAATACGAATAGCCAAGTCAATCTGTTGCTTCACACACTTTTCCATTTCCAGGAAAAACTGAGCACTTCGTGCTCACAGGCTCGTGAAAACACTGGTGACCACGATTCAACTCACACACGTGAATTTACAGTCACCCGTACTGAGGCGTTCACAACAAAGTATATCGTCACTGAAAGATCTAGAAGCTTCTAGCAAGTTCAAAGGACAGAGATTTCCGCTAGGCAACAATCGTCTGTTGTCATGAAAAACTGAGCCCGGAAGTCGGGAGTGCGACTGTAATTGGAGAAATACCACAGCACTCCGGTTCACTATGCAACCTTATGGTTATTGCGCAGAGATTGTTATAAGTGATATTAGATAAACGTCCAATGTTTAATCACTGCACTGATTCTCACTTATTTCTTGAGAAAGCGTGCTACTGTTCGCACAAATGCACTTCACCAGTTCGATTCTCTCGATTCAGCGTCCAGAAGGGAATTCCGCGACTCGAGAACTCCGGCTCGAAGGACCATTTAATGTTTGATGGGATCAGAAAGATCGTTTTAAAGGAATGATAACTGTAGTTTATTCGAACATGTCTTGAGAGTTTCACAGTAGGTGTTTGTCTGTAGGATATACAAAGAGTACTGGTCGCCTGACGACTCTCTCCGAGAGCGCCTTACAGTTTTTCTAAACGCGGAAAGAAAATAGAGTAGGAGAAGCAAGAGAGAGAGAGCGTAGAGGAGAAGATAACTCGAAAGAGATAGTAGAGTAAGAGAGAGAGAATGTACAATAACAGAGAGGGATGTTCGTCCCGCGACAGATGTAACATTATAGTAACGCCCCGAAAAACCTTCTTTACGGCTGTATTTCTTACTTTCATTTACTATTAGTTCTATCAGCTCTTTGTCAAAAAAGAACTGAAAAATTGAAGTAGGGCAACTGCTCTCTGATATGCCCGATTCTTGTTGTACTCCGCTACAGTTATCCATATAATTTATAACTCGTGGTTCAAAATTTTCTGTGATGGTTGGAATTTTCCACTTTCTTTCTTCAGTTAATTTTTTCCACCGTTCAGATAATGGAATGTCACCATCATTTATAGTTAACTCTGTATCCTCGATACTATCATTATCACTATTGCTGATAATTCGATTGCTTGAACGTCGAGGCATCATTGTCGATACTCACAAAGCGCCAACTCTAAAAATTGTATTCCCCATAATAGGGTAAACACACCAATAAATGAACATTTAAGGCTAATGAATGAACACTATTATAAAATTATGTTTGCAGCGCGATTGATTCTACGTTCTACGAAAATTGTTTGGATATTTGTTTGTCTCTAATTAATTAGTTGCTTGTTTTAATAACTCATTTTACTCATTTTAATACAGGGTGCGCCATCTTTTATGTCGGTATGTAAACATTGAATAATTTTAACATTTATCAACCGATTGACTTGAGTAAACATGTTTTTGAAACGTCAATTCAGTACAATTTTAACCATGAATCGCTTCACACCGAAACAACGCGCCGAAATAGTGACGCTGTACATTGAAAATAGTCGTTCAGTTATGTTAACTCAACGTGCATATCGTCGAAAATATCGTGGCCAAGAAGCACCGTCTGACAACACTATTCGTCGTTTGGTGTCGAATTTTGTTGAACACGGGACAGTGGGAGATCGTCGACATGCCGTTCATCAACGCCCAAGACGTTCCAATGAACTGGTTGAAGCGGTAAGAGAGAGTGTTGCTGAGAACCCACAAGTGTCGTATCGTCACCGCGCTCAGCATTTTGGCGTCAGTGGAACAACCTTGCGGCGCATTTTGAAGGATGATTTGCATTTGTTTCCGTATAAAGTGCAATTGACTCAAAGAATATTGCCGACAGACCGTCCACGTCGCTTGGAATACGGCCAAACAGTCGCTCGAATGGTTCAAGCTGAACCTGATTTTTGGAAACAAATTTTGATGACCGACGAGGCCCATTTCACACTCTCTGGCGTCGTTAATAAACAAAATTGCCGCATTTGGGGAACGGAGAATCCACACGAGATCCATGAAACACCATTGCATGACCAAAAAGTGACTGCTTGGGCCGGCGTTTGCGCCAAAACCATCATTGGGCCATATTTCTTCAAAGAAGGCCGAACAGTCGATGGGAATCGATATCGGTGGATGTTGGCTCATTATGTCTGCCCACAAATGCGTGAAAAAGGTCTGGACGGTTACTGGTTTCAACAAGACGGTGCGCCATGCCACACTGCAAAGCAAACAATGCAGTTTCTGCAACGAAAATTCCCTGGACGTGTGGTGTCAAAAAAAGGCGACATTGCGTGGCCACCCAGATCTCCTGATTTGACCCCTCCGGACTTCTTTTTGTGGGGTTAATTGAAAAGCAAAGTGTACGCCAACAAGCCTCAGACCATTGACGAGCTCAAGGCAAACATTCGTGCCGAAATCATCGCTGTACCGCCCGAGATGCTCGAAAAAGTGATGGAAAACGCAGCAAAAAGGGCACATTTTGCTATAGCCAATAAAGGCGGCCACTTGATTGATGTTGTATTTAAAAACTAGTCCAAATAAATTGTAAAGGACCAAATTAAATAAAAATACCTCGTATATGGTAATCGGTTGTTTTTTGTAAAAGTTATTCAATATTCACATACCGACATAAAAGATGGCGCACCCTGTATAAAATGTCCATTCACTGGTACGTGTTCATTTACCCTACCTTGCTCAGAACGTGCGATGAACGATATTCAGCTGTAAAAACAGAAAACAAACGCGCAGGATATCTCGTCTTTGGCGCTTAGAGCTTTGACGTCGTGCGGACTATTGAGATTGGTGGTCGTGATGTCACCAAATAAAGATGGCCGAACAGAGTAGGTCGGTTGTAATCTGCAATACGACGTGAGGAATTTTTACAGTCACTGAAAGTAGATACTACGTAAATTGATTCTAGTACAAAAATTGATAAGCAAAAATTTTACCACACACAAGATAAAATGTATATTTTAAATTAATTATTTACACACTGCTTCTATGCAACCGCAGCCAGCGACCTACTCTTTCAGGTTCTGATTTTCGTCACCAGGTAGCGTATCGCAGTGTGGCGAATCCCAATATTGTGTCGCGGGATAACTCGTCCGTGGCATCGTACGAACGACATAATGTCGCGGGATAACTCGTCCGTGGCATCGTACGGACGAAATAATGTCGCGGGATAACTCGTCCGTGGCATAGTACGAACGATATAATGTTGCGGGATAACTCGTCCGTAGCTACGTACGATAGATACCGTGGAGCGAGATATCTCTTCCGTGGTCGCGAAGGGGTGCACGAATCATGTCATGCTGGTGTTCCAAACGATACTTGGAACACATTTTATTTCCAAATGCAATTAAAAGTTCATCATATCGGATAAGTTTAGTTATATCGTCCTCCCTCATGACTGGGAAAACTTTCTTCCTTAAAATAGATTTCGCAGTATAATGTATACGGTATGCTACAGCACGTCCTAAGACTTGAACGTTTCTCTCGTTGTTTATATTAGTTCTATTGGAACACACTTGAACATGATGCCTTATGTTATTTTTGGAAAAGAAGCCTTTGCAATTCACACATGCAACAAAATCAGTTGCCCCTGGTTGCAGCTGTTGCGCGGGACGACGGCAAACAAGCAAATCGCCTTGATTTATCGAAGCATCCATATTGTACATAAAATTTCCTCTGCGTCTAATTAATTCGATAATTTTTTTCCGCTCAATGATACCTAACAATTGAAGTAATTTGTGATTACATAAAGATCAGTCAAAGTGAAAACAATTATAAACACGTATAAACAATTATACGACTCACCTTTCGGCAAATTCCGAAAATTTTTCACGTCTTCCTCATTGTTGTGCTTCGTCTCCAAATGCCTTGGTAATTGTGTCTGCAACTTTTTGCAATACATGCACATGCTCAATTTTTTCTTCTTATTTTTAGAATTGTCAACATGCATTTTGGTGTTATCGCATACACCTATATTAGTTGTATTAAGGCTATTTGAAACATTAAAAAAACTATTCGCACCATTAGCATTGTCATTCGTATCTCCAGTATCTGCATTATCATCACTCATGCTTTCATGAAATAAATTTATGGAATAAACATTAGCTGTACCTCTCCGGCTGTTCTTTATTAAATATAAATTTATATATTTTGATAATATCTATTTCAGGAAGCTTAAGATCGAGTATCTCCTGTTTTATGTCTTGTTCATTGAATTCGCCTCTAATTCCTTTTAGAATCACAGATTTGGGTTTTCGTTCTTTAGGGGTGTACGTAAAAAATTGTATGTTACTGGCTAGCAGCATATCAACGTAACTTTCGGCTCCATCTACATACACAATATGATTGGTCGCGTCCACTTCTCTTATATGAAACGCAGCCTTAGGAATGTTTAGGTTTACAATTTCTTTAATTAAGAAATTAATATTAGTATTGACCGTATATATAGGAGGCTGTTTCTGCACCTTCTTTCTTATGCTACTAGATGGCGCACCTACCTGCTCGTTGCCTTCGATATCCATATTATCTTCATCCAAGAGCACATTGAATCTATTTTTTGTTAACTCAGGCTCTGTTATTTCTGAGGGCTTATCGCTAGCTTTGCTGGTTTTTTTGGGCAGCTCCCATCTATCTTCTAACGACGTACTGGGCTGCGAGCTAGAACTCTGTTGGGAGGTTGCCGTGGAGGTCGACGGCCCATGCTTGCGGGCCACGTTGAGGTTAGGTCTAACCTGTGATAAAGTGCCGCAGTTACTTTCTTTACGCAGCTGCTTGTAAAGTTTGTCTAGCTGCAACGAATGCAGCTTGGGCGTTTTGAGTTGCCTAGGTCTCGTTATGTCGTCCGGCGAAACGTTCTCCTTACCCTCCCCCTCGTGCGAAATGCGACGCTTCTCGCCATGCGCTGGCGGCGTCGCCATCAGGTCTGATATTTAACGCGCGGGGCGACCCCGACGCGTTAAAAGGTCTAAATAATGCAGCACCACAATCACTGACGTTGTTGCTTGTACTGCACTTGCTAAAAAAACACTTTATACTAATAAAATATCGACTTTTATGTGAGATTTTACGAAGAGCACCACACTTACGTCTTGCTCGGACGCGTTACCAACCGCAAGTCCAGTCCACCGCTCTACCAACTCTTGCTCCAACGAATCTTCTTGGGTATAGGTTGCTATAGATGGTATATATCCGGCTTACTACGTTTGTTAAAAACTTTAAACCACAATATCTCGAAAACGAAGGCCCATTCGGCGAAAAGCCGAAATGGTATTTTCATACTACATGAGTACTACGACCTCCATATACTGTCATTCCAAAAGCGATTTCCGCATCCGTGGTGTCCCCTTGTAAGGAGAATAAACGTTCTTCCAAGGGACTTGATACTGTTGTTGCGCCGCACAGTGGGAGAAAATGACACAGTCGGCGTCAAAAATCGATTCCCACGCCAAATCGAAATGAAAATCAACGAAACTTGATATACTGGGGTATTAGGTACCGCTGATCACGATCCCGTTGCGGGTTTTTTGAAAAAGAAGATGGCGGAGCCAATATAGCCGCCCAAACTCGGCCAAAACTAGTAAAATAGGGATCATACGAACGAAAAACGTTGTTTATTCAAATCCTACAGCTATAACTTTATATTTTATGACTCTAGAAAGTTGCATTATACTGTATAGAATGATATACTAATGAATAGTTGTTAAAAACTGGTTGTTAACAATAGAAAAACCAACATTATTTACTAATTTTATCATTTCCGCGGCAAATACTGCAAATACGTGATTAATCTAACCATTGTAACGTTTTCACGCGTGGCGTAACGCGTTTTACAGGATTTCGGGATTGGTTCGAGTGGCGTGCGATAAAGAATTAAAATTCAAGAACCAGAATTAATCTTAATAGTGTTTATTCAATAAAACACTTCTAAATTATACAAACAAACAAAAATTAACGCTTTATAATATTAAAGAAATTAGGATAATTATGTTGCGACTCTCGGTCGGTACAAAAGGATATAGTTGATCGTCTTGGGTTGCGACTCTTGGTCGGTACAAAAGAACGCCCGTTTGATCGATCGATTTAGAGTAATATAACTTAAATAACTAATAGCGACGTCTTAGTCGATTGAAGGAATTAGCTTATGGATCTAGGAATTAGCTTATAGATAGTGACTCTTTTGGTCGATGTAGAAAGACTTAGGAATTATGTAATAGCTTAGGATTTAGGATTGAATATGTTTAAGTCGAGACTCGTTCTTAATTGTTTCTCCGTTTCGTCAAGGGCGGATTTTGCCACTTGGAATAATCTTCCTCCCACGTTGCTCAGGAGTAATATTACTAACCTGAGAATAAGAATTTAACAACTTTGCTTCTTCAAACAAAGGGGCCTACAAGGCGGCTTCCAAGGCTGGAACGTCTCATCAAACCTGGCGACTATGGCCTTGGTTGGAACGCTCAACAGAACCGAGGGGCCTACAAAGCGGCTTCCAAAGTTGGAGCATTAATTTATGTCGGGATCGGCTATTTGCCTTAAATGATCCTTTGGATTGTATCGATTTAATACCATTGAATGCTTGGAGTCGAATTGATCGAATGAATCTCTCTGGGCTATCGTGCCCGTATTTATACATATTCTGGATACTGGGAGCGCGCCAATAGGAATGGAGCTCGACTATTACGCATTGACAATTCTGCTCTCGCATGGTCCGCTCTCCAGTCGGTCTACAGAGCGACTGACTAATGCGCAGGCGCGTGTTAAACGCTCGGTTCTCCCACTCATTGCTCTGCACACTTCTCTGCTCCCGATCCTTGCTCTCGCCGATCCGCCGATCGACTGAGGATCGCGCATGCGTTCAATTCTCCCCACTCTCAACATTCGATTCTCTCTCTCATTGCACTATCGTCTCGCGGTACTCTGAGCTAATATTAATATTAATGCTAACGCGCTTATTAAAGTAAGAATAATAAGAATATAAGTATTATAATAGTTACTAATTACGTTTATTAAGACAAGAAAAAAAAGAAAAGGGCATTTTGGGGGTTTGTTACACCATTGAATATCTATCGGAGACGAAAATAAAGATTATTGATATAAAAAAATGTTAGTAGAATTGTTTATTAATAATTTGTTTAAACAATTTTTTAACAAAGTGACTGAAATCCATTTCATACAATCAAATTGATCATATTTTGTTGTAACATTAATAGAAACAATTGATTGTTATTAAACAATTTGTTTACATAGTAGATTTCAGTAATATTTAATAACGATAAGTGACATTTCGAAGGTACATTATTTTCATGACGTAGACACCCACTGAGTAAGGTTTTCTGGAAATTCCATCCCCAAAGGGGTGAAAAGGGGTAAAATGTATTTTCTCGGACTCCTTAATATCTCTTAGGGTCGGTTAAATATCACCTTGGTTTTTACTTACAAAGGTTGCCTACACAAATGCCTAAAAATCAATTTCAGGATTTTGCCCTAACCAACCACTAAGAAGGTGAAATGTGTTTTCGCGGATTCCTCAAAATCTCTCAAGGCTTTTGGCTTACCGATTCGTTGGTTGTCGGATGCAAGATTACATTTCAGTAGACTGTTTTCACGTTTTGTTTGTAATGAAGACATAATGCACTTTATGTTGGTTTCATCAGACCCAATAATAAGTGGTTTGAGGGTCCATAAACAAAACAAAATTAAAGGCTTGTGCGAACAAGTTAAAAACTTATTAATTTCTACAAATGATAATGAACGAGAGTCGGATGACGAAAAATCAGCCGATGAATTTTAGTTATAAAAGACCATGAGTCAATATAAATATTATTTTATGCAATAAACTTTAAGTAAACAAAAAATTATAAAAAAAACACGGAAAAAATTATAAAACTGAAAAATGTAAAAAAAGTTTAAAAAGTTCAAATACTGGATTCTGGGGTTTTATTTATGTCTAGAAAAATACGCGTGCTTCGCTACGGTAGAATAATTAAAAGGAATTACTTTTATATCTGCTTTTTGTAGCAATTTTTTATGTAATTTCGATAAAGTAACCTCCGTATAACGGATATTGATATGTTTAGGTATGTGTTCGTTCACACTTACTATTCAAAAGTTAAGACGCCCCAATTCAATGCACACTTCCTTAGTACACCATATTCAGAGTTAACTCTTTAAGGGTTGAGTAGGGTAAAAATTTGAAATTGGTTTTTAGGCATTTGTGTTGCTAGGCTTAAACCAAGTATCGATATGGAATCGGACCGAAGAGCTTTTGAGGGATCCGTGAAAACAAATTATACCCCTTTTCACCCCCTTAGGGGTTGATTAAGGCAAAATCCTGAAATTGAGTTTTAGATATTTGTGTGGGCAACCGTTGTAAGTGAAAACCAAGGTGTGATCTAATCGGATCTAAGAGATATTAAGGAGTCCGAGAAAATACATTTTACCCCTTTTCACCCCTTTGGGGATGGAATTTCCAGAAAACCTTACTCAGTGGGTGTCTACGTCATGAAAATAATGTACCTTCGAAATGTCACTTATCGTTATTAAATATTACTGAAATCTACTATGTAAACAAATTGTTTAATAACAATCAATTGTTTCTATTAATGTTACAACAAAATATGATCAATTTGATTGTATGAAATGGATTTCAGTCACTTTGTTAAAAAATTGTTTAAACAAATTATTAATAAACAATTCTATTAACATTTTTTTATGTCAATAATCTTTATTTTCGTCTCCGATAGATATTCAATGGTTAGATTAATCACGTATTTGCAGTATTTGCCGCGGAAATGATAAAATTAGTAAATAATGTTGGTTTTTCTATTGTTAACAACCAGTTTTTAACAACTATTCATTAGTATAGCATTCTATACAGTATAATGCAACTTTCTAGAGTCATAAAATATAAAGTTATAGCTGTAGGATTTGAATAAACAACGTTTTTCGTTCGTATGATCCCTATTTTACTAGTTTTGGCCGAGTTTGGGCGGCTATATTGGCTCCGCCATCTTCTTTTTCAAAAAACCCGCAACGGGATCGTGATCAGCCCATTACAACAAGTATGTGCAGTACAGTAGTTTGCACAGACAATATAGTGACAAACACCGTGTTCGAATCAGCAAAAAAAAAAAAAAAACAAACAAGTAAAAATAAACTTTTATAAAGAGTATAAAGAGTTCGGCGTGTCGGTCAAGCGTAGGTCTGGAGTGTAGGTCTGGGTTACTCTAGATAATGCCATCAAGTAACAAGGCTTTCTGAACAATCGTCTTGAAACTAGAGAGGGAATCGGTAAAAAAATCGATGCTCCCATGATACTTGTTCGCGAGATCGGATATTCTGTGTAGGGGATCCGTATGTCCGACCCAGGAGGAGTAGCCAGGAGATCGAAAAAGGAGAATATGCCTTGTAGCACGTACAGGCACGCTGAAGTTGACCAGCGACAGAACATAAGGGTTATCAACCAACCCGATTAATATCCTGTACAAGAAGGACAGGTCAGTGACTCTCCTCCTGTGCTCTAGAGACCGGATACCCATTCTGCTCATAATGGGGCCATAGTCATGGTTGAAACGATCAAGAGGCTGGCCAGTTTTGTAAGCCAGTAAGCGCAAGAACCTATGCTGAACCCTCTCGAGTTGTACTCTGTATTTGTTCCAACGCGGCGTCCAGATCACCGAAGCGTATTCGAGGTGAGGCATCACGAGGGTATTGTAAAGATATCGGAGCGTGGAGGGGTTTGCAAAGTCAGCGCTACTTCTGGATACAAACCCTAGAGCTTTGTTTGAGATCGCAACGACATGTTGAATATGCGGTATGAACGAGAACGATGAATCGACAAGAACACCGAGGTCACGCACAGTATCAACACTGGATAGCTGGATACCAGCGATTTGATAAGGATACAATGACGGATTTTTGCGGCGAGACAATCTCAAAATGTGACATTTACTGATGTTTAGCTCCATTTGGTTCGACAAGCACCACTCCGAGAGTCTATCAAGATCCGATTGGAGTCTTAAGGAGTCGGAAGGACACGAGATGCATTTGTAGATTTTGAGATCGTCCGCGAACAGCAGGAACTCACTACATAAGATAATCTGGCGAATATCATTTATGAAAAGCGCAAATAGTAAAGGTCCGAGATGGGATCCCTGGGGAACTCCTGACGTGACGGAAATCTTGCGAGACAGAACGTCACCGACTCTAACCCGCTGGACACGCCCGGTTAAATACGAGAAGAGCCATGCCAGCAGTGGACCCCTAATCCCAATTGCCGAGAGTTTGTCAATAAGCAAGAAGTGGTCCACCCTGTCAAAGGCCTTCCTGAAGTCGGTGTAGATGACATCAACCTGCATATTCCTTTCCAGACCCCTGGCCACGAAGCCGCAGAAGACGGTCAAGTTGGTGACAGTAGACCTGCCAGACAAAAATCCGCGCTGCTCGTCAGATAAAAAGTTCCTTATCAGGGCACTAAGTTTCTTAGTGACGATAGCCTCGAACATCTTGCCCATAACATTAAGCATCGAGATTGGCCTATAGTTAGAGATGTCGGACTTCGCGCCAGCCTTGTGGATTGGAGTGATAATGCCGGATCTCCAGACTGAGGGAAAGTGACCATTGGACAGAGATCGGTTGTAGATCAGCCAGAGCGGTCTAGACAAGATGAATCTGCAATTTTTCAGAAGGATCGGAGGGATACCATCGTCGCCGGGACCTTTGTATATACTCAAGTTGTTAATTTCATCCATGACATCGCCAATGCTAATACTAAGACCAGCGATGTCCAGCGGCGTGTTGGAGCCGGTGGATGCAGTATAGCTAGGATGCGCTGACGTGTAAACGGACTCGAAAAACCTAGCAAACAGGTCTGCAGTCTCAGAGTTATCGGATGAGTTCGTGTTGTCAAGGTACATAGATCCAGGAAGACCTTGGGCGGCGCGCTTAGAGTTGATAAATTTCCAAAAAACTTTGATATTTAATGGAATAGCTGCTTCCGTGGATGCAACGTATCCCCGATAACACGATCTGGAAAGCGATTTACATTCGGACCTCAGACGACAAAAGGTTAGGTAATCGGGAAAGTCGTTGCTTCTCTTGTAAGCGAGGTGCGCTGCCTTTTTAGCCTTGATTCGCAAAATAAGCTCTTTGGAGAACCAAATCCTAAGATTATAATATTTTAAGACAAGGGTCCCCACGGCAAGAGGGCCCTAGGGACGCACCCCCACCCCTTCCCAAATTAAATCAAGTCTTGATCAAACATTGCGAGATCTGATAGCGAGACACGGTCCAGAAGGGGGGCGGTCACCACCCGCCCCTAGCAGCACTCCGCATTCCTAAAGAGGTGTGTAAAAGCCGGTACGCCGGTATCGCTTAAGTGCTTGGGGCACTGGAACCATTCTTACTTTCTTACTCTTGGCACCGCTACCCTTCCGCGGCCCCGGATCGAGCTTTTCAAGGCTCAGTCACCACTGGACCACGGTCGGAACAGCTGCCTAACCATTCTGCCCTCTTTGGCTGCCTTTCTGTTGGAGATATGAGGGGGGCCCCTGCCTTCGCCCCCCCCCCCCCCCGGTGAACCACGCCGAGGGGTAACGGTCCCCTTCGAATCGCGGCTTCAGCCTCCTTCTCAGTCTACTTCCGAGTCACTGACCGAGAAGGGGGCCAGCGTGAAGGTCCTCCCCTTCTGGCGGAGATGAGCCTTAGGTATATTTCCATGGGTTCACCTCCCCCAGGAAACTCGCAATCTTGTCTATACACAGCTTGCTAACCTCTTCTGCTCTAATTACTTCCATGCCAAATATTCTTCTCCGGGTTTCCATTGTACGTGGACACTCGCACAGAACGTGCACAGAGTCCTCCTTGCTAACTTCGCATAGCGAACACATTTCCGTTTCACTAGCCATAATCCTATGTAAGTGAGCATTCAGTGGTGCATGCCCACTTAGAATGCCCACCACATTCCTTGCTTCGACCCTTTCCATTCCTATTAGTTTCCTGGCCCTGTCCCGTTTTGGTTCAGGGCCCAACAACAGCTTCGCCGTCGCACAGTCAGTCGTATCCTCCCACTTCCTTTTCCTAGTCTTATCCCTCCATTCTCTGATAACGGCCTTGAAGGCCACATCAGCTATCGGGGGGATCGCCTCGTCCATCCTGGGAGCCATGCTTGACCCTGCCCTAGCTAGTCGATCTGCCCTCTCATTACCCGCTGTCCCCTCATGTCCTGGTACCCAATATATGGTAATCTTGGCTCCTCTTTTCCCAAGCTCGTTCAATGCTATTCTGCATTCCAATGCCAGCTGAGACACATACATACTCCTACTCAATGCTTTGATAGCGGCCTGGCTATCCGTACAAATCGCTATCCTACTATTGTTTCGATTTCCTCTAACCATTCCAATGGATTCCCTACCGCCTACCGCTCTTCGGTCTCTCTCTTCCTCCTCCCCCTCGTCAAACTCTTTTTGAATACTCCGAACGCATTCTAGGATGGCAGCGATTTCCGCCTGGAACTCCGTCGCATATCTGCCCAGCCTCCTTGTTCCCCACTTCCTCACATCGTTTTCCTTACACCATCCGGACCCTGCCAGCCCGTCCTTCCTCTTTGATCCGTCTGTGTACCAGACCGAGTCATGACTATTCCTGATCTTTTCCTCGTTCCATTCCTTCCTATCGTCGATCGCCACTTCGAACTCCATGTCGAACACATACTTCTTCACTATTAAGTCCCTAGGCATGGTCTTCATCTTATTCAACTCTTCACCTCCTTCCTTCTCCAATATCCAACTGTGACTCTTCTCGTTACCTCCAGTCCATTGATCCCAGCTCTGCAGTCTCAACATCGTCCTCATCGCGAGCTCCTTCACTCTTACCTCCAGTGGTGGTAGGTCCGCTAGAATTTCCAGCGCCCTAGTTGGCGTGGACCTCATCACGCCGAAAATCCTTCTAAGCGCTGCACCCTGGACTTTGTCCAATTCAGCCTTATACGTAGCCATATTTGCTGCTCTCCACCAGATCCCTGCTCCAAAAGTCACCCGGGGGATTACTATCGCTTCATATACCCATTTCATCGTGACCGGTGTCAGTCCCCAGGTCGGTCCGACTGCTCTGCACATCATATTCAGATTGTTCTTGGCCCTGTGAGTCTGTTTGCGGACGTGATCTCCCCACGTTAGCGTCTCATTGATAGTGATCCCTAGGTACCTCACCTTCTTTGATAGTTCCAGCCACCGACCTTGATATACGATCCCTCCGTATTCTGGTCTTCTGTTCTTATTCGCTATCCGGATCAACTCCATTTTGCTCGGATTCACCGATAGACCATTATTCGCACACCATCTTTCCAGTGCATCCAATGCTCTCTGCAAAGTTATCTCCACCACCCCTATGTCTTTGTCCGAGGCCATGAAGACTATATCATCCGCGTACGCCGACGTAGTGACTCCGCATTCCTCAAGGATGTACAACAGTTCATCTACCGCCAGACTCCATAAGAGGGGCGATAAGATCCCACCTTGCGGACATCCTATGTCAACCATTCCCCACACGATAGCCTCTCCCCTGCTGGTCACGACCTTCCTCGTTGTCAACATTTGCTTAATCCATTCTACTATGGTATCGCTGATCGCGAACTTCCTTAGCGCATTTATGATGACCTCCGTGGGGGTTCTGTTAAACGCTCCTTCGATATCTACAAAGCATGCCATCGTCACTAGCTTTTCTTTGTTTGCTATCGCGACCTTCTTCACAAAGTGATGAACCGCCACTTCCACTGACCGCCCCGTCCTAAACGCATGTTGGAACCGATGCAAGGGTCTTCTCTCCAAGTACACGTCTTTTATGTATCTATCCACCAGTCTCTCCATCGTTTTCAGGACGTTCGACAGTAAGCAAATCGGTCGGAACGACTTAGGCGTCGTGTAGTCCTTCTTCCCTGGCTTCGGAATGAACACCACTTTCGTGGTTTCCCATGCCCCTGGTAGTCGACCCGATGCCAGGCTAACCCTCATCATGTTCACCATGGCACCACTTATCCACGAGAGAGCTTCATTTAACAACTTTGGGAAAATCTCATCGACTCCCGGTGCCTTGTAAGCCTCAAAAGATCCCACTGCCCACTTGACTCTCGTCTCGCTCACTACACTTCTGGCCTCTGCCCAGCTAACCTCATTGATATCCGGCCAAGGTCCAGATGCAGGCTCCAGGTTCGATACCGGTACTTCCACCATCCCTTCGTCTCGAACTGAATCTTCCTGATTCCCCCTTGCACCGTCTATCTGTATTCCTGGAAAGTGTTCCTCCAGCAACATGGTGATTATCTCCTCATCATTCTCCGTAAATGCGCCATCGGACTTCTTCAGATCGCCAAGCATCTCTTGGGCATTCCTCTCAAGGATCCTAGTCAGCCTCGCCACTTCCGGTATTCTACTGACACTGGCGCAGTACTGTCTCCATCTGTTTCCGCACTCCATGCCTTGTCGTTCGGGCTTTGTTCGTAAGAGTTTTTGCTTTGAGCTGTAACCTCCTTAGCTCCCCATTCCACCATGGCGTATGGATTTTATTCCTCACTTCTTTGGCCTCGGTCGCACTTTCCCACGCTCGCATCATGGTGCTTACAATTGTTTCATTCGCCGCATCCAGCCCCGCTTGATCGCTGATCCTTGCCTCCGTTATGGGTCCGATGTAGCCCTAGGATTTCTCTTCCATATCTTCTCTACTTGCGAGACGTCTCCTACATCAAACCTGACGTATTTGTGGTCCGACACACTATCCTCACTCAGTACTGTCCATCCCCTGATGTCACCAATCATTCCTGCGGTGGCCACTGTAATGTCCAGTACCTCTTCCCTGTCGACCGTGACGAAGGTAGGTTCATTTCCCACATTTAGGCAGATCACTCCGCTTTCTACGAGATAGTCGGCAAGTTGCTCTCCTCTACGATTCGTGTCCGTACTACCCCACATCTCGTGCCTAGCATTCGCATCCATTCCTATAATGGCGCCCATCTGCTTTCCTTCGCACCATTCGATCACCTCCTTACACTTGCCACCTGGCGGAGCCTCATCCGCGTTCCACGGCAGATAGGCCGAAGACAGTATTATTCCTGCTCCTCCGGTGTTACCAATGCCCCTCCTAGTTATATTGATGGTGGCCACGTCCGGATTGCTCAGCTGGGGTTTAAATGTCGCATGTATCCCTCTTCTCGTGACTATGCACGCTCTTATTCTTCCCTCGCTGGCACAAGCTGCGTAAGTCATACCGACCTCCCTCAGTCCCCTTGGTGCTCCATGCGCGATCCATGGCTCCTGAATGAGCGCCACATCCAGGTCGTGTGTCCGCATCAGCCTCACCAGCATTTTGGTGGCTGCGGACGAGTGATGCAGGTTGATCTGGACCACTCTCAGAGCCATGTCGAAGGTAGCTGGTGATCCCACGACGCCGGTCCCCTCTTGCACTGGGTGACACGCCTACAGACACTACTTTAACCCCCTCCCCCACACATATGTAAGTAACGGATGACTTTAGATCGAACTTCCTGATATAGATCATCGTCTGTAACTAAAGTGAAACCAGATTCTGTTTCCAATAAATAATCAAAACTCTCCACATTTTCTGTATTAACATCATTCAAATCTTGAGTGTCATTATGAGCCCGAATAGATAAAGATTCATCTTAAGCTACTTTTTTATTCTGTTTATTCTATTATTTTTATAGTTTTCAGTTGTTCATAAAGTAATTCGCATTTTTAAAAAATCCCGACAATCTCGGGATTAGTGATATCAAATCCCGGGTTTTTTTAAATAAAAAAAAAACAGCCGGGATCCCGCATCCCGGGATTGAATTCCCTACGTCCAATATGTCTTCATGTAATAACACTGGTACAGTTCTTCCGAGCTTTCCTCGAATTGTAATCCTTTCATATTTTGACAGGGATTTGCTAAAATCTTTTGAAGTTTCCTGAGATATCTTTTGAGAAGAGTTTAAGTCGTCAATGAGCATTCGCTCGAGTTCACCAGCACGCCTCCTGTTGAATACTTGGACTGATGTCAGTGTCATCTCAGCCAATGTGCGCCAAGCAGTAATACTATACCCATCTTCCAGCAAAGCTGTATAACAACCCATCCGTGTATTTTTTAAATATGTATTTAAGTTTTTAATGTCATCCATCGACGGTAAAGTAATATTCTTTTGCCTTTTTCTGAGCGCTTGAGTTTCTTGCACGGTTTTGTTTACAGTGACAGGATAGTCTTCCTCAAGGAGTTTCAAAAAGTTTTCTATTTCATTTTGCCTTGTGATATCCTGACTTTTAATATGGATGCTTCTCAAAATTTGGCCTACATGTTTTATAAGTGTTCCTAAGCTCGATGCAATAGAAGGTGTTTTACAAGTACCACCTGTTTCATCAAACTGTGCAAGAGAATGTACAGCTTTGGCCTACATGTTTTATAAGTGTTCCTAAGCTCGATGCAATAGAAGGTGTTTTACAAGTACCACCTGTTTCATCAAACTGTGCAAGAGAATGTATACAATTATCGTACTTTCTTGGATTATACATACACGCGAATTCGGTTATGTCGCTGTCTATCTTCTTTAACCCCTTCGCGACCGTGGACGAGATATCTCGCTACACGGTATCTGTCATACGACGCCACGGACGAGATATCCCGCGTGTTTATTTATCAAGTTAGTTTTAATTTGAAGAAAAATTAATTTACAAAACATTTTAGCGAATAATAATTGAAACATATGTTATTTTAACAACAGTTTCGTTTATTTTTCTTGTACATGATATAATTCGAAACATGTAACAACACATAATGAAACATCACAGTTTTAACAAAAATAAGTAGTTTCTTTACGTAAACCATTTTTTTTTACACACTGCACAACGTTTGGTCGGGTGACATTTTTTTGTTGTTGGAGGTATTTTTTTCGGGAAGCACCGGGAATTAAAACGAAGTGGATTAACATAAAACTTTTTCCCTTTGTTATAGAACATTTTTTTTTGGCTTGTAATATTTGTAGAAAACAAGGTTTCCCAAGGTTTAAATATAAAGAGTAATATTTATTAATATTATTAGAAACAGTATAAGTCCACCAAATACTCTCTACACATACACACAACGTCTATCGTCGCGCAACTCTCTACAACCGTCTACAACCGTCTACGACTCTTCACGCTACGTTCGCATTCTCCCCAGCCGCAACGCACTGTTGTTCCGCCGTCGCCAACGCCTCGACACGCATCACGCTTCCTCTCTCGCTCCCACTCTCTCTCTCACGCTCGTCACCAAGTTGAACCTCTTCGAACGTCGCAAAACGATCTTTTGTTCTCCCGCGACCCAACCGACAAACCGGCAACCCCGCCCATGGCCTGCTCTCTATCACCGTCGTCGTTCCGGCCGCTCGGCGCACCCGCAACTCTAGCGTCCCTACATATTTCTCTAATAACAAAGATAGTGTGGGCAAGCGGACTATACCCATATATATTATGATAGCGATAAAACAATATATATCGTTGGATGTTGTTTGATGGGATCAGAAAGATCGTTTTAAAGGAATGATAACTGTAGTTTATTCGAACATGTCTTGAGAGTTTCACAGTAGGTGTTTGTCTGTAGGATATACAAAGAGTACTGGTCGCCTGACGACTCTCTCCGAGAGCGCCTTACAGTTTTTCTAAACGCGGAAAGAAAATAGAGTAGGAGAAGCAAGAGAGAGAGAGCGTAGAGGAGAAGATAACTCGAAAGAGATAGTAGAGTAAGAGAGAGAGAATGTACAATAACAGAGAGGGATGTTCGTCCCGCGACATTCCGCCCGCCTCGTCGTACGACGAAACCATAATGGCCTCGTCTCATTTCGTTCTGTCATTTCTCCAGTGCTCGTGGGAGAATACACAGTTTTACCAAAGGACGTCTGATAGTCGAACTCTGGGTGCGGATGGTGACGACACGAACGAGCCCATCTGGTCCCGGGTGCGTCTCTAATATTCGTCCTAGCGCCCACTTGGAAGGTGGGAGAGTTTCATGCTTGATTGCACAAAGGTCTCCAATCCTGACGGGCACCTGCTTCAACTGCCATTTGGATCTAGCCTGTAATGATTGCAAATATTCAGATGACCAACGTCTCCAAAAATGGTCATACATTTGTCGAAGACGCTGCCAATGACCAAGTCGTGCAGGCTTAATGTCAGTTAGTGATGGTTCTGGAACTGTATTAAGTGCAGTCCCAATCAAAAAATGACCAGGAGTTAAGGCCTGAAGGTCCTCAGGATCATCTGAAAGAGCCTGTATGGGCCTTGAGTTCAAACAGGCCTCCACTTGAGTGAGCAACGTTGACATTGCTTCAAAGGTCAACAGCGAGTCTCCCACGACTCGTCTGAGATGATGCTTCGTCGCCTTGACTGCTGCCTCCCATAGGCCTCCAAAATGAGGAGCAGCTGGGGGGTGAAATTTCCACTGCGTGCCATCATTTGCGAGATAGCTTGCGAGAGTCTGTTGTTCATTGCTGGCTGCAGCAAACATCCTGCGCAGTTCGCGATCTGCTCCCACAAAATTAGTGCCACAGTCACTAGTGAGAGTGGCACAGATTCCTCGTCTTGCTGCAAATCGCTTGAAGGCAGCTAGAAAGGCTTCTGCGGTGTAGTCTGAAACAAGCTCTATATGGACGGCACGAGTGGAGAAACAAACAAAGATGGCCAAATAAGCCTTGTACGACTTATATCCTCGACCCTTCGAGGCTCGAATGTGGTATGGGCCTGCGTAGTCAATGCCTGAGTGAAGAAAGGGGCGTGTGGGTGTCACACGAGCAGCCGGTAGATCTCCCATCAGTTGAGATGCGTTCTTCGCTCTCCATTTGATGCATGGAACACAGCGAAGTATGACTGCTCGAACTGCTCTACGTGCTCCAATTATCCAAAATCTACGTCGTAACGATGACGTTACTAGCTGCACTCCGCCGTGCAGCGTGCGCTGGTGATAGCCTTCAATGAGAAGGCGAGTAAATGTGGAATCTTGTGGTAAAATTAGAGGATGCTTCTCATCGTAGTCCAACAGAGAGTGCTTCAATCTTCCACCGACTCGTAGTAAACCTGTCTTGTCCATGAATGGGGCAAGTCGTATCAACTTGCTTCTTTGGAGCCCTTTCTTGGAGCCCAAAACTGCAATGTCCTGTGCAAAGGCGCAGCGCTGCACTTGGCGTATCCACACTAACAGTGCCTTGTCCAGTTCTGACACCGTCACTGTTCCAACTGGAGTTTCTTCAGAAGCTCTGTTCCTGATCCTGACAACAAATTTCAGGCACCAGGCAGTTACTCGTAGAAGCTTAGACAATGAGGAGTAACGCTCCACGAGATCCCATGGTTGTTGTTCTGCCGTCGTGATCAGAGAGTGGGTTTTTCTTTCAAGATCTGTTTCCCTTTTGCAAATGTCTTTCGGCCATGAGGCCAAATCTCTTGATTGTAAGAACTCCGGTCCTTTCCACCACAGTTGATAAGTAATGAGCTGTGAAGGAAGCAATCCTCTCGACGCACAATCAGCTGGATTGTTGCACGAAGTAACATGGTGCCAGTGGGCATCTGGAACAAGCGTTTGAATCCGTGATACTCTGTTTGCCACATATGTTTTCCACTTTGTTGGATGGGCCTGTAGCCAACTTAGCACAACAGATGAATCAGACCACAGGTGCACAGGTGATGTCTCGAGACCGAGAACAGATCTCACCTGGCTAGCCAGAGAGGCCACCAAGTCTGCTGCACACAGCTCCAATCTGGGTAGCGAAATTTGCTTAAGAGGTGCTACTCTTGACTTTGAAGTTACCAAGGATATCTGAATGTCACCATCAGATGCTGTTGTGCGCACGTAAATCACCGCTGCATACGCCTTTTCTGACGCGTCTCCAAAGCCATGAATTTCAGAAGGTCATGAGTGTGTGAACATTCCCAACCAACGAGAGATCCTCACTGACGTGAGAAGTGGAAGTTCCGAGTAAAATCGGGTCCAATGGGAAATTATTTCTGACGGCAGGGGGTCGTCCCACTCCACCTGCAAGAGCCAAAGCGACTGAATTAAGATTTTTGCAATGATAATGCAAGGAGCCAACCAACCCAAGGGATCGTAGAGTCTTGCAATACGTGATAGAATAGAACGTTTCGAGGGTTGCTCTAATACTCGGTCCAGTTTCACCTGAAACAAGAACGAGTCAGAAGATTGTTGCCAGGTAAGGCCCAAGAGACTATGCAAATCTGAGTTCCACGAGACATCCGTGGAAACTTCACAGTTGTGACTTGATTGTGTTAATAGTTCTCTTGAGTTAGAGGTCCATCGACTCAAAGGGAATCCGCCCGCCTTGAGAAGATCCGTTAATTGTTGTTGCTTGATTATTGCTTCCTCTTCGTTATCAGCGCCAGAAAGTATATCATCGACGTAGGAGTCATTGAGCAATGCCTCCGCACCGATGGGGTAATTCTTGCCTTCATCTTCGATCAATTGTTTCAAGGTACGAACTGCCAAAAAGGGAGCGCACGCGAGCCCGTAAGTCACCGTGTTCAGAAAGTAAGCACGAACAGGCTGATCCTCACTGGCTCTCCAGAGAATGCACTGAAGACTTCTGTCTTCCTTATGTACCCAAATTTGTCTGTACATTTTTTTAATGTCGCTTGAGAAGACTACAGCGTGACGTCGCCAACGAAGCAGGATTGACGATAGGTCAGGCAGCAGATTTGGTCCGACCATAAGACATTCATTTAACGAAAGACCAGAATCCGTTGGTTGTGAACCATTAAAGACAACACGAATTTTGGAGTTCTCACCTGATTGCTTGAAGACTCCATGATGTGGGAGAAACAAGTGTTGCTTTCGTGACTCGTTGACAACAGGAGTCATGTGTTCCATTTCCAGATATTCTTGCATGAAGCTCTTATAGGCAGTGTAGAAGCTGTTGTCTTTCTTAAACCTACGCTCCATTTGTTTCAACATCTTGAAGGCCGTTCCATAGGAGTCACCCAGATCAGACACGCATGACCTGGTTGGTAGTCGAACAATGTACCTTCCTTCTTCGCTCCGAGAATGAGTTTGCGAAAAGTGTCTTTCACATTGCTGTTCCTCTTCAGTTACAAGAGGCTTGGCAGACACAATCTCTTCTTGTGTCCAAAAACGCTGCAAGATATCACAAAGTGATAGATCAGTAGTACAGTGAAGTGTGGTAACTCCACAGTTAGTCGAAGGTGATCTTCCTTCCGATCCAGTAAGGATCCAACCCAAGGCAGTTTTCTGAGCAATTGGTGCACCTAGAGGACCACAGCACAACCCTGCACGTATGATGAAGGGAAAAATGTCTGCTCCTAACAGTAAGTCTATTGACTCAGTGGAGCTTAGATATGGATCTGCAAGCTGCAGCCCCGCTAAGTGGCTCCAGCTGATTATGTTGCGTCCTTGGGGCACATATGCAGTTACCTTCGGCAATATGAAAGCTAGAACCTGCACGCGATAATCTGATTCAAAGTATGGTGTTATCACCACGGTTGCCACACTTCGAGAGCGGCTCAAAGTTTTGGCACCAATTCCATCCACTGGCACGTAAGCAGCCTTACGTGATAGACGCAGTGTTTGCATTGCTCTTTCTGAGATGAACGACACTTCGGAGCAAGGATCCACCAACGCTCTTACTGTCACATAATCACCAGAGGCAGCGCATGCTCGCACCAGAGCGGTGGCAAGAATGCGATTCGTCGGTGACGTTTGTGGCACGTGTGAGCGCTCACCCTTTGTGCATGCTGCAACATTAGTAAAAACAGTATTGACTTGTTGAGCTGAACTCTCACCTCCTGTGTTTGGTGTAGTATTTGTCTCTGCCACAGCATCATGGATTGACGAGTGATGCCTTTCATTGCATCTTTGACACACCTTAGACGACGTACAATCACGCACAAAGTGCGGACCGAGACAATTTAGGCACAGATTGTGCTGCATCACCATCCTTTTCCTCTCTTGAGGACTGCGCTCTTGATAGCCGCTGCAATGCAGAATGAAATGGTTGCGAAAACACAATGAGCAGCGATTGTGTCTTGCTTCCTTCTTCGTTGTCACATGGGCCTTTATCCTGGAAGAAGAAGTTCCTGCAACTGGTAGTTTCGTTGCTTTATTAGTTTGTCCTAATCCAGCTTTGGATTGACGCTCAGAATGAGGAAAGGCATCCTCGAGAGCCTTTAGGGCATGTATGCGCCCTGTCAAGAACGTCTTCAGCTCCTTGAAAGTTGGAGGAACGGTCGTTGGTCCGATTGCGGTTTCCCAGTCTCGTCTGGAAATGACATCCAATCTTTCCACTGTGTTATGCACAAACCAATCGTCCCAATGTTGTACAGGACGTTTCAGCGATTCAAGACCTTGTGCGGCTTGAATTGTACGATTGAGGAGTTGTTTGATCGCTAAAGAGGATTCAACCTTGACTACTGGCAAGGAACCCAAGGCGTACAGACGTGCGTTTACTAACAGACGCTCATTTTCATAGAGCTCCGTCAGCTTGTCCCATGCCTTCGTGAAGTTTTCCGTCGTGATTTCGATGGTATCCAAAAGTTCCAGCGGTTCATCACTGAGGCTCGTTTTAAGATAATGTAAACGATCAACATCAGAAATGGAAAAATTATTGATCACCAATGATTTAAACAAATCTCTAAAACTCCGCCACTGAACATAATCCCCAGAGAACGTTGGTAGATTTATTTTTGGTAATGGATGAAAGTATTGAGAAGTGTGAGGAGTCACCTGATCTGAAGGAGGTCTCACCATTTCCGTAGAGGTGGATGCCGAGAATTTATCAATAGCGTCTAGCAGCAGACCCTTCTGCGTTAGGTATTCCTCCTCTGTTGAGGCAAACCGATCATCCTTAAAGTATGAAAGAGATTTGTCCTTTTCCTCCGCAATGTCCAAGAGCTGAGCATGTTGTTCTTGGAACGTGGACCAGTTGGTCGCTAATGCTTCCAGTCGTGCTTGAATAGCACCTTTCGTGATTTTTGCTGCTCCCATTTTCCGGAGATTTTCCACAGTTCGACTAATACGAATAGCCAAGTCAATCTGTTGCTTCACACACTTTTCCATTTCCAGGAAAAACTGAGCACTTCGTGCTCACAGGCTCGTGAAAACACTGGTGACCACGATTCAACTCACACACGTGAATTTACAGTCACCCGTACTGAGGCGTTCACAACAAAGTATATCGTCACTGAAAGATCTAGAAGCTTCTAGCAAGTTCAAAGGACAGAGATTTCCGCTAGGCAACAATCGTCTGTTGTCATGAAAAACTGAGCCCGGAAGTCGGGAGTGCGACTGTAATTGGAGAAATACCACAGCACTCCGGTTCACTATGCAACCTTATGGTTATTGCGCAGAGATTGTTATAAGTGATATTAGATAAACGTCCAATGTTTAATCACTGCACTGATTCTCACTTATTTCTTGAGAAAGCGTGCTACTGTTCGCACAAATGCACTTCACCAGTTCGATTCTCTCGATTCAGCGTCCAGAAGGGAATTCCGCGACTCGAGAACTCCGGCTCGAAGGACCATTTAATGTTTGATGGGATCAGAAAGATCGTTTTAAAGGAATGATAACTGTAGTTTATTCGAACATGTCTTGAGAGTTTCACAGTAGGTGTTTGTCTGTAGGATATACAAAGAGTACTAGTCGCCTGACGACTCTCTCCGAGAGCGCCTTACAGTTTTTCTAAACGCGGAAAGAAAATAGAGTAGGAGAAGCAAGAGAGAGAGAGCGTAGAGGAGAAGATAACTCGAAAGAGATAGTAGAGTAAGAGAGAGAGAATGTACAATAACAGAGAGGGATGTTCGTCCCGCGACAGATGTAACATTATAGTAACGCCCCGAAAAACCTTCTTTACGGCTGTATTTCTTACTTTCATTTACTATTAGTTCTATCAGCTCTTTGTCAAAAAAGAACTGAAAAATTGAAGTAGGGCAACTGCTCTCTGATATGCCCGATTCTTGTTGTACTCCGCTACAGTTATCCATATAATTTATAACTCGTGGTTCAAAATTTTCTGTGATGGTTGGAATTTTCCACTTTCTTTCTTCAGTTAATTTTTTCCACCGTTCAGATAATGGAATGTCACCATCATTTA
The DNA here is from genome assembly GCA_963932275.1 of Andrena praecox. Taxonomy (NCBI): domain Eukaryota; kingdom Metazoa; phylum Arthropoda; class Insecta; order Hymenoptera; family Andrenidae; genus Andrena; species Andrena praecox. The sequence continues at coordinate 34,415,968 of OZ010729.1, read as the reverse complement.
TAGTTAACTCTGTATCCTCGATACTATCATTATCACTATTGCTGATAATTCGATTGCTTGAACGTCGAGGCATCATTGTCGATACTCACAAAGCGCCAACTCTAAAAATTGTATTCCCCATAATAGGGTAAACACACCAATAAATGAACATTTAAGGCTAATGAATGAACACTATTATAAAATTATGTTTGCAGCGCGATTGATTCTACGTTCTACGAAAATTGTTTGGATATTTGTTTGTCTCTAATTAATTAGTTGCTTGTTTTAATAACTCATTTTACTCATTTTAATACAGGGTGCGCCATCTTTTATGTCGGTATGTAAACATTGAATAATTTTAACATTTATCAACCGATTGACTTGAGTAAACATGTTTTTGAAACGTCAATTCAGTACAATTTTAACCATGAATCGCTTCACACCGAAACAACGCGCCGAAATAGTGACGCTGTACATTGAAAATAGTCGTTCAGTTATGTTAACTCAACGTGCATATCGTCGAAAATATCGTGGCCAAGAAGCACCGTCTGACAACACTATTCGTCGTTTGGTGTCGAATTTTGTTGAACACGGGACAGTGGGAGATCGTCGACATGCCGTTCATCAACGCCCAAGACGTTCCAATGAACTGGTTGAAGCGGTAAGAGAGAGTGTTGCTGAGAACCCACAAGTGTCGTATCGTCACCGCGCTCAGCATTTTGGCGTCAGTGGAACAACCTTGCGGCGCATTTTGAAGGATGATTTGCATTTGTTTCCGTATAAAGTGCAATTGACTCAAAGAATATTGCCGACAGACCGTCCACGTCGCTTGGAATACGGCCAAACAGTCGCTCGAATGGTTCAAGCTGAACCTGATTTTTGGAAACAAATTTTGATGACCGACGAGGCCCATTTCACACTCTCTGGCGTCGTTAATAAACAAAATTGCCGCATTTGGGGAACGGAGAATCCACACGAGATCCATGAAACACCATTGCATGACCAAAAAGTGACTGCTTGGGCCGGCGTTTGCGCCAAAACCATCATTGGGCCATATTTCTTCAAAGAAGGCCGAACAGTCGATGGGAATCGATATCGGTGGATGTTGGCTCATTATGTCTGCCCACAAATGCGTGAAAAAGGTCTGGACGGTTACTGGTTTCAACAAGACGGTGCGCCATGCCACACTGCAAAGCAAACAATGCAGTTTCTGCAACGAAAATTCCCTGGACGTGTGGTGTCAAAAAAAGGCGACATTGCGTGGCCACCCAGATCTCCTGATTTGACCCCTCCGGACTTCTTTTTGTGGGGTTAATTGAAAAGCAAAGTGTACGCCAACAAGCCTCAGACCATTGACGAGCTCAAGGCAAACATTCGTGCCGAAATCATCGCTGTACCGCCCGAGATGCTCGAAAAAGTGATGGAAAACGCAGCAAAAAGGGCACATTTTGCTATAGCCAATAAAGGCGGCCACTTGATTGATGTTGTATTTAAAAACTAGTCCAAATAAATTGTAAAGGACCAAATTAAATAAAAATACCTCGTATATGGTAATCGGTTGTTTTTTGTAAAAGTTATTCAATATTCACATACCGACATAAAAGATGGCGCACCCTGTATAAAATGTCCATTCACTGGTACGTGTTCATTTACCCTACCTTGCTCAGAACGTGCGATGAACGATATTCAGCTGTAAAAACAGAAAACAAACGCGCAGGATATCTCGTCTTTGGCGCTTAGAGCTTTGACGTCGTGCGGACTATTGAGATTGGTGGTCGTGATGTCACCAAATAAAGATGGCCGAACAGAGTAGGTCGGTTGTAATCTGCAATACGACGTGAGGAATTTTTACAGTCACTGAAAGTAGATACTACGTAAATTGATTCTAGTACAAAAATTGATAAGCAAAAATTTTACCACACACAAGATAAAATGTATATTTTAAATTAATTATTTACACACTGCTTCTATGCAACCGCAGCCAGCGACCTACTCTTTCAGGTTCTGATTTTCGTCACCAGGTAGCGTATCGCAGTGTGGCGAATCCCAATATTGTGTCGCGGGATAACTCGTCCGTGGCATCGTACGAACGACATAATGTCGCGGGATAACTCGTCCGTGGCATCGTACGGACGAAATAATGTCGCGGGATAACTCGTCCGTGGCATAGTACGAACGATATAATGTTGCGGGATAACTCGTCCGTAGCTACGTACGATAGATACCGTGGAGCGAGATATCTCTTCCGTGGTCGCGAAGGGGTGCACGAATCATGTCATGCTGGTGTTCCAAACGATACTTGGAACACATTTTATTTCCAAATGCAATTAAAAGTTCATCATATCGGATAAGTTTAGTTATATCGTCCTCCCTCATGACTGGGAAAACTTTCTTCCTTAAAATAGATTTCGCAGTATAATGTATACGGTATGCTACAGCACGTCCTAAGACTTGAACGTTTCTCTCGTTGTTTATATTAGTTCTATTGGAACACACTTGAACATGATGCCTTATGTTATTTTTGGAAAAGAAGCCTTTGCAATTCACACATGCAACAAAATCAGTTGCCCCTGGTTGCAGCTGTTGCGCGGGACGACGGCAAACAAGCAAATCGCCTTGATTTATCGAAGCATCCATATTGTACATAAAATTTCCTCTGCGTCTAATTAATTCGATAATTTTTTTCCGCTCAATGATACCTAACAATTGAAGTAATTTGTGATTACATAAAGATCAGTCAAAGTGAAAACAATTATAAACACGTATAAACAATTATACGACTCACCTTTCGGCAAATTCCGAAAATTTTTCACGTCTTCCTCATTGTTGTGCTTCGTCTCCAAATGCCTTGGTAATTGTGTCTGCAACTTTTTGCAATACATGCACATGCTCAATTTTTTCTTCTTATTTTTAGAATTGTCAACATGCATTTTGGTGTTATCGCATACACCTATATTAGTTGTATTAAGGCTATTTGAAACATTAAAAAAACTATTCGCACCATTAGCATTGTCATTCGTATCTCCAGTATCTGCATTATCATCACTCATGCTTTCATGAAATAAATTTATGGAATAAACATTAGCTGTACCTCTCCGGCTGTTCTTTATTAAATATAAATTTATATATTTTGATAATATCTATTTCAGGAAGCTTAAGATCGAGTATCTCCTGTTTTATGTCTTGTTCATTGAATTCGCCTCTAATTCCTTTTAGAATCACAGATTTGGGTTTTCGTTCTTTAGGGGTGTACGTAAAAAATTGTATGTTACTGGCTAGCAGCATATCAACGTAACTTTCGGCTCCATCTACATACACAATATGATTGGTCGCGTCCACTTCTCTTATATGAAACGCAGCCTTAGGAATGTTTAGGTTTACAATTTCTTTAATTAAGAAATTAATATTAGTATTGACCGTATATATAGGAGGCTGTTTCTGCACCTTCTTTCTTATGCTACTAGATGGCGCACCTACCTGCTCGTTGCCTTCGATATCCATATTATCTTCATCCAAGAGCACATTGAATCTATTTTTTGTTAACTCAGGCTCTGTTATTTCTGAGGGCTTATCGCTAGCTTTGCTGGTTTTTTTGGGCAGCTCCCATCTATCTTCTAACGACGTACTGGGCTGCGAGCTAGAACTCTGTTGGGAGGTTGCCGTGGAGGTCGACGGCCCATGCTTGCGGGCCACGTTGAGGTTAGGTCTAACCTGTGATAAAGTGCCGCAGTTACTTTCTTTACGCAGCTGCTTGTAAAGTTTGTCTAGCTGCAACGAATGCAGCTTGGGCGTTTTGAGTTGCCTAGGTCTCGTTATGTCGTCCGGCGAAACGTTCTCCTTACCCTCCCCCTCGTGCGAAATGCGACGCTTCTCGCCATGCGCTGGCGGCGTCGCCATCAGGTCTGATATTTAACGCGCGGGGCGACCCCGACGCGTTAAAAGGTCTAAATAATGCAGCACCACAATCACTGACGTTGTTGCTTGTACTGCACTTGCTAAAAAAACACTTTATACTAATAAAATATCGACTTTTATGTGAGATTTTACGAAGAGCACCACACTTACGTCTTGCTCGGACGCGTTACCAACCGCAAGTCCAGTCCACCGCTCTACCAACTCTTGCTCCAACGAATCTTCTTGGGTATAGGTTGCTATAGATGGTATATATCCGGCTTACTACGTTTGTTAAAAACTTTAAACCACAATATCTCGAAAACGAAGGCCCATTCGGCGAAAAGCCGAAATGGTATTTTCATACTACATGAGTACTACGACCTCCATATACTGTCATTCCAAAAGCGATTTCCGCATCCGTGGTGTCCCCTTGTAAGGAGAATAAACGTTCTTCCAAGGGACTTGATACTGTTGTTGCGCCGCACAGTGGGAGAAAATGACACAGTCGGCGTCAAAAATCGATTCCCACGCCAAATCGAAATGAAAATCAACGAAACTTGATATACTGGGGTATTAGGTACCGCTGATCACGATCCCGTTGCGGGTTTTTTGAAAAAGAAGATGGCGGAGCCAATATAGCCGCCCAAACTCGGCCAAAACTAGTAAAATAGGGATCATACGAACGAAAAACGTTGTTTATTCAAATCCTACAGCTATAACTTTATATTTTATGACTCTAGAAAGTTGCATTATACTGTATAGAATGATATACTAATGAATAGTTGTTAAAAACTGGTTGTTAACAATAGAAAAACCAACATTATTTACTAATTTTATCATTTCCGCGGCAAATACTGCAAATACGTGATTAATCTAACCATTGAATATCTATCGGAGACGAAAATAAAGATTATTGATATAAAAAAATGTTAGTAGAATTGTTTATTAATAATTTGTTTAAACAATTTTTTAACAAAGTGACTGAAATCCATTTCATACAATCAAATTGATCATATTTTGTTGTAACATTAATAGAAACAATTGATTGTTATTAAACAATTTGTTTACATAGTAGATTTCAGTAATATTTAATAACGATAAGTGACATTTCGAAGGTACATTATTTTCATGACGTAGACACCCACTGAGTAAGGTTTTCTGGAAATTCCATCCCCAAAGGGGTGAAAAGGGGTAAAATGTATTTTCTCGGACTCCTTAGTATCTCTTAGGGTCGGTTAAATATCACCTTGGTTTTTACTTACAAAGGTTGCCTACACAAATGCCTAAAAATCAATTTCTGGATTTTGCCCTAACCAACCACTAAGAAGGTGAAATGTGTTTTCGCGGATTCCTCAAAATCTCTCAAGGCTTTTGGCTTACCGATTCGTTGGTTGTCGGAGGCAAGATTACATTTCAGTAGACTGTTTTCACGTTTTGTTTGTAATGAAGACATAATGCACTTTATGTTGGTTTCATCAGACCCAATAATAAGTGGTTTGAGGGTCCATAAACAAAACAAAATTAAAGGCTTGTGCGAACAAGTTAAAAACTTATTAATTTCTACAAATGATAATGAACGAGAGTCGGATGACGAAAAATCAGCCGATGAATTTTAGTTATAAAAGACCATGAGTAAATATAAATATTATTTTATGCAATAAACTTTAAGTTAACAAAAAATTATAAAAAAACACGGAAAAAATTATAAAACTGAAAAATGTAAAAAAAGTTTAAAAAGTTCAAATACTGGATTTAGGGGTTTTATTTATGTCTAGAAAAATACGCGTGATACGCTACGGTAGAATAATTAAAAGGAATTACTTTTATATCTGCTTTTTGTAGCAATTTTTTATGTAATTTCCATAAAGTAACCTCCGTATAACGGATATTGATATGTTTAGGTGTGTGTTCGTTCACACTTACTATTCAAAAGTTAAGACGCCCCAAGTCAATGCACACTTACTTAGTACACCATATTCAGAGTTAACTCTTTAAGGGTTGAGTAGGGTAAAAATTTGAAATTGGTTTTTAGGCATTTGTGTTGCTAGGCTTAAACCAAGTATCGATATGGAATCGGACCGAAGAGCTTTTGAGGGATCCGTGAAAACAAATTATACCCCTTTTCACCCCCTTAGGGGTTGATTAAGGCAAAATCCTGAAATTGAGTTTTAGATATTTGTGTGGGCAACCGTTGTAAGTGAAAACCAAGGTGTTTACGATTGTCAAACAAGATTGGAACGATCAGCTGTGATCGTTCCGACTAGAGCGTGACGCTTGCGTTACTCTGTTGTTTCCCCCTCCTCTCCTATTATATCCTTGTCAGTCCGCTAACGATCCCTCTCTATCTACTTCCTTGAACCTTTCTTTCCCTGACCTCTTCGTTTCAAATCAGTTCTCGCACAACGATCGAGCAAGTTACAATAAATCAGAAATCTCGGAACCTCAAATCGCTTTATTCTAACTGCCGCCTCAAACTCTAACATTTTTGGTCCTTCGAGCCGGATCAACGCGAGTGCAATCGAAGAGTCGACAAACGTATCGGAGAAGTGAGTGTAGACTATTCTCAAATTGCCCGAATTTATCAGTGCAATCACTCGCGACTTAATCATGGCCTCATTCGAAGCGCTCGTCGAGGTCCAAATAGATTTGTACGGTCTTATCGCGCGCGCAATGACCAATCTAAAGAAACTCGGTGTCGAGAAGAAAACGCGATTCGCGGTCGAAGCTCGCATCAAAACGCTCGAAACGAATTGGCAAAAATTCCAAACGAATCACGAAACGCTCTCCATTGCGCGAAACGATAAAACGCGAACACATCCCTACTTTACGGATGATCCCTACGCGCAGTGTGAGGACGAGTACTGTGACGGTTGTCACTCCGGTTGGAAGGACGGTCTCAGTCGGATTTGCCAGGGTTAATTAAGTCCTTCCGTGGTAGTTTAAAATTAGGTTTATTCGCTATCAGTAATTATGTACACTATATACAAGTACTTAGACGCGGGGTACTTCGCGTTAATCGCGGTCGAGCCGTCGTTGCGCGGCGGCGCGGTTCGCGGTACGGCGTCGTCGGTCTATGTCGTGCGCGTCCGCTTAACGGAACAATTCGGTCGCTCCGCGCCTGGTGTCTCGGTATCGGGACGGTAAGGGAGCGAGAGAGACCGGGCAGCTTCCTGCGTCTCGTTAACGGGACAAGCGTCGGTAGAGACCGGGCAGCATCCGGGCGTCTCTATTCAACACGAGGAGCGGGAGAGAGACCGGGCAACGTCCTGCGTCTCTTTAACGGGACAAGTGTCAGCGGAGACCGGGCAGCATCCGGGCGTCTCTGTTCGACACGAGGAGCGGGAGAGAGACCGGGCAACGTCCTGCGTCTCTTTAACGGGACAAGTGTCGGCAGAGACCGGGCAGCATCCGGGCGTCCCTGTTCAACACGAGGAGCGGGAGAGAGACCGGGCAACGTCCTGCGTCTCTTTAACGGGACAAGTGTCGGCAGAGACCGGGCAGCATCCGGGCGTCTCTGTTCAACACGAGGAGCGGGAGAGAGACCGGGCAACGTCCTGCGTCTCTTTAACGGGACAAGTGGAGACCGGGCAGCATCCGGGCGTCTCTGTTCAACACGAGGAGCGGGAGAGAGACCGGGCAACGTCCTGCGTCTCTTTAACGGGACAAGTGTCGGCAGAGACCGGGCAGCATCCGGGCGTCTCTGTTCAACACGAGGAGCGGGAAAGAGACCGGGCAACTTCCTGCGTCTCTTTACCGGGACAGGTGGTAGGAACGGGGTGGATTCCGATCTGACGATCGCGGAGTATGCGGAGTCGTTTCACCGAGGTTTGCACCGGGCAACATCCAGGCAAGTCTGGTGGTGGGGGTCCGTCTCCCCACTGGAACTCCCTTGCCTTGGAATCATCGCGGCATATGTCCCGATTCTCGGAAATTCCCAGCAGCGAGAAACCGACGCGATCTAGCGGCGCAGTGGGGAGTGAGCGTCATCGCGCTGACGCGTCGCGGAACCGGCACGCTTCGGGCGAGTTCGGTCGGGTTCGGTCGCGGTCGCCCGCGTGCGCTCGGCTTCTCGCTCACTCCCGGTCGTACCGCCGTGCGCTCGATTCCTCGCGCTGGGACGCTACGTCACATCCCCCTCTTTCTTCGGAGAGAGATGCGACGTAATAATCGGGAAAATGCTCGCATCTCGGGTTGAACTCTGGTTGTATTTAACAACTTACTTACTAACTTATGCCTTGCGGCTACCCGTCACCCTTATTCTACCTTAACCTAAACTTATCCTACCTTAACTTAACTTAAATTTAATTAGGGACGGGGCTATGCGGCGGAGCTGGATCGTGCGCCCGTCCTGGCGCACGCGGAAGCGCTGTCCCTCCCGGAGGTGCTCCAGATTGACGACGGTCCATCCCTGGTCGTCCGTCGCTCCCTCCGGGTCCATGGGGGTGGTGGTCTCCCTGGCTGCGCACGAAGGCCCTGGTGCGGTAACGTCGCGGGGCCTCGGCAGCGGGGGCTTGTCCGGTCGGGCCGCGGGTCGGGGTTTCGGGGTAAGTGGCGGTGCCTCCTTGGCCGGGACGGGTCGCCCTGGTTTGGGGGCCTTGCGGGCCCTTTTCTGCTCGGGGCCGGCCTCGGGTGTTGGCGGCCGGTGTCGGGTCGGTTTCCTGGTCCTTGTGGACGGCCTGGCCAGTGATGGGATCCGTGCTGGGACCCACGGTATGTCCTTGCCCGGTGTTGGCGGCCAGGGCGGTTGTTGGCGGCCGGCGGTATCCTGCCGGTGCTGGCTGCGGCTGGCGACGGCGGGCAGTATCCTGCCGGGGTTGGCGGCGGCTGGCAGCGGTGGCTGGCGACGGCGGGCGGTATCCTGCCGGTGCTGGCGGTGGCTGGCAGCGGTGGCTGGCAACGGCGGGCGGTATCCTGCCGGTGCTGGCGGCGGTGGCTGGCGACGGCGGGCGGTATCCTGCCGGGGCTGGCGGTGGCTGGCAGCGGTGGCTGGCGACGGCGGGCGGTATCCTGCCGGGGCTGGCTGCGGCTGGCGGCGGTGGCTGGCGACGGCGGGCGGTATCCTGCCGGGGCTGGCGGTGGCTGGCAGCGGTGGTTGGTGACGGCGGGCGGTATCCTGCCGGTGCTGGCTGCTGTGCCAGAGGAGGGCCTGTCCCCGAAGGAGTTCTGGCAGTCATCGGAGCAGTTGCCCCTTCGTGAGGCCGTATCCTTCTTGGAGCTCCACGATCCGCTCCAAGAAGTCGCGGGCGTCCTTGGTGCCATCGAAATGGCATCCCCATTTGCGGACGTGGTCCATGGCCGTGGCGATAGGTGACGGTGCGGCGGTGGCTTCGGGCTCCGTGATTACTATCGCCGGTGTCTGGGCGCTGGTAGTGGTCGTCTCGTTGGTGGTGCTCATTTTGGCGGTGCTCACCAAGTACTGTCGGAGCCGGGTGCGTAATTGGTCGAACGATCCGGCTGTACTTTCGCCCGCGGCCTCGAGGGCTTCGACAAGTTCGGCTTTGTTCAGGTGGTATAACCGTGTGAGCACGGAGCTCATCGGTTATCGTCCTTTTTCCGGTCCCTGTTCGGGCGCCAATTTGTGACGGTTGTCACTCCGGTTGGAAGGACGGTCTCAGTCGGATTTGCCAGGGTTAATTAAGTCCTTCCGTGGTAGTTTAAAATTAGGTTTATTCGCTATCAGTAATTATGTACACTATATACAAGTACTTAGACGCGGGGTACTTCGCGTTAATCGCGGTCGAGCCGTCGTTGCGCGGCGGCGCGGTTCGCGGTACGGCGTCGTCGGTCTATGTCGTGCGCGTCCGCTTAACGGAACAATTCGGTCACTCCGCGCCTGGTGTCTCGGTATCGGGACGGTAAGGGAGCGAGAGAGACCGGGCAGCTTCCTGCGTCTCGTTAACGGGACAAGCGTCGGTAGAGACCGGGCAGCATCCGGGCGTCTCTATTCAACACGAGGAGCGGGAGAGAGACCGGGCAACGTCCTGCGTCTCTTTAACGGGACAAGTGTCAGCGGAGACCGGGCAGCATCCGGGCGTCTCTGTTCGACACGAGGAGCGGGAGAGAGACCGGGCAACGTCCTGCGTCTCTTTAACGGGACAAGTGTCGGCAGAGACCGGGCAGCATCCGGGCGTCCCTGTTCAACACGAGGAGCGGGAGAGAGACCGGGCAACGTCCTGCGTCTCTTTAACGGGACAAGTGTCGGCAGAGACCGGGCAGCATCCGGGCGTCTCTGTTCAACACGAGGAGCGGGAAAGAGACCGGGCAACTTCCTGCGTCTCTTTACCGGGACAGGTGGTAGGAACGGGGTGGATTCCGATCTGACGATCGCGGAGTATACGGAGTCGTTTCACCGAGGTTTGCACCGGGCAACATCCAGGCAAGTCTGGTGGTGGGGGTCCGTCTCCCCACTGGAACTCCCTTGCCTTGGAATCATCGCGGCATATGTCCCGATTCTCGGAAATTCCCAGCAGCGAGAAACCGACGCGATCTAGCGGCGCAGTGGGGAGTGAGCGTCATCGCGCTGACGCGTCGCGGAACCGGCACGCTTCGGGCGAGTTCGGTCGGGTTCGGTCGCGGTCGCCCGCGTGCGCTCGGCTTCTCGCTCACTCCCGGTCGTACCGCCGTGCGCTCGATTCCTCGCGCTGGGACGCTACGTCACAGTACCATGACCAAGCGGCGATGCTTTCGCAAGAACTACACGCCCTAAACGGTACGACCCTAAACGGGAAGACAGCAAGTGCGGTTGCTCACGGAACATCCCCGTTGGTAACCAGAAGTTTGCCAAAGATCGCTCTCCCGAGGTTTTCCGGGGCATATCAGGAGTGGCCGCCGTTTCGTGACCTCTTCAAGGCTCTCGTCCATCGCAACGCGGATTTATCAGATGTAGAACGTTTGCAATATCTCAAAACAAACGTAACCGGCGAGGCTTTAAAGAAAATTTCGAATATAGCCGTTACGGAGGAGAATTTCGAGCGTGCGTGGAACAAACTAGAAAAACATTATCAACACAAGCGGTTAATCGTGAACGCGTACTTGGACACCATCTTTAAACAAAAGCCGGCAACGCGTGAGTCATCAAGTGACCTCAAAACAGTTTTCGGCAACATAACGGAAGCGCTTGAAGCTCTTGAAACCGCTGGTGGTCCAATCCAGCATTGGGACTGGATTCTCGTGCATCATATAGTGCGACTGCTGGATCACGAAACGCATAAATCATGGGAGGAACATCTTGGTTCCAAGTCAGAACCTCCCACATTCAAAGAGTTCGAGGACTTTCTCCAGGGTCGTATTCAAACCCTCGAAGCTCTCGAAGCGCGCGCTCCAGCAAGCAAGCCTCGAACGAATGAAAACACAAAATACCCAGCCATCAAGGGAAGTGCGAAGGTTCATTTGGCAACTGCCGTCACCGCTCCGTGCTCTGCGTGCGGAGAGAATCATTACATTTCGTCGTGCGCGGAATATCGGGGTAAAACAATCGAAGAACGGCGAGAGCTAGTCGATCAAAAGCAATTGTGCTATAATTGCCTCGGACAACACAAAGTGAGTGCGTGCCGGTCAACCAAACGGTGTCGAGTCTGTGATCGTCCCCCCACACGTCCATCCACGAAACAGTCGCAAACGAGTGGGGAACCTCCTCGTCCCCGCAACCCTCAGTCGCTCCGACCAACGAACGTGCCAACCCGCAAGAAAAGGAAACATCAGCAGCTCATCACGCCGCTCAGGTGTTAAACACGTGCACCATCGATAAGGTAGCTCTCCCGCGTCGGGTATTTCTAGCGACGGCATCAATCGAGGTTATCGTTCAAAATCGAGCACCAACTCCCGCAAGAGTTTTACTTGATCAAGGAGCTGAAATGTCATTTATTCGGGAATCTTTAGTACAACTACTACAGCTTCCGCGATTACGAGCTCTAATTCCGTTGATCGGCATAGGTGCGCAGAAACATCGCACAACTCGAGGAGCAGTCGAATTACATTTCCGATCGCGAACAGATCAAACCTTTGAGCTGACGGTTATCGCCTACATTCTGCCGCAATTAACCGGACAAATACCCGCTAAATCAATCGCACACGAAAACTGGCACCATCTCGAAGGGTTGACACTTGCCGATCCCGAGTACGCCAAATCCGGGAAAATCGACATCATCCTCGGCGCCGACGTCTACGGAAGTCTACTGCGAGGAGGTCTTCGCCAAGGTCCTCCCGAATCACCGATCGCGCAGGAAACAGCTCTCGGATGGATAGTGTCGGGACCGATGGCTTCGCAAACAGCAACCTCCTATCATACTGCACTCCACGGAGGCAGCGACCTCGGAGATCTCAACTCATTGATCGAACGATTCTGGACTCTGGAAGAAATTCCGAACGTTAAATCTCAGAAGCACACCAAAGATGAAGTCCAGTGTGAAGAGCATTTCAAAGCCACACATACGCGCACCCTATCAGGAAGGTACGTTGTTCGTCTTCCATTTAAATCTCGACCAACCCGTCTAGGTGACTCACGTGTACCAGCTGAACGAGCCCTCCAGCGCGTTCATCGGCGGAGTCGAGCGGCCTCGACCTTCAAGGATCTTTATAGCTCCTTCCTCTCTGAATATCAAACTCTAGGACACATGGTGCGAGTTCCGGAGCACGATGACGCGCTTGACCACGTCTATTATCTTCCTCACCACGGAGTGCTGCGGGAATCAAGCGCGACCACACGACTCCGAGTTGTATTCAACGGATCGCAAAAATCCAATTTAGGGCTGTCATTAAATCAATACCTCATGCCTGGGCCCAATTTGCAGATCGACATCACAGCAGTCCTCCTCCGCTGGCGTCAGTATCCCATCGTATTCAGCGCAGATATAGAAAAGATGTATCGCCAAATACGAGTGCATCGCGATGACTGGGATTACCAACGCATCCTATGGTCACCGAATGAGAACGAAGTTCCAGTGGCCTATCATCTCACAACTGTAACATATGGGCTCACAACGGCTCCATTCCTAGCGCTCCGTGTACTCCAGCAGCTTGCCGACGACGAGGGTCCTCGATATCCACTCGCTGCGAATATAGTAAGGTCAGAAATTTATGTTGATGACATTCTGTCGGGAGCTTATAGCATTGACTCCGCACGCGAGAAAATCCGCCAACTAGACAATCTTCTCATGGCGGGCGGATTCCACGCACGAAAATGGGCAGCCTCAGTGGACGAGGCTCTCGATCAAATCGCCGACGATCGACGAGAAACCATCGCAGCTCGGGCCATCGACGAGACAATTATCCATCGAACGCTCGGTCTCTCGTGGCGAATCAGTGATGATAAGTTCGTCTTCAAGGGCACCTCGCATCAGAACCAGCAACAATGGACAAAACGAACGGTTCTATCGTTCATTGCTCGGCTGTTCGACCCTCTCGGATGGATCGCGCCGGTGGTCGTAATCGCAAAAATCGGGTTTCAACATCTTTGGACTGAACATCTCGAATGGGATGATCCTCTTCCCGATGATGCAGCACTCAAGTGGAACCAGCTCAACGACGACCTTGCATCGATCGATGTCTCCGTGCCACGATGGTTCGGTAACATGATGGACGGATGCTATAATGGAAGTTCATGGGTTTTCAGATGCATCCCTTGACGCAATGGCAGCCTGCGTTTACCTACGCGTCCTTGGAGAAGATCCAGAGCACAGCCTCACCAATCTGGTCACCGCCAAAACAAAGGTGACTCCACTCAAGCGCATCACGATTCCGCGGCTCGAGCTCTGTGCCGCCCTCCTGCTCGCCCGTCTGGTCGCCAGCATGCGCAACAGCCTTGAGCTGGACCAGGTACCCGTACATCTCTGGACCGATTCGACAGTCACTCTTATCTGGGTACAAGGAAGCGCATCAAGGTGGAAGGATTTCGTCGGAAATCGCGTCACCACAATCCAAGAGCTACTTCCTGACGCTCACTGGCATCACACTCCGGGCGAGGACAATCCGGCGGACATCGCGTCTCGAGGTCTATCAGCGGGACATCTCCGGAATTGCTCAAAATGGTGGCACGGCCCGCAAACCTCCACAACGCTCGACGCTCACCTCGAACTCGAAGAACGGAAACAAACGAGGGTCACCGCCACGGTCACGTCCACAGACCAGGAGTGGGAAATTATCCTCCGGTTTTCAACCCTCAATAAATTGCTTCGAGTCACGGCTTGGGTCAGGCGCGCTCTTTCTCTATTTAGGCGAATTGTCCCGAAAATCACCAGCTCTCACTTAACTACGGACGAGTTGGAGGCCGCGCGGCGCGTCTGGGTAAAATTAACGCAAGCCGCAGCCTTTTCAGACGACCTGCGCCGGATCAAACGACACGGAGAGGTATCAAAATCAAGTTCGCTAAAATCACTAACTCCTTTTCTAGATCAAGACGGCGTTCTCCGAGTCGGGGGTCGTCTGAAAAACGCGGCGCTCGATGACGATGTTCGCCAGCCGCTAATCTTGCCAAGAAATGCACCGCTGACTTACCTTGTTGTCGACGACGCTCACCGAAAAACGCTCCACGGCGGCGTCTAGCTCACACTCGCCACGATCCGACGAGAATACTGGATCCTGTGCGGTCGCGCGACGGTAAAAGCACTCATCCATCGATGCGTTCCATGTACGCGAAACCGCGCTCGAACCGGACATCAATTAATGGGCCAGCTCCCTCGCAACCGAGTATCTCCGACGCGCCCATTTTTAAATGTCGGAGTCGATTACGCAGGTCCTTTCATTGTCAAAACTTGGCGCGGAAGAGCGGCGAAGACTTACAAGGCGTATCTCATTGTCTTCGTCTGCTTCGCGACCTCAGCAGTGCATCTTGAACTCGCAACTGATTATTCGACCGCCGGATTTCTCGCCGCTTACCGTCGGTTCGTGGGGAGACGCGGCGCCAGCTCAACGATAACGAGCGACTGCGGAACAAATCTGGTTGGAGCTGACGCCGAGCTACGTCAGTTATTTACGCACGCAACGCGCGAATACCTCGAGCTCAAGGACCAGTTGGCCCTTCTCGGAACCGATTGGCGCTTTAATCCACCCGCAGCTCCTCACTTCGGCGGCAAATGGGAGGCAGTAGTAAAATCGGTGAAATTCCATTTGCGTCGTTCGATCGGTAACACAATGCTTACTTACGAAGAGTTCAGCACGCTTCTCGCGCAAGTTGAAGGAATATTGAATTCCAGACCGCTATGTCCTCTGTCGGACGATCCTGATGACCTCGACGCTCTCACTCCCGGTCACTTTTTAATCGGCGCACCGATTAATTCATTTCCAGAGCCGTCGTTATTGAATGAGCCAACCAATCGTTTGTCTCGGTGGCAACTCGTCCGGCAGATGACCGAACGAGTCTGGAAACGCTGGTCGCTTGAATATTTACAGCGCCTTCAAACCATTAACAAATGGTACTTTCGCGACGAGTCCATAAAAATCGGAACTTTAGTCCTTATGGTTGACGAGAGATATCCATCAGCAAAGTGGCC
This sequence comes from Andrena praecox, assembly GCA_963932275.1. Classification (NCBI taxonomy): domain Eukaryota; kingdom Metazoa; phylum Arthropoda; class Insecta; order Hymenoptera; family Andrenidae; genus Andrena; species Andrena praecox. The sequence goes on along the minus strand of OZ010729.1, from coordinate 34,400,609 downwards.
TCTCGCACGAGTCATCGCTGTCCATCCAGGAGATGACGGCTTAATCCGCGTAGCTACAGTTCGCACTGCGTCTTCGACGTTCAAGCGACCAGTCACCAAACTATGCGCGCTTCATATCGACAAACTGCAAGCGAATTAAGCATGCAGCCATAAGCCTTCGTTACGGTAAACAACTAACCTCAATGCACGGTATTGTCACAGACCACGTCGAATCATTGGATTGTACATTAATTGTGAAGCATTTTGTAAAACTCGCCAGTCCGCTCCTGACGAGGCGGGCGGAATGTTTACGATTGTCAAACAAGATTGGAACGATCAGCTGTGATCGTTCCGACTAGAGCGTGACGCTTGCGTTACTCTGTTGTTTCCCCCTCCTCTCCTATGTATATCCTTGTCAGTCCGCTAACGATCCCTCTCTATCTACTTCCTTGAACCTTTCTTTCCCTGACCTCTTCGTTTCAAATTAGTTCTCGCACAACGATCGAGCAAGTTACAATAAATCAGAAATCTCGGAACCTCAAATCGCTTTATTCTAACTGCCGCCTCAAACTCTAACACAAGGTGATATCTAACCGACCCTAAGAGATACTAAGGAGTCCGAGAAAATACATTTTACCCCTTTTCACCCCTTTGGGGATGGAATTTCCAGAAAACCTTACTCAGTGGGTGTCTACGTCATGAAAATAATGTACCTTCGAAATGTCACTTATCGTTATTAAATATTACTGAAATCTATTATGCTAACAAATTGTTTAATAACAATCAATTGTTTCTATTAATGTTACAACAAAATATGATCAATTTGATTGTATGAAATGGATTTCAGTCACTTTGTTAAAAAATTGTTTAAACAAATTATTAATAAACAATCCTATTAACATTTTTTTATGTCAATAATCTTTATTTTCGTCTCCGATAGATATTCAATGGTTAGATTAATCACGTATTTGCAGTATTTGCCGCGGAAATGATAAAATTAGTAAATAATGTTGGTTTTTATATTGTTAACAACCAGTTTTTAACAACTATTCATTAGTATAGCATTCTATACAGTATAATGCAACTTTCTAGAGTCATAAAATATAAAGTTATAGCTGTAGGATTTGAATAAACAACGTTTTTCGTTCGTATGATCCCTATTTTACTAGTTCTGGCCGAGTTTGGGCGGCTATATTGGCTCCGCCATCTTCTTTTTCAAAAAACCCGCAACGGGATCGTGATCAGCGATACCTAATACCCCAGTATACCAAGTTTCGTTGATTTTCATTTCGATTTGGCGTGGGAATCGATTTTTGACGCCGACTGTGTCATTTTCTCCCACTGTGCGCCGGGGCGTTTCTACCGCAGGCCACCCCGACGCAAAGGGTAGAATAAGTACGCGAGCATATACACTGTATAACCATTTACTATATTTGGTACACGACGGTATGACACGTACGCCCGAACGCTGCGACGTTCGGTATTAGACTCTTCTCTTGTCGGCCTCCTGATCGTCCTCTTGAAGAAGGCCGACCTTCTTATTTCTTCGGCTGCGAGCACTAGCAGGACATGCATAGGCCTATACCCGGTGCTCGCAACAATACTAAAAAAATACACATTTCAATAAAGAAATAGGTTAGCAAAAATCTCCGCAGACGATTTGTTGAAATTATGTTCGTTTCATTATACGTACAGCTTAAGGAGGTTCGATACCGGAGCGAAAATGATGAGAAATGTTTGAAAAGTGTTTTAATCTAATGTTCAAAGTGACGTCCGCATTGTGTGAAAATTTCAAGTCAATTGTTCGCACCGTTTTTGAGAAAATTGAAATCAAAGTTGCGCTCTTATATACGGGCGGTTATGGGAGAAGCGAAAAAATTTATATAAAATGTTACACAGAGTCCTTAAAAATAATGACAAAGTCCTAAAAAATGTTGCAATAGAATGCTTAAGTATTCCTATGAAATTCCCCGCAAAAAATCGGTCATGTTCTGTCCGGTTTATTAGATAATTGAATAAATAGACAGCAATGTGCTCGTATTCTGGGAACTGCCTGACGGAACTGTTGGAAACGTGGCAACGCTGTAGGCCGGGTAGTGAAGTATATACGTAGGTTAGATGTCCTTATAACGATGCCTTTTATCTATTAGTGTGCTTTTATATTTAAATATGTATAAAAAATAAATAAGGAACGATTTTTTTTAATATACTTAAACTGTTTCACTTAATAAGAAAGAATTCTACGCATAAAATGTTGAAAGAATTGAATATGTATGGTTATAAATTCGTAAAAGAAATTATACTGGATAAACGTTATTTAGTATTTTACAAAGTTTTTATAATAATATTCATTAAATTTACATAAAAGTTAAGTTAGTGGAAATAAGTAAAACTACAAAAGGCCATAGTATAAAATATATTTATCTGCAGAAACAGTAACCCTTAAAATTAATATAATAAATATTTGCTGTTTTATATATATAACTTACAATGTAATTATATTTTATAGGAACTATTACCAGGATCTGTTACAAATATTTAATATACTATATTGTATTCTAAATAATTGTATTTAGCATGTCATTGATTTTAAAAATTGTAAAAAACAGTTGAAAATTTTTTTGCTTTTTATCAATTGAGCTTTACCCACCACTCTTTGCTCAAGTAATTCTATTGCATTTTGTTCCCCTTTTTTGTAAGAACTCAATATCTGTTCAAAATAAATATTTTCATCCGCTAATCTCTTTAGCATCGCCTTTAAAAACAATTCCAATAAATGGGTTTAATGTTTCTAAACATGTTTTGCTTTCTTTTTGTTTTTCTACTGCCTTTACAATAGAATTAATACTTTTTGCATTTTCAATTACTTCGTCATAAGTAAAAACATGGTTAACTAATTTTTGCAATATCAAAACATCAAATACTGCATCGTGTGCTTGTTCCCCAGATAAATGTAGTATATCTTTGGCAAGTGCTACTAATGTCAATCCTCCCTTCTTTTTCCTATCAGAAAATCGCTTTTTACATAAATGTAAACTGTCAGTTACTCCTTCAACTATTGCACAAAAATCTTCTAACAAAGAAACCTCTGTTAATTTCAATATCAAACGCGGTGCATCAAAATTGCTATTATGTGCAACTAGTGTCACGTCCCGGGTGAAGGTCTTTGGGGACAATGACATATGGGGGTTTTATTCGAAGGGAATGCAGGCGCGAATGCCAGATTCGTGGCACTGCGGAAAGTAGGAATTCAGGCGCGAATGCAAGATTCGTGGCACTGAATGTTCGAAGGGATGCAGGCGCGAATGCCAGATTCGTGGCACTGCGGAGAGTAGGATTTTCGGGCGCGAATGCCAGATTCGTAGCTCCGAGGTGAGGAGGATTTTCGGGGGCGAATGCCAGATTCGTAGCTCCGAGGTAAGGAGGATTTTCGGGCGCGAATGCCAGATTCGTAGCTCCGAGGTAAGGAGGATTCAGGCGCGAATGCCAGATTCGTAGCTCTGAAGATGAGTAGGATTTTCGGGCGCGAATGCCAGATTCGTAGTTCTGAGGTAGGAGGAATTTAGGCGCGAATACGTGATTCATAGCACTAAATAGGTTTGGGTTTTAGATGCGACTACGTGATTCGTGGCTCTGAGGGAGAGTCGGAATTTAGGCGCGAATACGTGATTCGTAGCACTAAGGGGTGTAGGATTCAGGCGCGAATGCCAGATTCGTAGCACTGAACGACCAGGGAAGGTTTAGATAGTTATGATCCCTGTGGTGACACCCGTTAGAGCACTTTGTTTTGGTTTCACTAATTGGATTTAACGTTGCATAGGTGAAAGAAGTTACACGTAATATTTCCTAGAAATATATCTAGACTTATGGCTGTACGCGGGCTATGCAAAAGTACGTTTGTAAACACTGCATGAACTCTCGCGTTCGCGAACCAAAATCAGCTGATGCAGGAGTCTGTTTTTGTTTGGAGCCTTCGTAGGCAGAGGATAGGCACGATATCTCGAGGCGTGTTTAAAGCAAAGCGGTTTATTAACTTGGTTAGAGCACGTTTATATGCTGGTTTTGTGATTAGTTATAAAAATGCGTAAGACGTTGAGCATTAACACATTACATTTATATAAAGCAGTATAAGATATAAAATATATGTATGGACATGAATAACAGGTATATAAACCGAAGAAAGAAGTACGTTTAGCAATAAACGTTAATAATACACAGAAATGCAATAAGCGTTAGAGAAATAATATGAAATACAATAAATGTTCGTTATACGAATATATATATATATATATATATATACGTAGTAAGCAATAATGAACGAAGAAATATGAACGCAGTAAGCGTGAATAAGACAAAGAGATATGAATGCAATAAGCGTTTAGTAATTAATAAGAATTACGATAAATGTTTGAAATACACAATATAGATATATTTACGCAATAAGCGTTATTAACAAAGAAATAATAAATGGTATGGAGATGATATAAGTATAGTAATATGAAATAATAGTGGCTTACGATATTTGTCGTAGAGCACTGAATTTAGTGACGTGGTAAGCTAACACAATAAAATATCGCAAAAGCAACGTGATACTTTGCGCGAGTGGTTTCCGTGGAAGCAGTGGCGCACTCAGGATTTAATTTTGGGGGGGGGGGGGCCGAGTTGAACGGCTAAACATATTCTTAATACAAATTCAATAAAATTCATTAGGTGGTTATAAACATTTATTTAAAGTATAAAATCTAGTTTTCTTTTCGTTTTACAAAGCTCTTGAATCACTTCAGTTGTGGTTACATTAATCTCTCGATGTATATAGAGTAAAGCCAGTCCGTTCAATCGCGATTGTGTCATGGTAGATCTTAAATAAGTTTTTAAAATGCGCAAGGTAGAAAATGACCTTTCACTAACGCATGTTGTTACCGGAAGCGTTGCAAATATTTTTAATAACTTATCGATGTTAGGATATATCATTTTGTCACATTTCGAAACTGCATCAATGGCACTTTTGCATGGAGGTATTGGAGAGGGTTTTTCAAATTTTGTATACCATAATTTGAATTCGGCTTTCAAAATTGCTGGATTTGTAGAAGGCAAATCGCGGGCATAAAATTTGCACAACTGCTGAAAATCTTTCACGGCACTTTCTGTTGGACCATTTTTTCCATTTGGTAGAAGAGTAAAAAACTGTTTCAAAATTATGCGGTGCCGAGTGAAACGTTCATAAAGTTGAGTCAAAATTTGATCAATAAATGGAATGAAAATAGTTCTCCTGAAATACTCTTCTACAGAATCGGCTGGAACATTGGACCTGAATCTTTGTTTGATGCAGTCCTTGGCATTTTAATGTCAATATTAAAAGTATTGGCTTTTATACAGGCTTCATTGTAAATATCTTTAAACGAAGAATCTGATTTTTTACGAACGGCATTTAATTGAGCCAGAACATCATCAACCAAATTTAAGGCAATTAAAAGATCACTGTCAGATTTTTGCAATATTTTAGACAATGGTAAGGTGTACGCAAATATATTTTGCAAGGTAAATAAAGATATTATAAAACTAAATTCACATAACGAATTACTCAAAAGTTTTGCGTTAGAGGACGAGTCTCTATCTTCCCAAGAAATGATTGTTTCAAGACTATGAATCACTGCATCATACAATTCCACCATGGTCATGATGGCTTCGTGGCGTTCCACCCACCTAGTCGGGCAAATTTGGCGTAGTTTCTGTCTCTTCGTATCCGGTGTATGTTCATCAATATTGTTAAGAAGGACGTCCTGTCTCTTAGGGGTATTGAAGAAATTGTGTACCTTTGCAATTATGCCAATACAATTTCTTATTTCCGTCACAGATACAGCATTTCCAATTGCCAAATTCAAACTATGTGATGCACAATGAACATATAAAGCTTGTGGATATATAGCTGATATGTGAGATTGGACACCATTAAACTTTCCGCTCATTGATGCGGCACCGTCGTAACCTTGCCCACGTAAATAGGACAAATCGATGCCATAATTATTTAAGCTTTCTAATATTTTGTCGGATAAGTTTTTTCCTGTGGTGCTTGTTACAGGAACAAATTGTAAAAATTGTTCACAAATTTTGTTGTCATTTTCTTCGTCTATATACCTGACACACAAGGAAAGATGTTCAGTGGTAGAAATGTCACAAGTTTCATCGGCAAGGATTGAAAAACATTTCGCCGAATTAATTTTTTCAACCAAACGGTTCAAAATGATTTCATTACATGCATTTATAATTTGATTTTGTATGTTCCAGCTAATGTAGGTAGCATTTTTGGCACAATGTTTAAAATGTTCAATGAGGTTTTCATCGCCCGCATCGAGTCTCATTCTTAACAAAGCTCGAAAATTGCCTTCATTGGCGATTGGCTTCTTTTCAAATGAAAATTCTCCATAATCTCGATGACCTCTTAATGGTATATTTTGCCGACCACATACAATTAACGTTTTTATAATCGGTTCTAACCGTTTTCGATTAACTGCAGCTTGTTGAGTACTACTTATATCAATTTGGCGATTGATTGCTATGCATTTTCCATCTCGAATACTGCATAGTTTTTCGTACGTGGTAACAGCCGTTATATGGTATTTTGTTTTCTGGTGGTTAATATATTTCTCAATGGCTTTCTTCCAATTATTATAACCTTCGGTAACTAATTGCCCAGGTACTTCACATTGCGATTTTCCCACATTAGTAGGTGCAAAAAACACACAATATACACAATATGCACTATTTTCAATATGCGAGTACGCAAGCCATGCAAATTTTTCCAACCATTGATATTGGAAACTTCGAGCGTGATTTGTGGTACTGGTACTGATTGCAGGAAATTTAAAATTAGATGCTGGTTTCCACACCTTTTTCATAATATCTAACGCATCATCCGAATTAAATGTTTTCATTTTCAACAATGCAATGTCGGAAGAATTATTTATGGCTACTAGGGAAGCACTACTTTGTTCTGGACAATGCGATGTTTGGCATGCGACTGCGGAAATCGAATCCAAATCCGTATGGACAATATTAATATCATTGACATTGTTACTGGTATTAACATTTAAGTCTTCCTTTTTCGGTTTTTTTTTAAAATAGTTTAATAAACTGTTTTGCGTGCGTTTTTCCGCCATAATTTGAAGCACAAGAACTAAAAACTAAAATACGATTTTTTACACATTTAACTTTAAAATGATATTGAAGAATTTACGTACGGTAAATGTATGGTCTTCGGAGATGGAGAGCTAAGTGTCAAGTTCAACATATGCTTGTAATGCGCCTTTAAAGGTTAGACTGTTCCTCTGACTTTTTCACAAACTCAATGCAAAATAGCAAACGATCGTTTCTCGCTTCGCTTTTGTTGAACGCGAGACCGAGAGAGAGAGAGAGAGAGAGAGAGAGAGAGAGAGAGAGAGAGAGAGAGAGAGAGCTCCAAGAGCGAGGAAGGAAGGTACGAGACGAGACAGACGACGCGCGACGCGATGATTGTTTCGCTACGTTTTTCCAGCGCTTCATACTCCGTTTTTGCGTGATGTCGAGTTCCTAACGAAATTTTTTAATTTCTCTTAAAGTAGTTAGGTTTCTCCTAAGGAAACTTTTTCCTTTTTTCTCATTTTCTTTGGGGGGGGGGGGGCGAGGCCCCCTGGCCCCCCCCCCCCTGAGTGCGCCACTGCGTGGAAGAGAGCTCTGGCCTTTTGGGGCCTTGTATTTATACTATTTTCGGGATTGTTAGGGGTGAAGGGTATGCGCGGTGTGCACCATGGCACGTACGCCAAATATGCGTCGCAGTAATTATCACGTGTTGATCACGAAGGTAAATATGCGTCGCATTAACATTTCCGGGGTTTTTACATGGGGCTTTGAAGCGGAATACTCAACCCATCGGTTTTGGAGTATTTTAACGGGAAAAGTGGTATGATTGGATTAGAATCGATGGTCGTAGAGAGGGGGTGAGACGTGGTCTCGAATTCGTGAGGTTTTGGGACGAGGGATTCGTTTAGATTTAAAGATAGGGGAAATCGTGCCTCGTAGGCCGAAGAGGGGGAGGGGATTTCTGGATTGACCGTTCCGAGATGGGGACCGCTAAGGTGCATCGTCCAAACGGTCAGTTGGGTTTGAAAAAGGGGTAAGGCGTAAGTGTGAGGGTTTTAGATGGAGTTGTAGATTGATTTGCAAGGAAGTGGTGTTATAATACCGCGCGAAAAATAGTGGGACATCACACTAGTACGCAGGGTTTCCCAATTTTTTTTAAAAAGTCCAAGACTTCACCCAGTACTATACGTAACGGTGACGACGATATTTTGATTCCACGGAGATATAAATCGCCGCATTCATTGGTTATTCCATGGACTAGAGAAGCTTTGGAATTTATGTTTTTTGTAGGTATAATATACTTATTCATAACAAAATCATTATATTTTAAAGCAATTTGTAATATATTATCTGTCATGGAAAAACCTCCCGTTTCAATATCGAAAAAAACTAAAGCTTTGGGATTACTCTCTACTGGAGAAGTCGCTACATCTGGATGAAATGAAGTAATGGCAGGAACCACTGGCATTTCAAGCAATCCTACATTACTTTCATAAGTTACTCCTTCTATTGCTTCGCGTCGATTCTTTAGCTGCTTACGTTTATTTTTAAGCAGATTATGATTTGCTTTAAAGGCTGGAGTTTTAGCTTTTGCAGCCCTTATTCTAGCAGATTTGGTACTGCGCTGTATGTGTTTTTTAAAATGTGATCCCGGACTTAAATTCCCTTTCAGTAGTGTATCCTCAACATACTGTTCACCCTTATTTTTTTGCGCCACAGAACATGCCACTCGATAATCGTATGATTCTGAGCATCCATAAGGTATAGCCTTCGGTGCTTTTTTAGAAATTATATTATTTAGGCTCTCGTTAGCTTGCGTTGATGCACCAGCCACAAATTTATCGGTATTACTACTTAATTTCAGAAAAATGGATTTTAATTCTTCAAAAAGGCCCGGATTTTTTAACCTTCCATTTATTGCCTTCTGTTTATAATTCTCTTTATTTTTCAAATAGTCGCACCAATTGCCACAATTGTTATGTACATCGAACGCATGATAGGGCACATTTTTTATGGCAGCTGCCATTTCTGGTGCGTTCCCTCGATGTTGCGCCATAGCATATGTAAAACCTCTGTGCAAATATTTGATAACATCTGATGTCATTTCTCTGTCAGGATCTTTACTCTTATCAATTTTATATAAGAGACTCTTTACGCCTTTAGATGTATGATTTTTATCAGACTGTTTGATTATTGTATGGTGCGCTACTTTTCTTATGGCACAAATACTAGAGCTATCATTGTCTCCAACGAATACTCCTACCTCAACATTCTTCTCTTTTAAAATTGAGCTTTGTGTCACTAATTCCACAGCAACATCTGGCTCCATAGCTTTTGCTGTTCCATAATAATTTAATCTACAATCGTGATCATGTTTTGCATGTCCTTTTTCGCACATTCGACATTTCCGGTTTCGGGTAGCAAAATCCATAACTTTACCGGATTCACAACCTATAATATGGCCACTTCCATTCAAACTGTCATACTGAAAACCTGAGCCTCGTGTATGCCATGCCATGTCATAGCTACCAAAAAATCTAACACATTCATTATTATTTTCATCCTGAGGTAACTGCGATACTGTTTGTGTTCCTGATGCTTCTGTTAAATCTACTGAGGGTTCTGTTACTGCAGGAGTATAAATATTGGGCGTAAGAAACTTTTCTTCAACTGTCTCAGGCCTAAAAGTAACAAAAACAAATAAAAAATACAAGTCATTTTTTATTACAAAATTTATTTATTTATTTATTTCAAACATTACATTTTTGTATAAGCAAATGTATTGTTTATAATCTTTATAATAATGTGTATATGTACAAATTAAAAATTGAAAATGTGTAATAATATTGCTATTTCAATATATCCCAGGATTGGAATTAATGCATCTTTATGTAAAATGTCACTCTAATGATTTTTCGTAATACGTTAGATTTGATCTTTTGTATTTTAATTTTTAAAATTTTTATTTTAATTACAAATTAAAAATTAATTTTCAATTTAATGACAAATTAATTTTTATTTTTTGTGGGGCGAATGTGCCAGTGGGTGACCGGTGTACCATTGATTATACCACCGGTGCTCGGTCACCCAATGGTACATTCACCCTATCTCAAATTATTTTAAATACGTAAATAAACTTACAAACGCTTTTTTATTTCATTCAAATTAGCAAGTGTGAGTCTTCTTTCTTCTTCACAAGCTTCTGCACAGCTATCCTTAGCTATGCTTTCGACTACCGGTCCAATTTCTCTTTCATGTTTCTTGAAAGTACGCGCAGTCATACTTGGAATATTCATTACATGCAAAAATTTATTTACAGATGTATGGCCAAGACCACAATGAAGAGCACCTAAAGCATAAACATAAAATAAAATTACTACATGTACGCACTAGAAATATTAAAGCTTATTAACTTCTATGCGTACTTTTACACGTTATTAAAAAATTTTCTTATAACATACAAATTTATTACAATACGTTGTTTTAAAAATATTTATTTCACATTTCAATTTTGAACAGAAAATCTCTTATGTAGTAATTACATTGATATTTACACTTACCCAAAACAGCTTTAGAATTCACGTCAAAAACCTGTCTACACGATCCTGTTGGTCCGTCATGCATTTTTCCGGTAGAAACAGTTGTAGTCGCGAGACATTTTCTACAGCTTACTGTTAGTATTGACGCTAATCCTTTTCTTTCTTCTTTTTCTACATCATCAACAGACAGGATTTCTTTGCACAATTCACAATATAGCTGTTTCGCCATAACCTTAGAGTCAATGATGCGGCGTCCACAAACGACATTCTCTTTCCCTTCATCGTCGCTTTCCACTTTTTGTTTTCTCCTCATTTTCCCGTTTTCCTGCTGCTTCATCCGTAATTGGTAACGTTTTTCACTCATAAATTTGCCTTTATATTTACGTTGTTCCATCTCGATCACGAAAAAATTTGAATGGTTACAAACGTTCAAAAGGATGCCACAAGTGTCAGATGGAAAGAGAAACAAGATGGACGCAAAGCGACGTTGCCGCATTTCACTCGCATATTTTACGCTACTTTTAATGAAAATATTGCGTTTCTAGCTGCATTACACATACTTTTTGTTTAATTGAATTTCAAAACAAAATATGTAGCAATAGTTTTATTAGGAATAGACATGTAAATAACATTTTTGTCTACATAATTTTTTTTTACCGAAGATTGGTATTGCTGCAGAGCTCCCATGTATAAGCATAGGCTTACCCCTCTCGCCGCCTGCCCCGCAAGTGAGGTATCGAACCTCCTTAATTAATAATAATGAAGCATACTTACATGTAAGGAAATGAAGAAGAATCTTCGGACGCCGTGACATTGCGTGACATTTGTAACGTTCGGCTGTCCGGGGACAACTGAATGCCGACAGGTTCCCGAGAGGAGAGCGGCGTCCCCTCGAGTGTAGGATAGGTGGGGTTTCTATACTACGGCAAAGCATTAAAATCCACGGCTTCAAATTTAATAATGGCTATTTATTTAACAACACTTAGTCTAATAACAAGAATTTTAATATTACCTACAACTATGAATTCATATCTATATCTTTTTATGTTTTTTTTATGGTTTTTATGTTAATGCTACGTAGTTATGAATATGAATATGTTATGAATATGTATATATATTGCTGAGTTCGGCCGCTGCCGTTTCCGGAGCGAGCTCGAAGACTCTTGGCAATCTCTGTAGTAAGAACGGCCGCTGCCGTTTCCGGAGCGAGTTCGATACTTTTGACAAAGTTCTGTTCTATGCTCTGCAGACCTTGTTTTTACCAAGTACTTCGGCCGCTGCCGTCTCCGGAGCGAGCTCGATGCCTTTGTAAGAACGAGATTCTATAACTTTCAAATGTGCAAACCAAAAAGGAGCATCAGTAACTTTTATACACTGGAGATCCGCCGCTGCCGTCTCCGGAGCGAGCTGAATCTCACTGGTTGAAACTTAAGCTGCCTCTAGGTTTGAGCATTCGTCAGTCAAGTGAGCGTATTCGTAGCTTGACTGCCCCGCTGTGCTGCGTGCGCCTCCTTTTATACTGGAGAATTGGCGGGCTGGCGCATGCGCAGTGAGTCGCTATTTGTTATTTCGTATTTTGCTTGCTTAGTATATTATAGTTTGTCTTGCGCTTTTGCTAGTACTTATAATTAATTATTCCTAACATTTTTATAATACTGTAGCCTTTAGGATTGTCAGGAACAAGGATATATTCTGTACAGATAAAATTTATTCGGATCAGGTAGGAATACATGGTTTGGTAGGACGGGGCTACAAATTTCGAAAGACAGACTTTATGTCTCGTTGAGTTTTACAATTTCAAAATTCTATTGTGCAGACGGCACTTGGCTTTATTCTAATGAGGCGTCCAGGAGTTACTCTGTACTCTCCCGTTCGGTTGGCGTCGAGGTATTATCGCCGAACTCTCCATACCGAACGGGCGTCCAGGAATATTCTCCCGTACTCTCCTCTCTCAACGATCGGGTATTTAAGAAAGGGGCTTTGTCCTTTCGTGACACTACTCTACTGAGGCGTCCAGGAGTTACTCTGTACTCTCCCGTTCCGTTGGCGTCTAGGTATTATCGCCGAACTCTCCATACCGAACGGGCGTCCAGGAATATTCTCCCGTACTCTCCTCTCTATTTAACGAGGCGTCCAGGGGTTACTCTGTACTCTCCCGTTCGGTTGGCGTCCAGGTATTATCGCCGAACTCTCCATACCGAACGGGCGTCCAGGAATAGTCTCCCGTACTCACCTCTTTCTAATGAGATGCTCTGTACTCTCTCGACCGATGGGCGTCCAGGTATTATCGCCGTACTCTTCACATCGGTCGAGCGTCCAGGAACAGACTCTAGTGTGAATCCCTCCAGCAGGCGTCCAGGTATTATCGCCGAACTCTCCTGCCGGAGTCCCTAAGCTGTCCGAGAGCGGCCGCGTGTGTACCTCGTCCTCTCTCTCAGATCAGCTAAGAAGGAAAATGCCTTTGCGGGCCTCTAATTTATACCCAATCGTTGCTATCCGCGGCCGCAGAAATCAACAGACGCGTCGTTAAGCGCGGGTCTCGCGAGCCGCAGCTTCCGCGCCCGCACGTCTCTTCTCACGGGCGGCCTACAAGCGTGTTCGAGAAACGTCTCGATGATCAGGGTTTCTCAAAGTTCCTTTTCTGCATGCTACAATACTTATTTCTCTAATATTCATCTAAATCATAAATTATATATAAAAGTCTTCACAATACATTTGCGCGGTAACAGAAGATGGTTTACATGGTAATGCGGATCGGTTCTACTTTATCGACTGTCGGTTTTTACCGGTTTCAGTCCCCGTGGGACGTTACAACTTCCTGCTCTATGTATTGTAAATACTGCTGTATTCACGGCCTCTACCCAAAGAGCTTTGTCTAAGTCTTTACGATGCTGCATTGTTCTTACTGCTTCCACAATAGTTCTCATTTCCTTCTCTACTCGGCCGTTTTGTTGAGGAGTGTAGGCACAGGTTTTCTCGTGGCGGATACCCCTTTTTCACATAACTTGAACATTTCTTGGTTGTTCAAGTCCGTTCCATTGTCTGTGCGTATTGCCAGTATTCTGTTTCCAGTTACATTTTTGGCTAATGGTAGAAAATTCTCAAGTTTTGCTTTGACTTCGGATTTATTTTTCAAAAAATAGACCTTCCTATATCTAGAATAGTCATCCTTTAAGAACAAGAAATATTTTGCTCCACCAAGCGAGAGTACTTCAAAATGTCCATGTTCGCGCACCGAATGGACCGGAGCTTGCGAGCACGTGTTCCACAATGAGACTGGACTGCAGAGAGTCAAGTCAACGGGGGGCGTAAGTCTCCGTCTTGATTTTTATCAACACTGTGTTGCAACATGCACCCTTACGACGATTTACCGTGGTAAAGGAGAATAAATTGGTTGAAGCAGACGTTGAAGAAACAATAACAATGAAAGTATATTAATAAAAGAACATGTGTAACTGTTGTACAAGTGAATAAGTATTATGCGAAAAAAGGTAACTTCACACCGCGTTGTTACAAGTTCAGATCCTTGATAATCGATCTGTTTGATATTCGATCTGTTGGGTTTGACGCTTTTACGTGAACTGTCTGTTCGGAAGTCTTGTATCGTTAAAGTAAGTTCGGATTTCGTTGATTGGGTAGACGACATAGTGGGCGGTTGCAAGTCATTATTTCCTATTGGTTGTAGTTTTGAAATCAAGGAACCGCCCTTACATTTTCCAGGGAGTCGTGGTGGAGGAAAAGGTGTCTTGGTAGGGTGGTACGTTCACGTTTTTTTTTTTTTTTTTTTTTTTTTTTTGAAGAGGGGGAAAATGCATTACGCATACCCCGACGTTTAATGTCGGGGTTATGTGGGACTCCCCGCCTATACTAGGCGGGATACCCACTAAAAACCCCCTCTGGTGGTCTCCACCAGGGGCCTCATGGCGGCGCCCGGAACTTCTGATGTAGTCCGTCGGGCGCCGCTATCATGTCTGATGAGGCCCCGCTAACACCCCCCACTCCCAAAGTATTATTTGGGAGGGGGGAGGCCACCAACTGGGCTGCCACCCTGAGTACAGGGTGGACGCCCCCGTCGTCCGACGGTGCACCCCGTGTCTACCGGGGTGCCGCGTGCCGCGGAATAAAACTTAATTCTACGCCAATAAATGTCTTAAGAGCTAGATTAAAATATATATTATACTAAAATAAAACCCTAAAGACTATATAAAATCACGCGGGCGGATCCCGTCATGGGGACACCGCTGGTAGGGGTTTACTCCCCTCCGTCGCTATCAGCGGGGGCCGACCCTCTTTCTCTTCCTGCCGAGTCTGAGACGCGTGCGAGCCCTATTGGCCGCGGCCTCACGGGCCAGACGTCCACGCTCAGCTCGCAGGAGGCGGTCGGCCTCTGCATCCGCCACCTGGCGGGCCCCCATGACGGAGGCCGCAAACTCCCTGAAAGCAGCCCACTTCTCCGGGGAGGACGTGGCAAGGGACACCAACGTGGAAACTTCCACTGGTGCCCCCAGACCGGCGGCCAGCACCTCGCGCTGGGGGGCGAGCACCGGGCATGCGGTGAGCACGTGCTCCGCGTCATCCCGGGCCGCCCCGCAGTCCAGACACGCCTCGGAGGGTACCTTCCCGATTCGATGTTTGAATCTCTGGAAGGACCCGTGCCCACTCAGCAATTGCATGGACCAGTAGTCCGAAATTACTGAGGGGCCCGAGGCGTCGACGAAGGTACTGACCGAAGGGATAAGGCGTCTCACCCACCCGGTGGGTGGGGACGTATCCCACTCGGCCTGCCACTCCTCCATAGCAGCTGACAACGCAGCTGCTTTATGGAGCTGGGCCCGCGTTTTTAAAATCGCCGGATCGCCGCCAAGGGTGGGGTCATCCCTATCTCGCGCTTTGGCGCAGAAAATCGCGCGCCCCATTTTGGCCTTGATGTACAGCGGCATTCGCCCTGCTAAAACGCAGAGCGAGGCGAAGGACACAGTCCTATATGCCGCTGTACATCGGATCAGGGCCGTGCGCTGAGAACGACGGAGGATGGCACGTGGCCCCTCCTTGTCCAGCGCCACGGCCCAGACCGGCGATCCGTATAAAATAACGGACTCCCACACCGAGTAATAAAGCCTCCGGGCGTAGACGGATGGGCCCCTGGTGTTCGGGAGGAGCGCCGAAAGCGCTCCCGAGACCCTATCCGCCCTAGCAGAGACCTCCCCCAAATGGGTCCGATAATTGCGGAGGCAGTCAAAAACTACCCCCAAATACCGGACCCTGGCCGCCGTGGTGACATCGGCATCCAGGATCCGAAGACTGACCGTCTTCTGGATCCTGTGGCCAGTCAGGAGGATGGCTTCCGTTTTTTCCGCTGCCAAGGAAAGGCCGGTTTTCCTAAACCAGGCTCCAATCCTCGGCAGCAGGAATGCCATCTGTGCCCTGACCTGGGAGAGGTCCTTGCCCGAAAACAGAAGGGCGAGGTCGTCGGCGTACGCGATCGCACGCACCGCCCCGCCCCGCCCCTGCCCAGCTCCGCGATGAGGCGGTTCAACTCGGTGAGGAGTCCGTCGTACACGAGGTTCCAGAAAAAGGGCCCTAAAACGGACTGTTTCCGCCAAGAGCGGATTTATAATGCCGGCGGTAGGGCAGCTCGTAGGGAAAGGGATGACGGGTAGCTAACACTCCGCAGGTGGACACAACACTGTTTTATTTCGTCACTCTGTGATCACACAGACGTCGGACAGCACAGACACAGTAATGTACAAAACACGTATACACGGCGCGTGGGCGCGTAGCGATACTGGTCGCACAAGAATAGGTGCACAAGAATGCTGGGCGCAATGGGCGCGAAATATTGCAGGATCGTATTGCGTGGTTGTCACGACGGTGTTGTTCTCGGAACTAACGGTTGCCGGGCGAGCGCTTCGCGATGATCGTTAGCGGTCAAAAACACTTCAAACGCGCCGCGACGGCTCAACAGCTGTGTTGATGCCACCGCGGGCGCGCGTTCAAATACGGCCGTTGCGCGCGGCCGCAACACGGACCCTTGTGGAACCCCGGCGAATATGGCACGGACCACGGTGCCCTCGTAAGAGTGCACCGTGATCCCGCGGTTATTAAAATAATCCGCGAGGAGCGCCCGAACATGTCGATCTACCCCTCTCCTACTCAACTCGTCCAGAACAACGTCCCAACGAAGGGTGTTGAACGCGTTCCGGACGTCGAACGAGAGGAGGAGGCAGATTCTGTTTCTGGCCCTGGAGTCTTCGGCAAACCGAGCTACCTCGGTGGCCGCCTCCATGGTGCCGACACCACGGCGGAAACCATACTGGTTCGGGTGAAAAGGATCCCTGCCGAGCTGGAATTCCAGGATCTCCTTCATGACGTACTCCCAGACCTTTGATAAGGCTGGGAGTATGGAGATCGGCCTGTAGGCCCTCGGGCTTAGGGGATCCTTACCCGGCTTCGGGATCAAGATGACTCTTGCCATCTTCCACGAAGCCGGGATTACACCCCGCACCAGTGTGTCGGACACCATCTCGCGTATCAAATCTTTATTAGCCCTGGCCACACAGGCCACGACCCCCGACGGGACTCTATCGAGTCCGGGGGCCTTATTGGGCTTGATACGCGAGAGGGCACTATCGACCTGCTCGGGCGTTACCTCCGGTCTCTCCCTCCAATATGAGGAGAGGGGTCGCATGGAGAGGGGGGCCTGTGATCGCACAGGCCCAACCGTTGGAGTGGGGGAAGGGGGCGGAAGGGGAGGCGGCGGGGCGGTGGCAAACAAGGTATCAACTACCCTGCCCACCTGCTCCCGCGTCAAAACCATATTTGGTTTACGCCCCCCAACCTAGCCATAACTATTTTATATGGCTTCCCCAACGGATCGCCGTCCACCGTGCCATACAGCTCCCTCCAGAGCCCCTCCTTGGAGCGCCAGATCAGGATCTGAACTGAACGCCTAGCCAAGGAGAAGTCCCGCCTCAGTTGTTCGAGGCGGGGGGAGGAAGGATCTAATTTCCTCCGGCTTCTCTGGAGCAGCCTACGGGCACGGTGCATCGCCTTTCTGGCCTCAGCGATGTCCGCGTTCCACCAACGGTTGGGCTTCCGGGTCCCCCGAGGAAGACACCTCTTCCGGAGGACCCGGGCACTGACCCCCTCTAGGAGGCGCTGAAGTCCCTCCGCCCGCGGAACCTCGTCCGTAAAACCGGGCGGTTCCAGCGGAGGGGGAGGGGTCTGCACGCCCGCAGGCGTGGCTAGCGAGGTGGGCGGAGTCGCGGGGGGGGGGGGGCGTCCCGCAACGCGCGGAAGCCCTCCAAAATCGCCTCTGGGGTAACGTCCTTCATCACGTATGGTGTCCAGCCGTCGCCTGGTGGTCGGCGAGCCACACCCGGTTTGGCCAGGGTGTGACGGACATAGAGGTGATCGGAGGCAGTGTAATGCCGAAGCACCTCACTCCTCCGAATCCTCCCGGCCAGACTTCTGTCGACAGACAGCACGTCGATGAAGGACGACCCCTTGCCCCCCCCCCCCGGAACGTACAACGGTCCCGGAGTCTAACGGGCACCAGCCCCAACCTCGCCAAAAGTGCCATACACGCATGGCCCCTCCGATCAGCCACCTTCCCTCCCCAGGCAGGGGACTTGGAATTCAAATCCCCCGCGAGGATGACCCCTCTCCCCGGGGTAAAAAGGGTTAAAACTATCTCTTCAAGCTCCTCGAGGTACCGCAGAAATGCGGGACCTTTCTTGCTCGGTCGGCAGTAGCAGCTCACCACGACCGTGTTATCCACGATCGCGGTGGCTATCCCTTCGGCTGCGGAAGGGGGGGGTAAGGGAGGCGAACCTACCCTTAAACCCGGTGACCCAGATCGCTGCGTCCCCCGTGGCATCTCCTATCCACTCAGGTAACATCCTGAATGGTTCGGAGATGATCACGAGGTGAACCCCAAGCAGGCAGGCATTATGGATCATTAGATCCTGTGCCAGCCTGCATCTGTTGAGGTTTATTTGCAGGACCTGGATCATTTACCGAGTTTCCCGGTTCTTGGCCCCCCCCCCCCCGCAGCCGAGCTCGCCCTGATCGCTGGGCAGGCCAGCGACGCAGTAACATGCGCCGCGCTATGGCCCATAGCTCCTGCCGCCGAGCAGATGAGACATCGAGCCACGCCCTTGCACGCCGCAATGACGTGGTCGGAAGCCCCGCATCTCCTACACAACTCCCTGCCTTTGGGAACCGTGGGGTACGCCGCTGCCAGGTGGCCCAATTGGTGGCACGCGAGACACCGCGTGCTCTTGAGCAAAGGCCTGGCCCGCACCACGGTCAAGCCCGTCCTGAAACGGACGGGCTCCGCGCCCTTGGGGATGGCGATGGACGGTACTTCCACCACCGCTGTCTGGGTCCCGCTCAAGACCTGCCTGAGCGACCGGACCACCAGACCATGGACCTCCACCTTCAGGGCCGCGCCTAGGTCCTCGAGGAGCCTCGGAGCCTCTACCATGGGATCAATGTCCCGTATTTCCAGGACCGTTTTGTCCTGGAGGGAGGAACAGACAACTTTCCCGGACGTCAACCTCGTGAGTTCCGCGGCCACAGCGGCCGCGCTCACCTTAGGGGCCAACTCCAACAGCACGTGCCCCAGGCGCGTGCGCTTAACGGCCTTGACATCAGTCAGGGCCGCCCGCCCCAGGGTCACGGTCGTCCGGTAAGTCTCCAGGTAGGTCCCTCCCTCCGGGACCCTAACTAGAACCGCCTCCGGGCGTAGCCTGGCCGGTCTCCTCTTATTATTTTTAGGGGCGACCTGCCCCCGAGGAGCCACCGCCTGAGTGGGAGCCCCCGTCGGCCTAACACCAGAACGGGGGGTTCCCACCTTCATGGTTGGGGGATTTATCCCCGCCCTATTCCCACTCGGTGGGAGGGGTCGGGGGGTACTCCCCTTAGGGCCCGCCTTCTGTGTCGCCCCTGGCGGCACCTTGGTTACCGGAGCCCCACTCAGGGGGGCGGTCGTCCCCCTTTCCCCTTCTTCCTCCTCTTCCTTGTGACCTCCACAAATGGAGGGTCACCATCCCCACTCACACGGCCCGTGGCCTCAGCCTTCCCAGTAGTCACGATCCCCTCCCCAACAGGGGGTGGGGTGTGAAGGAGCCTCGGGCCCATAGGCGGTGGTGCGCCAGCGGCGGCAGGAGATAGAGCCTCTGAAAAGCGCCTCTTCTTCGAAGCCGCCGCTGACACTGCCTCATTGGGGGAGGTTCGCAACCTCTTCCCCTTACCTTTGGACGGGGGAGTTTTTTCCCCCTTCTTTGAAGGGGGGATCTTACCCCCCTTTAAGTCCCTGGAGATGGTGCCCGAAGCCTCCTCGGGAACCGAGATACCCGGTCTCCGTGGATCCACCACCTCGTCCGTTTGGGTGGCCGCCTCCGCGGTCCTTACTGGCGGCCTGCTGGGGGTGACCAGGAGTCTGGTCTGCACCAGCCCTTTCGGCTGTACTTTGCCCGACTTACTCCTGGCCTTGGACACCCCCGCATCGTGGAACCCAAGGGCCTCAGTCACGGCCGTAGACGCCGCTTCACATCTTCCGACAATGCCATCTGTGAAGGTAGCCACACTTCCCTTCGTGGCATTGCCGGAGATGACGGTGGCCTTGAGGTCCTTACATTCCCTCACAAGCTCTCTAAGGAGAGACCCCAGCTCCTCCAACCGGCTCTCCAGTTTCTGATCCGGGGTCTGCCGTTTAGCCCGGGGCAGATCCACTGGTCTCAGCGTCATCAAGGGAGGGGGATTAGGGACACGGGACCCTGATACAGGGTCCCCCCCAATCCCCACCTCCCCACCCACCACCTCTACACTTCTTATTGTCGGGACGCCCTTCGTCGTCCCCACAGGCCCTGACAAGAGCCGTTTTTCGGGGTCACCCCCCCCCCTTACCGCCCGTGTGCGTCACCGGTGGCCCTGAAAAGGGCCGATTTGGGGGATCCCCCCTAACTATCACCCACAGGGTGTATACCACCCCCCCAACGGGGGGCCTCGTCTGCAGCCTCGGCGCTGCCATAGCCCTGCTAGCGGCGAGGCCCTCCGAAAGCGCCCTACGCTCCGGGGGGGTCCTCGCCAGGGTCCTCCCCCTCAAAATCCCCGTATTAGCCGGGGTAGGAGGGGTCTCCGGGATAACCAACACCTCTGGTTTTCCCTTACTGGGGGGGGGGGGGGGAACAGAGACCCCCGCCTCCTCTAGTCTTGCGATGTCGAGTCTCCACGACGCAAAGCGATCCGCTACTGACACACACGCCCCACCTTGGACAACCTCCGAGGACCCATCCACTAAATTGATAAGCGGGGGTGTCCTCACAGGCTGCCCACGGGGCCCAACCATATCCAAACCATCGTCGTTAACATAGCCAGGTCCTGCCGCTGTAGCTTCTTCCCCGGAGTGCAATGGCGGTAAAATACCGCCATCCGGGGTGGCACCGGCCCGCCGCATCGGCACGGTGTCATCGGGCTTACTTATCCCCTGGCTGCTGCCGACGTCGCAGTCAGGGTCTGATCTTATATCAGCTCTTGCCGTGTTGACATCCGAGGCACGGCTAAAGTTTGACATTAAATCATTACTTGTCTTAAAGGGCGACGGCCCCACCACCCAGCGGATTTCTCCCACACGTGGCCCTGATGTGCTGGCCACTGCAGCGACAACCGACAGTCGTCGGGGGGACCGCCAGGCTGCTCGGTCCTTCACTCCGGGCCCGCCCGGAGCTGGGGCCCCCCATGCTGCGATGTTAACACATGGGGGACCCAACAACCCTCCCTACTGCACAACACACGATGGTTGCGTCACAAACGCCCCCACAACCAGATGTTTGCCTGCAACGCGAGTCGGTTCGGTAAGGGCTACCCGGCCCCAAGCAAACCCCGCGCCAGACCTTCTACCTCCTACCACCCCAAGTCCTCACAGGGACCCGGACAGGTGGGGACACACACACACACACATCGAACACCTAAGTCCTAGAGGCTACCGCGGGACTTGTAGGGGGGCCACACCTACACCTCCCACCCTCCGTCATTACAGCCCCCCCCCCTCCATAGATGTTTTGAAGGCGAGGCCCGGGTCACCCTGCAAAGGGACACCCTGACCTCGTTACAGCGGGGGGGGGGGGACGTCAGAAGGATAGGACTACACACCCCCCACAAACCTATCCCAGCGAACAGTTAACTTAGATCCTCATTTAAGGACTCGCACAGGAGGGTGGTCAACCCTTAGCCAGGAAGGCAGCATCCCCCAGCCGGCCACCGGGCAAGGGACAAGTCCCCTGCCCAGCGCCCGGAGGGGAACATAGCCGCCTTCCCAGAGCTCCCCCACCACGCTCAAGGTGGTTGACCCTGGGGGGAGGGGTGGTACGTACACGTGAAATTCATAAACCTGCGAGTTCGAGGCATCGGCACCGCGCGGACGAAACCGGTGGCCGACCAGATGTCGGGACCCTTTACCTTTTTTTTCTCTAAAATGTTAAAAGCTAAAGAATATTGCTGAAGTTGTAAAACGAAAGTGGACATGGATGTGCGGAAACACGGAGGACCGAGTTCCGTTATTAGAAGACAATGAAATGAGGAAAACTTATTCCTAAAGGGATTCGAGAATTATATTGTCGGATATAAAGGACTTAAAGCTACGATCTTAATCTTAGCTACGCCATTAGCGCGATGCCCGCATGTCTTTGCAACATTATTTATTAGTTTACTTGAGTGCGGAACAGTCCACATAAATCGGCGTGGCTCAATTCACACAGTTTTATAGTCCTCGAGTCACTTACAGGGAATGGTAGCCTGTGCTGTTTTCCTACTAGACAATCTGCACAGAACGGATTGTGTTCATCTGTCACGTCCCGGGTGAGGTCTTTAGGGCTATGGCATAGATGGGGTAATATTCGAGGGAACTCAGGCGCGAATGCAAGATTCGTGGCACTGAATGTTCGAAGGGATGCAGGCGCGAATGCCAGATTCGTGGCACTGCGGAGAGTAGGATGCAGGCGCGAATGCCAGATTCGTGGCACTGCGGGGAGTAGGAATTCAGGCGCGAATACGTGATTCGTAACTCTGAAGGTGAAGTGGAATTTTAGGCGCGAATACGTGATTCGTAGCTCTATGGGCGATTTGGAAGTTAGGCGCGAATACGTGATTCGTAGCTCTAAGGTGTGTAGGATTCAGGCGCGAATGCCAGATTCGTAGCACTGAACGACCAGGGAAGGTTTAGACCGTAATCCCGCCGGTAGTGACACCCGTTAGAGCACTTTGTTTTTTTTTTTGGTGGGTTTTAACGTTGCACTTATTTAAGAAGCTAGATGGTTATTGGTCATTTGATTGGTTATTTAAAATGTCCGCGATATGAGTAATGGAATGTATGAACACAGCATTTTAGCTATGGCTATGTAGTTGTGTCAACTTAAGGGCAGTTGGAAAGCACCTTTATGTACTTGCAGCTCATTTTGATTTCACATTTTTTTTTATATTGTATATTTTCTTCTATTTTGGGGGGGATTTATATTATTATCTTCTATTTTTTGTGATATATATTTTCTTCTATTTTTTTGTGATTTATATTATTATCTTTTATTTTTTGTGATTTATTTGTTTCATGTACTTGGCGTAATTTTTTTACTTTTTGAAAGTTTTTTATGGGGATCTCACTTCTTTTTACAAAGATACATGGAGTACTCGTAATAGCGCAAAGCAGCTCAGCGAGTGTACTTTATTTATTTTTTGGTTAAGGATACGTAAGTTTAACAACTACGAAAAGAAACCATGCGCACTGCATTGCCGATTTATATGTATTTTATGGCGCTGAAAGCAGCCTTTGGCGCTGAACGTATTTAACATTTACATTAAACTGTAATAACAACCACAATTAACACCTTTCGAAGAAAAATATGTATGCTGCCTTAAGTTTATAACAGTGATCCCCCATTTGTATTTTAGTAGTAGGTATTGCTTTGATGTAGAAATTTTCCACTTTCGTTGTTGTACCACTACTATCGTGATCGAACAAATGTAATTTTGCAATAAGAATTTGTTTGGAAGCAGTTATATCGATTTTCTTTATTGTGTTTGAATTTGAATTATCACAATTAGGGCAAGAATCTTTCAGATTTTTCCATCCTGCGAAATTGTGTTTTATTATATCTTGAAATTCAAATGATTTTTTTTTAACATCTTGGGCAGTGCAAGATGTACCACACAATTTGTACTGATAGTAGTACTTGTGTAATTACACTCTAAACATCTTAATACCGGTGTAATTTCGTGTTGTACTGCATTCTTAATAAGAATCTCATGATCACAAACAGAGGTAATAAACTCAGCTGCATCATGTAGCTGATTGTTAGCGTATTTTTCTCCTGCGAATTGCCGTAATGATATTATGTTTGGACTTTGATCCGATTTATATTGGTCCAAAAAGACTTTTATAATATGATCAGCTTTTTCAGTCGAAAATAAGTTTTCTCTTATTGATGAACAATATAACATACATTGGATCGTGGCATTTGCATAACAAGACACACCATCAGAATTCGGGAGACCTCTGACGTAGTATTGAATAGTATCCACGATGTGATCATTAGTATTCTGACATTCGGATACATTATAATTAGGTACTGCCCAAACAGCATCACAAACATTGAGAACGCGGTTTTTAGAAATTGAAATAGTCATAAGATCAGGTCTATATTTTTTTCGCAATCTATTGTACTCTATTATAGCCGATTTTTGTGCCGCTACGGAAGATGGATCATAATTGATAAGATGCAGTCCTTGTAATGTGGTCACCCGAGAAAGAGCAACGTCAGTTTGTCCGCAAGTAAATATTGAATTACCTGCTTCTATGACAGCATTCTGCAAGCTTAGTCCTTGACTTTTGTGAATAGTTATACCATAGCTGAGGCAAATCGGAAATTGTTTTCTAATAACGAACGCTCTATCCATTACTTCAAATTTAACACTTACACGTTCTATTATATGTTCTTGCCCCGTGGGTAATATAATTTTCAATTTTTCGACGTCATTATCAACTCGTGTAACTGAAACAAGTTTAGCAATGGTACCGTTGACAAGACCTAGCGTAACATCAATATTTCTTCTAATCATGATTTGCACTCCTACTTTAACAATTACGACCCTTGCAAGTCCCGCCGTTCGGGAGCTATCATCGTCATTGTTCAGTACCTTTGACACCTTTTTTTTTCAAGTACGGTGCACAATTCGTTGTATCATGAGCAATCAAATGAATTTCTTCGGACGGAAATCGACTCAGCATTGCAGCGTTCAAAACATCACACTGAACACATGTGGGAAGTAAACACACCGTATTAGATCCCACATTAAGCATGTAATCACTTAATTCCTTTAATCGGTCATTACAATTTGTCGCTTTGAAATTTAATTTCCTCGATTCTAAAAGCTTCGTATCCGAAACGGTCACTACTCCGGTCCGAATTCTCGACAAGATCTCTTTGTTAATATTATCACCCTGCTGTCGCATGTTTATTGTCAATTCGTCATAGCTAAACAAGGCAGACCATAAATTATAAGAACCTAATCCTCCAACATTTTTCTCTATACTCTTATTGGATAATTGTATAAAAGCAGGTTCTTCGTGAACAGGTGGAAGTTGTAGTAAGTCACCAAATAGCAACATAGGCTTTTTTCCGAACCAAGCACCATCGGAATCTGTAGTATCAAATATTTCTGTAAGTCGCAAATGTATGTACAGGAAAGTTACGTTAGAAACCATCGAAATTTCATCGATGATTACTAGAGCAACATTTTTGAGTTGATCTCGTACAATTTGAAGGGCTGCATCGCTAAGTTGGCTATACGGGGCTGTATGCCCATGTTCTACGGGTAATTGGAATAATCGGTGTATAGTAAGACCATCGATATTAAAAGCTGCGATTCCAGTAGGAGCAGTTACTGCTGTGTCTTTTCCGATAGTCTGCTTGATGCAGTGTCTGATAGTTTTTATTAAAAAACTTTTCCCAGTGCCACCTTCTCCACTCACATAAAGTCTGAGAATGTTATCGTCAGACGTCAAGGACTTAGTAACTTTATCAAATATCCGCTTTTGATCATGGTTCAATTCCGAAATCATTTCTTGAAGATCACCACAGTCAAATTTATTTCCCGCGTCTTTAAAATCTTTCATGGCACCAACAGTTTCAACGGGGACACACTCTATTGCAGCGCCGGTCAGGCTACCGTTTTCAGGGCATGGGCAGCCGCATTTGCCCGGGGCAAACGCTGCGAGCAAAGCTCGGGGCAGTGACGTCAGCTATCGTTAGAGCGGAGTGGGGAGGAATGGTTGTGGCGGGAGTACAGGCTCGTAGATGCGTAGGGAGGCGACGGTCCTTGTTCATCCTAGGCATCTGTACCGTATTGCCCGGGGAGGCGTGGCTTGCGCGCCACCAGCAAGTGTTTGCCCCGGGCTGTCTGACCAGTTGCCCTACGCGGCAACTCCTGAACGGCGCTGCTCTATTGGGTGATCGCCTTGATCATTTTCTTCTTGTTCCACAGTATTCAACACGTTCTTTTCAATTTCTTCCTTTATATGATCACGCGCTTCTTGAATATCCGTTATTCGTTCGTGATACTGAACTGCTTCTGTCAATTGTGATTCCAGCGACAAAAAAGCTTCCGCATATGTGTTAAATCCATTTTTCAATTGGTCGGTATTTCTCCAAGGTTTGAATAATAATAATAATGAGAAATAATAATTCTCAGGTTGGATTTGAACATTGTACTTATAATGATTAACAAGATACCCTCTTGGCCTTTTTTTCAAAAACAAAGATGGACAGATTTCATAATATTCGGTTTTTTCAGACGGTCTAATTTTAGTAATGTCATACCACATAGCAAAA
The DNA here is from genome assembly GCA_963932275.1 of Andrena praecox. Lineage (NCBI taxonomy): Eukaryota > Metazoa > Arthropoda > Insecta > Hymenoptera > Andrenidae > Andrena > Andrena praecox. The sequence goes on along the minus strand of OZ010729.1, from coordinate 34,374,088 downwards.
TCGTACAGATGCATAGAATCTAATTCCTTGGATCTATTGGGATAGTAATCATCTATGAGGGATGGACAAAATATGTCTGTGGATTCACCTACCAGATCCTCAATCTCTTTGCGACTTTTCAATTTCCTACTTCTCAGTATATTTACATCTAACCATCTAATAGTAGTACTGGAGTCAGTGCCATGCAATGATAATCCTAAAAGAGTATCAGCGCATTCAGGCGCTCCACATTCTCTATGATTTAGCATGCGCATTCCAAGGTTGCACAGCAGACTAGCCAATGACTTAGTAGAATTTATTGCTGCCATAGTGTCCGTAGCGTAACTTTTTTCCGGCTTGGACACGTACTTAGTACAGTAACATGTCACCAACCCTGTCTTTTCCCCAATATATTGTATATCCATGTTACCTCTCCAAACCGTAAGAACGGCAGCATTAAAATCATTGATACGAACTTCCTTTATTGAACGTGGAAGATCATAGAGTCTACCTTTCGCTTTCAATTGTTTTCTAGCACCTATAGAAACAGCCACATCCCTTATTATCAAAGTATCTGTAACTGGACGTGGAAATGAAAATCGACATACTTTACAGAAGGAATATTTAGTTTTTTTGTTGCGTAGACAGTAACTATTGTATTTATGCATTTGATGTGCAATTACACGTCTATATAATTCTGGCGACACATGCGGTGATGGCAATCTGCAAGTGACGTATTTCATCATGAATGCTGCTACTTCTTCCTTCGAAGATTTATCGATTATAGGAGCATCTTCAATCCAAATTAAAAGATGAAAATGTTGTAATCCCCTGCTCTGATATTCTCTGCGCCAAAAGTAATGAGTGACCTTGCCAATCGGATTGTCGGGCGAACAAATGAAATCCAGCATAGCGTGGAATGTATTATCTATAAATCGAGAAGTTGAAACGGGATCAGAAGCAATGAGTTCGTTCGGCGACATTTAAGCCACCGATGGGCCGTTTACATCACGAAGATATTCTATTAAATCTGTCCATAGCCATTCACTTGGACTGAGCGTGAGGAACCATGTAGCTGGTCCATAATGGTGTATCATACAGTTCAAATCATTTCTCGGTTTTCGCCAATACTGTGCTGTATTACGTAATCTGGAAAATATAGTGTTCAAGTTCGTTTGTAGCTGATTTTTAGAGAGTTGCTCTAGAAAACTAGCAGCTGTGTATTTTTCACGTGGATTTACGACGTTCATTTTGTGAAAAATTCCAGCGTTCAATTGCCGCATATTGGTATCGTGTAATAAATGAAAAATATATTGCATGTTCAATCGAAATTGCGAATGCTTGGACATCAGTTTGGACTTAATGAATTCATGATCAGTCAAACGAACCAATCTTTCTTCATGCTGTCCGTTCACCCCATAAGGATATAAATGTGGGAAACATTTCACATCTAAGTGTTCAGCACGATGGCCCAACGGAATGTCCTGAACTTTAAGCATTTGATAGAGCGCGGTAGCAGATTCGTAACCCTTTTGTCATACATTGGATAAATCGTAAACTGATCATAATATGAATCAGATTGTGACATTTGCGTCAATAATGCACGTTTGTGGTTTTCATCGATATTAAGTGTTTCACCTTCAACGTCCTCGATAGATTCGTTATTATCATTATTGGCAACAACTTCTTCTTGAAATTCTGTATCTGGTAATTTGGCACTCAGCAATAAATCGTGCGATTGTGGTAAAACAATTTCTGAGTATAGAGGATTATTGGCTTTCAACCATACTAAGGCATTCCATACTTTCTTCAAGTCAACTAACTTTTCCCAAACTATTTTAGATTTTGTTGGAACGCCCCGCACCAATATGTATAATTCATGATTTTGATTTAAAGGTTCGGTCGAAGGACAGATTTTTTTTAAATTTTCTTCTAACGGCAAAGGAAGGTGAAATGTTCTCCCCTTTACTTTTGGAAACATATGTTTATGTTTATGGCGATGCACCTTCGCCCTCTGATACGGCACGCACTTATGCGACCAGCGACGCGCATCGCTGCCGATCCCCGGCCAGACAAATTTCTCCCTAAGGCCTCGGAACGTGACCCGCCCACTGGGATGTGACAGTCCATGAATAACACTGAATGCAGTCCGACGGAGGGCCCAGGGGAGGTACGGCCTGACGACGCCATCCTTGACGCCACACCAGACGTCCTCTCCTTCAATGGCCAGCAACTGAAGGTCCAGCGACGTATCCGCACTAGGGTGGTCCTTAATTTTCAACTTGCGATTTTTTTTGGTCTTACCCTCTTAAAATATGATAGTTGGTGAAAAAATGATATGTGCAAAATTTCAGCGACATCGAACAACGGGAACCCGTGCCGCAATTGAGTTGAAGTTTTGAAATAATAGTAATTTCTCGTCAATTTCGGACATAATTGTGTTCGGCTATTTTGGAAGTATCAGGGAATATTTTGTAATAAAAGTACAGTTTATTAGATGTACAATAATAATATGTATGCATTGCTTCGAAAAATATTGACGAAATCTTTGAGTTTTAGTTTTTAAAATTAGTATACAACGCAGCGTATAAGCCAGAATAGGCGATTTGGGGTCTTAATTGCACTGTTCAACACGTATTTGGATCTGCAATATACACTCCGAGATCCTAGTACAGTTTTCCGCCTCAAACACGAATCCGTAAATAAAAGTGCTCTATCACCCTCAGTTTTTGAAAAACATGAGTTTTTGTAAAAAGCGCACGATTTTGGGCAAGAATGAGGTATTACGTGAAAACCAAGAATGGTAGAAAGTTCAATTTACTCTCAAAAGATAGAGGAGAGTTTCCTGAATATAGCGGTGTATACAATTATCAAATTTGATGGTTTTATACGGTTGTAATCGGCCGTCAAAGTTTAAAAAAGTGCCAATGTGCATAATTTCGACGCAATACTTTTGCATTTTTACGAAAAGTCGTTTGTCTAGCACGAATTCGCTCAAAAGTATCGGATTCTGTAGACATTTCTGAAGAAGAAACCATCCACGAAAAATGTCGGAACGGTTTTTAACTCGGACTGCTTGAGAAAATATCCAGCGGGAACGCGTGCACGATGTTTTGCCGCCTGGCGGCTGTGGCTTAGGGTGGTCCTTAATTTTCAACTTCCGATTCTTTTTGGTCTTATCCTCTTAAAATATGATAGTTGGTGAAAAAATGATATGTGCAAAATTTCAGCGAGATCGGACAACGGAAACCCTTGCCGCATTTAAGACGAAGTTGTAAAATTACAGTAATTTTACATCAATATCAGATATGATTGTATTTCATTATTTTAAAAATGTGTGTCTATTTTTTTAAATAAAAATACAGTTTCTTAGATATATACCAGGAGTATTTGTATATTGCTTCCTATAATATATTTCTATACTTCCTATGTATCGCAGTATCTGAACCATACTGTTACCTGTGTCGGCTACCTGAGGCACGAAACGAATTCTTGTGATATAAAGAGGCGTATGATCCAAAATTTGGATTCTAATCAAACGGAGGTTTCAAGTAAAAAGATTGTTTTAAAAGATGTCAAAAACTATATTAATATTGGCATAGAAAATTTAATCTCGTCACAAAGTCGCAATTTTTTTCTAGATTTCATATAAGTACCGAATTTTTACAAAAAGACCCTTCAGTTTTGGGAAATCGATGAAACATATAAAAATGCGTTAGAAATAATAAAGAATTTAAATGTAGTTAACGACAGTGCAGAACGAGGCGTAAAGCTAATCACCGAATATAATAGCTTACTAACGAAAGATGAAAATAATAAGCAGTTCATTTTACAAGTACTAGAAGATTATCGGCGACGTTATCCAGATGCGAGTAAATCAACCTTAATGAAAGGCGTGTATTGACAAATATGTAATATTTTATAAGATATTACAATTTATTTTATAATATGTAGTTAGAAGTTAACTTTGGATAATATTATGTACATGTAAGACATTATATTTTCATTAAAAAATATTCAGTACTACCTCTAAAACGGCGGAACACATTTATATTGAAATTAACGAAAATAATAGAAATTTTAAAACCTCGTCTTGAATGCGGCACGGGTTCCCGTTGTCCGATCTCGCTGAAATTTTGCACATATCATTTTCTTACCAACTATCACATTTTAAGAGGGTAAGACAAAAAAAAACTCAAAAAAAATTTGACCCCTATAGCTAAGGACCACCCTAATCCGCACGCACCGAGGTCAGCTCCTCATCCTGTTCTTGGGCCGCCCTGATGGCGGCAGCGTTCAGCTGGGTGGGCATGGTTATTGCACTCACGCGCGACAGCGCGTCTGCCACCACATTGTCCCCATCCTTTATATACTGAATGTCCGTGGTGAACTGCGAAATGTAGTCCAGGTGACGCTGCTGTCTAGGGTTAGCTCTATCAGTCCGCTGAGCAAAAACATAGGTCAACGGGCGATGATCCGTGCGGACAGTGAAAGGACGTCCCTCAAGGATGTGTTTGAAATATTTCACCGCAGAGTTGATGGCCAGTAACTCTCGGTCCTATGCACTGTAGCGCACTTCCGGACCCTGTAGCTTACGCGAGAAACATCCCAACGGCGCTCGCTCACCGTTCGCGTCCTGCTCCAGGGCGGCGCCAATGGCGACGTCAGAGGCATCTGTTGTCAGGGTCAACTGGGCTGACGGCAAAAGGAAGACAGTTCGGACAGCGCTGGTAATGCTGGCCTTGTATTTCTGGAAGGCCTACTCAGCAATAGGCATCCACGGAATCCTGGAACGGTCTCGCTTCTTGGCACCCTTCATATACACAGTAAGCGGCGCCTGGATGTCTGCAGCCTTTGGAATGGAACGGCGGTAATTGTTTAGCATTCCGAGAAAACGGCGCAGCGTGGAGACCGTAGATGGCTTTGGAAAAGTGGAGATGGCCTGTGCTCGATTCTTCGGTGGCTGGTAACCATGTTTATTTACCACGTACCCTAGGTACGTGATCTCACCCTTCCCAAAGCGACACTTACGTGTTTATCGTTAGGTGATGCTTACGCAAAATGTCAAAAACAATCGTGAGATGTCTCACATGCTCTTCGTGCGATTGAGAAGCCACTATAAGCTCATCAAGATAGCACCTCACAAAATTATGTGCCCTCAGGATATTATCCATACGACGCTGAAACGTTTGCGCAGCATTTTTCAGGCCCGGCGGCATGCCTAAAAACTCGAACAGGCCAAATGGAGTTGTTATGGCTGTTTTCGCTATATCTTCTGCTGCAACTGGAATTTGATGGGGTAGGCTCGCCTTAAATCAATAACAGAAAACACCTTTGCGCCCTGCAGGCCCTGGAAAATATCTTCAGGGCATGGAAGTGGATAACGGTCCGCCTGAGTGCAGGCATTAAGACCGCGGTAGTCACCTGTGACTCGCCAACCGGATATGCCGGTTTCTTCACACTCCTCCTTGAGCTCCGGATCCGGGGGCTCCTGCTTGGGCACCAAATGCCGGGAGCTCGCCCACTGGCTGGATGACGAACGCACCACTCCCTGCTGGAGTAAGAGATTAAAATGAGATCTGGCTGCTTCCAGTCTAGCACCCGACAGGCGACGAGGACGCTCATGGATCGGCGGTCCAGTAGTAACAATCCGGTGCGATACGGAGATGGCAGTATCTGGGGCTACCATAATTTTTGGTCGCGTAATATGCCTTCCGGGCCGTTGGCACTGTCAATCTGGACAGTCACCGACACACCGCCGATGTCAACTGAGCACACCGATCCGCGCACACAGAGCTCCGTAAGCGGGTCCATTAACGCGCACTCCTTTATGTCTATCAATAGTCCGTAATGTAATAAGAAGTCCGCACCGATGAACGGGGAACTCGTGTCGACGATAATAAAAGGCCAGCGGAATTCGCGGCGCAAACCCAGATTGAGAGAGAAATGTTTCTGGCCATAAGTCTTGATTGAAGAACCATTAGCCGCACTCAACTCAAGTTCAGTGGGCTCCAACTGTCCGTGGCAGAGGAGCCTGGGTATCAACGACATTCTTTTAATCGAGGTTGCCGAGTATAGTCCCTGTCAGCCTTCGGCTCACTTGCCGACAGGACCTTTAGTTTAATGGTGCGGATGTCTGGGATGGTGCCACGTAAATGCACGGCAGTTCACAGTGCCTTGGCACCGAATCGGCGGTGAAAATAATACATCCCTCCAGGTGCTGGAGATGTAGTTCGCGACCGCGAGCGGAACCGACCCCTTCCATTGGTGGAACGGTCAAGCAGCTTCGTGGTTGCCGCTAATAAATCCTGATTCAGAACGATCAGCTGCGCCAGCGACTGACGAATATCGGTCAAATCCTTTTCAAAGGGCGTGGCCTCAAGTTTTTGGGGCGATGGGGGAGTCACCAAAACAGGGTGTGCTGCCATCACACCGGAAACATTTGGAACCTCCATCAATTCATCGGCCACTACGGCCAAGACTGGCTCCCTAAAAATTTTTAGAAAGCGCTGAGTGCTAGCAGGCAGCAGTGCGAGCCACTTTACCCAAAGAACGTCTTCTGAAGCTTTGTCCCTCGCCAGAGTTGGCATCTGACGAAGGAGCTGTGACGGTTTCTTGTCTTCCAATTGAATTTCGTTTAACAATTTCGCCAACTGGCGATCTGCTGAATCCAAGAAACGGCTTGTGATATGAGACTTTAAATATTGATATTTTTCTTCTGCGGGCGTACGTCTGACGACGTCCGAGACGTCCAGCAGTGACTCGGGGTCCAAAGCCCCGAGGACGAGGTGGTATTTATTCTCGTCGGAATTTATTCGATGCGTTGTAAACAACGATTCAACCTGAAAGAACCAGAGGTCGGCGTTTGTCTTCCAAAACGGCGGTAATATGCAATTATGCACGGCCTCCCCGTCCCGAAAAACCATATCGGAACTCTGGGCGCCTTGTTGTGCAACGGAACCTGGCTGGGAAACCGACGAGAAGGCGGAAGTTGAAAGCAGGCTCTGCGTGGTTCCTTCACCACTATCCTTCTGCACGCCTTTATCAGGCGAATGCGTTAGCGTCATTTTTCACTACGTCTCAGACTCTCAGAATGCGCAGCTTCGTCGACGGGCGATAAATGTTCGAACGCACAGTAATTGTCCGATCACGCGATATTTATTCAATCGCACGATGATTGAAAGCACTTTAGTGCCACTTTCCAGCGGAAATTTGGGGGGTCATTCCACGCCAACTCGATCACTTTTTTCCCTCGATGTCTCGGATTTTGTTCAAACTTGAATATGTTGTAGCCCTCCGGAAAGTATGGGGGGTTTATTCACCATTTGTTTAAAAATTTGTTTAAAAAATATAGGGCGTTGAGTTTTGCGATTTTTGCCTATTTTCATGAAAATGGGTTGTACTTATGCATTTTTAACTCGGAAACTATTTGTCGGATTTAGTTGATCCTAACGTTATTGTAAACTAGAAGGATCGGCCTTCCTGAATATTTTTGTTCCCGGTTAAAAAATCATTTTTACAATAATGAAAATTATAAATAAAGTTTTATTTTGCAAATTGAGGCTCAAGGTCACGATTTTAAAAATCTGAAAAAATACCACCATATTCGCTGAAGAATTTCCTATAAAATCAGCCTTTCTCTTGTTGGTAATTTGTATATTCAACGTCGCAGGAAGCTGTTAAAGACAGCGGCGCGCGCCGTTTCAGGTAAGCGAGCCGCGCGCTCCGCTATTACGGTCGCCTGACCGTACCCCTCGCACCCTCTATTACTTCAATCAGGTCTAACAACGGTAGAAACAATAACGACAGCTCACGTATTCATCACGAGGGTGTCATTTATACCTGCAGAAGAATTTTACTAACCCACTCTTGGCCAATGCTACTTTTTTATAATAATCAGATTTGTAAGTACCATCTTGACTGTTCGTTGATTATTTGTTGAAAAAGTGCCATTGCTCGATGGAAACCACGAGAAGGTGGTGGGTTCTTTCCATCAGGAGTGGATAAGGATGGATTAGGAAGGTTGGCATGGATATGATCACTTCGAATAGCGAGGTTAAGGGATGCAAGTAAGAAAACGGTCGAAACTATTTCATTGTGCTGAACACAGTGCCAGCTTCATCACACGAGCAAGTTTTGCATAAAATTTTTTTGTCTGAGATTGGCGTGTAGCTATGGAAACTTCTAGTGCCAGTAATAGGTAATGCTGCTGCAAAGCGAGCTTCTAAGGTGATAGCATTGTAACCTCGCTCGGGAGAGGTTAGCTACCGGACGGCGGGTGGAGGTTGTCGCGTGAATGAGGCGGGGTGATTTGGGTGGACGGTCTTTATTCTTATTACTAATGTACAGGGTTACCCGGCCAGGTCTGTGCGGCTTATACTAAGGCTTAACCTAACCCGTCGGTAATCGGCGGCGGAGGCGCGGCGGGTCACGGACGCGTTCGTGTGCGTAGTACTCGCCGTTTCGGCGGCGGAGGTAGGAGGGGTTAGTGGTCGTTCTGGTGCCCTGGCTGTTATCTCCACCAATGGCCTTGACCGGGAAGCCTTGAGCCCGACCGTCCAGTGGGTAAAACCCGCGGACGATACGGAGACTGTAGGATGTCCTCCGGGGCAGACAAAGTCTGTCCCTAAGATTGACGGTGGATGTCGACCTGTGTCCAAAGGTAAGCGAACTCGCCGTCCTTTGGGAGCCGTGGAGGTAATAGGAACCAAAAATACACAGTGATGCAGCTTGTGGTATGCAAGAGATCGCTGGGAGAGGCGCAACCGTTAGCTCGTACCGCTCGTGGCTGACTCTGCCGAACGGGCCCGTCGCGCTGGCTTATAGGCGGTCGCGCGCCGACTTTGCAAGCGAGAGCGCCGCTCGGCGCGCGGCCATCTCGCGGCCGCGCTCGGTAGCGGCGGGCCGCGCTAGGCGCGCGTGCTGGGGGAAGACCCACGTCCCACCGGTTCTAACTCGTCACATCATGTTCTGTTTGTTCATCCTGACTTACGTAATCGAAAGTAATATTTGTAAAAGATATCTTTGACCATTCAAATAAGTCTCGGGTTGTAAGAATTTGATTGTCTAATGGTCTTTGTAAGCTTGCGCGCATTGCAAGCCTTTTTACGGAACCTCCAATTCCATCACATGGTCCTTTACCGTGTGCCGTTGCAAAAAAATGCCATTCAGCAGCAACACCGAAGTCGCTAATGTGATGCGTCAAATTTATGAAATTCTTTCTATTTTTATATTGTGCAGCCGCTCCATCGGAAAAGTATATTATTTTTTAAGTTTTCCTGGAAATATATCTGTAAGGTATTTCAGTAATCGCTTTTGAAATAAGTGAACAGCAGCTGTATTATGTTCTAAGCTTTCAGAAATGATAACAAAGTTGTAATGAGTTTGACCTTTATCATCTCTGCTATACAGGGTGTCCCAAAAATGTCGGACTTCCTTGAAGGGGGTTACTCAGGGGGTGATTTGAAACAACTTTTTCCTTAGCGAAAATATTGTCCGAAGCTTCGTTAAGGAGATATTAACCAAAAACCCCGACCAATCAGAGCGCGCGCCTTCCGCCTGAGTTCCCGCGGTAGCGTTGGCTACGAGGTAGGCGACCGCGCTTGTGCTACGAACGTACGAACAAGCAAGTCGGCATGCATCGAAGGAAACCGCGTTACACATTTTTTTTTTAAAGCAGAATCTTAAATAAGAATAATTTGAAGTGAGAGGACAAGAAGTACGTAAATTTCGTTTTTAAATAAGGCATAAACGAAAAGGTAACGTAACAGAAAATGTACGACAAGTGATCGTAATTCGTTATTGAGGAAAAAATCCGTAGTTTAACAACGGCCAACACAACTAAATTTAAAAAATAATATTAGGTGTATGAATAAATTCTTTCCGACTGGAATTTCTATCGCGGTGGTATTCAGAAGCTGCCAGAAAAATGGGGCACACGTATTTTGGTTATTGGCTGAAGTTGCCACATACATTGTCGCACCGCGCGACGAAGAGATCGAACGAAACACGAGATCGAGTGGGATAAAGCGATTTGACCAAGCGTAGCCTACGCTTTTGTTTTGACGATCGTCGGTCGGATCCGTATCTGATCGCTGCACAGCAGCGGACTGCATAGCCCGAGACAGTCTGCCACGAGTTTTCTTTTCGCCGGGTAATAGTAGTAATCTCGTCCCAGTAATTAACAGTAATCGGCCCCTTTCGCAGCCACCAATTTTTATAACGTAGGAACAACACGTTCCGTGAAAAATAAATTCAGTGATCAGTGTTAGTAGCCGTGCAGTGAAGTGAATATTCGGTACATTAACCCGGACGCAGTGTGATCAGCTGAGCACTGGGCGCTACCCAACCATAAATCTTTTCGTCCACCGATAACCAGGATCGGTACAGTGACCCAGTGACACAGGTTTCCAAAAAGGGAAGGAAAGCAAGAAAGGAATGTCCGGAAGGGTGAGTTTTATTTAATTTATTGGTCATTATTAGGTGTGACAATAAATTCTTTCCGATTTTAGGGTACAATAACAGTTCGATTTAAAAAATATGAAAACCACTCGATCATCGAAACAATTTCCATTATTGTTAATTACCTTTTGCCATTTTTCTGGCAGCTTCTGAATACCACCGCGATAGAAATTCCAGTCGGAAAGAATTTATTCATACACCTAATATTATTTTTTAATTTTAGTTGTGTTGGCCGTTATTAAACTACGGATTTTTACTTCAATAACGAATTACGATCACTTGTCGTACATTTTCTGTTACATTACCTTTTCGTGTATGCCTTATTTAAAAACGAAATTTACGTACTTCTTGTCCTCTCACTTCAAATAATTCTTATTTAAGATTCTGCTTTAAAAAAAAAACTGTGTAACGCGGTTTCCGTCGATGCATGCCGACTTGTTTGTTCGTTCGTTCGTAGCACAAGCGCAGTCGCCTACCGCGTAGCCAACGCTACCGCGGGAGCTCGTGCGGAAGGCGCGCGCTCTGATTGGTCGGGGTTTTTTGTTAATATCTCCTTAACGAAGCTTCGGACAATATTTTCGCTAAGGAAAAAGTTGTTTCAAATCACCCCCTGAGTCACCCCTTTCAAGGAAACGCGACATTTTTGGGACACCCTGTATATCTGCAGCGACAGTCGGACCGCACTTGGATCCCTACACAACACACTGGTGAGATCCAGTCTGGTACTAGACTGCGTGGACACACTGACGGAATTGGCTAATAACAACCGTGTCAGTCTACTATGGGTTCCGGGACACGCCGGAGTCAAGGGAAACGAAGGGGCAAACGACAGGGCCCGAGAAGGGGCGCGTAAACCGAATCGGGACCCGTCCTGCACCTTAGGTGTCTCCATGGGGACTGTGAAGGAGTGGACGAGGTGCTGGATCAGACAGCAACTCGAACAACTCTGGGAGCGGACCCAACAGATGGGACACGCGAAGGCTCTGCTGCAGCGGCCTTCGAAAAAGATAGGGGCGGCACTCAGCCGCATGGATAGGTCGCAGTTGCGACTGCTCGTGGGGATGGTCACATGACACTGGTACACGAGGAAGCACCTAGCGCGCCTTGGGATCGTGCAGAAACCAAGGTGCCAGTGGTGCGGGGTGGACGACGAAACGCCGCTTCACCTTATGACGCAGTGCGAGGGCATGGCAGCCCAGAGACAGCTTTTGCTGGGAGCTGCTTTCCTCCGCACTGCGAACCTGGAGGACATGACCGTGAGCGGGCTTCTCGAGTTCGCATGAGAGGCCGGAATAGCGGCAAGCCCTCTAAACTAGGACTGCCCGTAAGGGCTCGGGCACATTAGTCCAACAGGACTGAGTGCCCGGTACACGCCCAATATAAAAAAAAAAAATACGGACAATTAAAATATTCGAATAATTCCTCTGCGACTGTGTCTTTTCCTATTGCTGCCTCCGCAAGAACAGAAAATAAGACTCTCCACTGATTTAAAATTGTGGAATCACATTCCGATAGTGCAAGCCATCTGGTTGTAGATGGCTGCACAACTTTCTCCTTGGAACTTTCATGAAGTCCTGCGTGTCTTCTAAAACGCACTGTCGTTTCGGACTTTCCGAAAAATATTTATATACAGAATGAACAAACTTTTCGATTTCCTTTGGTAACTCATTGCACGCATGGCAAGCAACCAAGTGCATTGAATGGCATATACATGGGAACACACAAATCTCTTCATTATAGCTCAATAACCGCGACTTGAATGAATTGTTCATCCCCATCATTACATTCGCATTGTCAGCGCAGAAACCAACAATATTTTCTACTTTCAAATTATATTTTCGTAAGGAATGTAGAAAACGTCCATATAAATTTTCTGCCGTAGCGTCCTTAATTTTAATTAAATCTAATAAGTATGTACAAATTTGATCTTCATGAACATATCTTATCAGGAAGCATACAATTTTTACGTCGGATACGTCTGTGGTTTCGTCAACTAAAATTGAGAAAAATTTGCCTTCTAATATTTCTGTAGCTTGTAGTATGAAAGATTTGTTTATAACATTTTTAATAATGGCTGTGATTTTGCTTTTTTTAAGTGACATATTACTAATTATCTCAGAATCCGATGCTGCCGATTTCCACATCTATACTTATTGTATAAAAGTGAAGTTGAATACTTTGAAATGCGGTTTCTCAGTAAATATGAACTGTGGCCACAAGTGTGTTACATCACTTTGTTCGTCTTGGCGAGAAGAAGGTTCTAACGTTTTGATTTTTTTAAAATAATGATTTATAAATAATTATATTATAGTATAGATAGTAGTTCGCGACGCGACCGCCAGGCGGCGAGCGGGCGAACGCTTCTGGCTTGCGAAACAGCACCGCGGCGTGAATAAGTTGCCGAGGACTCTATCATTCAGGGCTCTCGAGTAATGCTCGCATTTTCCCGTATTTAATTTAATTTCATTTAATTGCAGTATCCATATTTTGTATACTCTAACCGACTAAAAAGGTTTCATAGGTCTTATCTTAGAAAGTGGCTGAAGGATAAAGACCAGTAACAAGTGCTCCGCAACCCATTGTCGCATTGTCCTCGCACTGCCGTGGTCGTCATACCTTTTAAATAAATAGTGCTTTGCGACATTTCCTGCCGGTTTTTTTTTTAATTTTACTTAAAAGGAAGAACTGCGTTGATGGTCCCACGTTACCAAATATGTTTCCTGTGTTCCTTAGACAAATTTCTCATATTATTCTTTATATCGACGAAAAAAGTATCTTCTTCTCTACATATATAAACGAAAACGTATGTTTTCCTGTTCCCTCACAACTCAGGAACTAATAGATCAATTTCGATGCGGATTTTTTTAGCGTGTAGTACAATTCTCAGGGGAGGTTTAACGCTATATATATCATCTCGATTTTACTAAATGGGACTGAGTAATAAGCGAAATAGTGAAGCGAGGCAGATAGACCTTATCTTACATGGCGTCTACCGTTCTGCGCGCAAGAGATGCGCGTGATGGTTTCCCGCACAGTGATGGGGATGCTTGAGGGTCACATCGTTAGTTGCATGTTTAATCCTCCCCCCCCCCCCCCATAAACATGACTCATGTATGAAAGAAGCTAATTCCCTTTAATTCACGAAAAAAGTTCACATGCAAAGATTGTGAAATCAACTTTACTAATTCCAATTGTATTCTCGTTCTGCGCTCGAACACTGATTTCTCTGTTTCACGAAAAAAATTAAAGAAGTTCGCATGCAAAGATTGTAAAATCAACTTTGCTAATTCCAATTGTATTCTCGTTCTCCGCTCGAACACTGATTCCTCTGTCACTTTTTGTACTTGACATTTCTTTATTGGCCACAAATCAATTCAGTGCTCAGATTTTCAGCTTCGGTTTTAAGGAATTAGCGGGCGTTGTATAAGAAAAAGCTATGAAGTCGACTGAAAAAAAATGTTTCATATTCTCCGCATCTCTCTTACAGCGTATTCGGACGGTCGCAATGGTGCGCACTGGGTGCGAATTTTCACCAATTGGAAGCGAAAAAGTTCGCATTCAGTGCGCACTAGTGCAGGTTGCCGAATGTGTTATTATTAATCTATTACCGACTTTGATTCGTTTAAATTAGTGTCTACCAAGTTTTTATTATCTTCATACGACATTTTTAACAGAAGATGTCCCTCTTATAAAAGTTTTTGTGTCAACTGCAGGCCTCTCCTACTTCATAGCTTTTTCTTATACAACGCCCGCTAATTCCTTAAAACCGAAGCTGAAAATCTGAGCACTGAATTGATTTGTGGCCAATAAAGGAATGTCAAGTATAAAAAGTGACAGAGGAATCAGTGTTCGAGCGGAGAACGAGAATACAATTGGAATTAGCAAAGTTGATTTTACAATCTTTGCATGCGAACTTCTTTAATTTTTTTCGTGAAACAGAGAAATCAGTGTTCGAGCGCAGAACGAGAATACAATTGGAATTAGCAAAGTTGATTTCGGTTAAATATTTCTGAGAAACATTGAAATTTAGATCCTGTGTTCTAGATATCAGATCTTTATTTTCTACATATACATACATTTTGGTATTTTTATATATTAACTACCTTTAAACATTATTAAAAGTTTTTATATTCGACACTTGGCGCACTGCAGCCTATCGAATGATGTTATAAGATAAGGCGCGTATGCAGCCTGTATAAAGTTTACTCGGAATAGCGCACAACACCTGACCGAGTGTACTTTATTTAATTCGGAAATATTCCAAACTGCAAAAAACAAAAAAATTTGTAATAAACACTATTATATATCATACGTATTATTATTCATAAATGTAAAGGTCACTTACCAAATATAATATTTGTACTTTTATTTCTCCTACTGAGAAGAATAGAATGACTTGATACTAAAAAGATACACATTTGAATAGAGAAACAGGTTAGTAAAAATCTGCGCAGACTATTATTTGACTACAAATAAATCTGTATACATGTATAATGAAACAATAACCCATTCATTGAAAATATGTTCGTTTCATTATGCATAGAGCTTAATTAAAATAATAATGAAGCACACTTACATGTAAGAAAATAATTAAAATTTTTCGAATGCCAAGACATGTGTCTCTGTCGATACGAAAAAGAATAGAGCTCCAGTCACCCGCTTCGTTTTGTGTTTCGCGCGACCCTAGGCTCACATGCCCGTCGGTAAGAGCGAGCCCTCTACGTACCAAACAAACCGATCACGTCCCGCCGCTATCACGCGAGATCTTCTTTACCACCGTGACATTTCAAAAATGTTAACAACTAGCAGGTTATGATTGAATGACAGCCAAGTGACATTTATAAATTATGCTTTCGAGGCGACACCTACTGGCGTCAAGTGGAGGAGGAAAACGTGACGTCATAACTCGTAATCCTAAAAGTATCATTTTTATAACTATTAATTCAGAATAAATCTTATATCTTTTAGACAAATAGCTTGATACATTAAGTAAAACGACATATGGGTTTAAAAAAAAAAATGATTCGCTTAATCATGTTAAAACACCGGGACTGTGTCATAAAATAAGATAATAAGGCTAAAATAGCTCCGACGACCTGTCAATTTCGCTATCTTTCGTGTATAGATACGTGGTCGCTCAGTGTGCCTATGGGTAGAGGGGAAGGGGGGAATTAGCTTCCTGACGCGACCGCGTCTGTTGATAAAGAAGTCATGACTCGGCCTGCTCGCGATGGATAGTACGCGACGCGATCGCCAGGTGGCGACCGGGCCGAGCGCTTCTCGCAGGTGGGATTCAGCAGTAGACACAAATCCATAAAAAACAATTTCAGGATTTTGCACTGATCAACCCCTAAGGGGGTGATAAGGGGTAAACTGTGTTTTCGGGGAGTCCTTAATATCTCTTAGGCCCGAAGCGAAGCGCGGGTATATTTGCTAGTGTCAATATAATGTTCAAATGAGTTGAATGATCTATTATGCTCCACTATATCTAGGCAAACCTTAATTTCTGCCAGCTATACACTACGTTCAAAGTTTGAACATGGTTGATGTGCAGGTGGCTCTTCGTGTGTAGCTAACAACTGTTCATGTGCAGGAACCTCTTCTATGTCTTCGCGTCTTCTTTGCTCTGCAATTCTAAAGTTCCGGGTATGTACTAGACTGTGCCCGTGTTTCTTTCTTAAGGGGGTAGACACGTCACCTGGCCGATTCGGCAGGTCGGTATTACAGCAGATTTTTCTGCACAGAAATGGTAATACCCATAGATACGCGGCTGCTGGTGCACGCGAGAGGGAGCTGTTTGCTATTTCCGTATTCTATTCTGAATAAGGAAAGAAATTCCTTGCTGTTGCGTTGTACATGTAAATATTTAAATGGAATGTCTGCTGATAGAGCAAACGTAGAAAATTCATTGTACATACATTTTAATTACTTAAAATGTGCTTATGCTACACAATGCTACGTTGGCAGTAAGGAATTATATAAGTGAAAAGGAAAAATAGATGAGGGGATATCCCCAGAAAATGAAGTATGTTAGGTTAGACATTTTTTTATTAGCAAAACACTGAAACAGAACATGAAATACGCTTATTACAAGATAATTAAACGTCTTATGCAGAAAGCAGTTATGAACAAACATTATAGAATAAAATTGTGTTGGATGTTGAATTGGGGCTAATGAAAATGCGCAGGATGGATGCGCGTGATTATTATGTGGTCCCCTCCTCAAAGTGACAGAAAATATAACCTATGTATCTGTTATATGACAATACATGTTTAGCGGCAATTTCGTTCTTTTGCGCTACATTTGTGAACTTTTTATCATCCTTCCGAAACATTATTATTACGCCGCAATAGTATCTTTAGGAAATCGGGTCTAGCGTATAGGTTATATATATATACCACCGAATAGCATTGAGTCAGCAAGATGTGCATCAATGCTAAGGAATCCGCAAACGACGCAACAGTCAACGAACGTTGCGCAGCCACGGGTTATCGGACGGCGACCATTAGGCCCCCTCCACGACCCAAAACGACCATATATAATCACCGTCCAAAACGGGGCGCGAGCTCTCACTTTTTCGAATCGATTAGCGATCACTACCGTGATCGCCGCGCTAGTGTCAGTTCAAGCTCCATAAATCCTTTATTCACTCTACGGTGAGTTCCAACTCTTAAACCGGCGAAGGATCCACTACCTTCGGTTTCAACCCGAATCCCCGTTCCCGGCACCTACACCCGAATAATCGGAGCCCGGAGGACGACCCTTCCGAGGACAACCCACGGCAACCGACGAGATTCTCAGGGAGAATCTCAGCCCCGGCAACCTCACAACAAAATTGGTGGCAGCGGTGGGATCCAGCCAACGTAGAGGACCAGGTGAGCCGACCGACTGGAGCAACGAAGATCTACCACGGCCAATACCGACTTACCAGGAAGGCCATAGATCAACTAACAGTGCTGTCAACGGCCAAGAGAGGACGCCAACGACCACTCAACCACAACTACGATGCATCCAATACTACTCGTATTGTAAGTGCGAAATTTAATACCTAAGCCGAGCATCACGTCGAAAATTTTTTTCCATGCGCCGAGCGATATCTTTAGGAGCTAACCTCGAGCGAAATCTAGGCGTAACAGAAAGACGCGAAATCGTAGTACCGGACCTAAGTTACATAGGCCCCCCGCGCAGGAGACGAAGCGAACCCGCGAACGCACCCAGCGACGAAGAGTACGCGGCGGCGGTCGATGCGATCATCGAACTCAACAAGAGCGCGGTAGCCGGTCCAAATCAGCCACTAGGGCGCGATAGTTCGATAGCCGAGACCTTACATAGGTCGCTAGATTCCGACGGACACATAGTTTGGGAACGACTTTTCCCTTTCGAGGAGTTCCCTTTTGACGAGACCTGCACAGAAACAAGCGGGTTTGCGTACACTTCATACGATAGCGAAGTATTCAGGTTGTCCGATAGACCAGTAAGCAACATGCAGAGATCACCAGTAGGGCGACCGTCGGGAGGACCCTCGGGAGAAGGCATAGCCGGAATAGAGACCTCGAGAGTAGAAACTAATACGGGAAATGCGAGTTCTGAAGCTAGGATCGCGGCAATAGAGCAAACTGTAGGTAGAATGCCCGCGATCGAACAGACATTACAACTACTACAGGAATCTATACAAAAACTGATTGACGTACCGAGAACCGACGCTACGAGACAAAGACGGAGAACAGAAGACGAAATACGGGTTATGCCCGGAGAAGTAGAAGAAGAAATCGATAGGCTGCGATTATCGCTGGAAACACCTCCGCCAGTAGCGGGCCCAGGGGACAGAACCGCGGTACATTTCAACGACGAACTAGAAGAATTAAACGATGAGCCTAGACGAGCTAGCCTTTTCATACCCCCCACATTCGACCTAGAGGAACAGCCCGACGACCCAATGGAATTGGACGAACGACGAGCTTTTAGCGCATTGAAAATGATACCCAAGTTCGATGGAAAAAATTCCAAAGAGATAGTAGACTTCCTCGACACTGCCAAATACGTGTTGAGATCATTTAAAACACCGGAACACCGAGCACAGATTCTAAATGGAATAAAGACGACTCGATTAACCGGAACAGCGCGATTAGAAGTACGGACTAGGGACATACGGATGTTCCAGGACCTGGAAGACGTGTTAACCTCAATTTACAAACCAGCGCGTACGTCCGCGGTCGTATTAATGGAACTTTTGAAATGCACCCAAGGAACGCATGAAGATGCCCATTCCTACGGTAGCCGATTAGCCAAATTACTTAACGAACTAATTGAAGTAGGGCTAGACGAAAAAGATACGCCAGTAGAAAAAACAGCGGCAATTAAAATATTTAAGAGGCTAGCGCACACACTTTTCCAAGAAGGGCTTCGCGACGACCTGAAAATTCTGGTCAAATCACGACGGTCAGCCGAGTTACAAGAGGCAATATCCATAGCGATAGAAGAAGAGCCCTCGACAAAGAAACGATTCGCAGCGTCAGCGCTTAACCGCGGCGTGAATTCCGCGAGCAGTGGAGCTTCGCGATATTGTTATACTTGCAAGAGATCGGGACATCTCACTAAAGAATGTTGGAAAAATAATCAAGGTAACGGAGATGGTTCGTTCAAGACCTATCCAGAAACCGGAAATAGGAAAAGAATAAACGAAGTCGCGCGATACCCGCCGCGAGGGACACCCGAGACGCAAGGCGGACAACGCCCGCCGTACCATAATGACAGGGCACGCGAGCAAGGACGGAGACCGTACAATGCTAACCCAGCATATCCGCAACCGAGGGGCCCGAACCTCTCTTTCCCCTCTAACGAGCAACGCGATAACCGTGAAGAAAACCGGAAACCTAAGCGAATAGCGAAAATACGGACACGAGCGGACGAACCACCCGATTACGTCGCAGACGAAATTCAGGTGGATATTAAGGAAACAAAGGTTAATGCCATCAGGATGTTGGTAGATTCAGGAGCCGAAGTATCGGTAATAACCAAACCATGCGTCCGCGACGACGTAGAGATTAAGGAAAGCAAATTGCAATTAGTAGCCCTGTCCGGAGACCCAATAAACACGTTAGGAAAGGTAGAAGCCACCTTTCCACTTGGGGACCAAGAGATTAAACATCCGTTATACGTAGTCGAAGAAAAAACGCTAAGAGACTCCCAATGGATAATGGGGGTAGATTTCCTCAAACACCACAAGGCAGGAATCGACTACAAGACTCGCACCCTCTCGATCGGAGATCAGCCCTGGAAAACCCTCCAGGCCCAAAATAAAATTACAGTTCCCCCGCGCGCACAAACCATAGTGGAAATCGACGTAGACGGAGAAAAGGAAGGAATAGTAGAAAAACGAGAATTAGAAGAAGGAATATTCCTGGGCGAGTGCCTAACTAAACCGGCCCGCGGAAAAGGAATAGCTTGCATAATAAACCTAACAAACGATCCGCGCACGTTGACACGGCCACACATAGAATTAACCGAGGTGCCAGACAACGTGACAACGAAGGTGCATTCCGCTGTCGCGGCATTCCGCGCCACAGTGGGCAAGGAATCGCTGACGACTCGCGTGAACAGAGTCTTAGAAATTATGAAATTAAGCCACTTAAACGACGAGGAAAAAAATAGCATGCAAGAAATCGGTCGAGAATTTTGCGATATTTTCCATTTAGCAGGAGACCGCTTGACGACCACTAATGCAACCACGCATCGTATACCCATCAAGGAGGGACAGATGCCCTGCAATGTCAAACCATACAGGTTGCCAGAAACGCATAAACGTGAGGTGCAAACACAAGTAAACCAAATGCTAGAGGACGAGGTCATCCAATTCTGCGCTAGCCCGTACAACGCGCCAATGTTGGTCGTACCGAAAAAACCAGATGCGGAAGGAAACGTGAAAAAGCGCGTAGTTTTAGATTTCAGAAAACTAAACGAAATCACAATAAGTGATTCATACCCACTGCCAAATATCACCGAGATACTTGACCAGTTAGGGAAAGCGCAATATTTCACCACGCTAGATCTCGCGTCGGGGTATCACCAGATACCCATGGACGACAGAGACAAACACAAAACAGCTTTCTCAACCCCGCAAGGACATTACGAATTCAATCGAATGCCCTTTGGTCTAAAAAACGCACCGGCAACGTTCCAAAGGTTGATGAACACCGTACTCATGGGACTACAAGGACTAGACTGTTTCGTCTACCTGGACGACATAGTGATACACGGGGCGACCCTAAAGGAACATAATGCACGATTGCGAGGGGAGTAGTAAGGCAAAGCGGGTTCCAACCCAGGTCCTCTGAGGGGAGCGCGGGGGCGGGGGGAAGTGAGGGCGCGCGGGGTAGTGCGGTGGAGGGAAACATGGGCGCGGGGGAAGTGGGGAGTGGAAGACCGATTGCGCGCGCACGAGCCGCGGAGTGGGGGAAGCCGCAATCGTGGAGGGGATCAGTCCCGGCCGAACCGCCGCGGAGACCTCTCCACATCGGACCCACCCCCAAAAATTTGTTTTTAGAGGGGAATGACCCCCGAAAATATTTTTATACCTAACCGAGGAAGCGGATGACCCCAGAAATTGTTTTTCCCCCAAATATTTTTATAAACCAGATCCGCCGCCGGAATATTTTTTTGCAAACCAATAGATACTTCCCCCCAACGCAGAGAAATAATAATTAAGAAACGTAGAATCTTAAAATTAGGTGGTGAGGAGGAAGACGGATAAATAAAATGTAGAAAATAATATTGGATTAAGAATATATATTGTTACAATGTAGCAATGATAGTTTATTAACGTCGTTCAGCGTCACATGAGGCATTCGCCATTGCACTTTAAGTAATTCAATTTCTGGTTCCAACATCGGCGATCCTATTAGAGAATTGCTATCGTTGCGCGATCGTATTAAAATCAATTCGTGACGCGCATTAATAATCATGCGTTTGTAGTCCTCACAAAATCCCAACAAATATTTTAGTGGGATGCAAAAATTGAAATGATTTTTCACTATTAGTCCATCGTGTCGTTTCAATCCCCATCCGGCATTCTCAATATTTTTGTCTTCGTCAGATGTTAGCGATACATAGTTTTTAAGCGTGCTAGTTATTCCAACGTTTCTGTTGCGGTCAATCTCCACGCCATTCAGCTCATACCGAATCTCATCAAATAAGAACGCCATGCAATTATTTCCCAACGTCGTCGTTGATGCATCGTTTGGTTTATTTATCACCAATTTCCCCTCCATGTAGAGGAAACTTTCACACGGTAATGTGTATAAATCCTGCTGTTGTATAGGTATTCTTATCTCATCGCTATATCCAAACGTTGTGTTGACGTATGGGTTGTATGTGTGAGTCTCGAGCTTGACGATGCGATCATCAAACGTCGGCTTCACTCCAATGCTTAGAATGTCGGCCATTTTTCTTTCAACTTATATGCACACAATAAATCCCAATGATTTAAAAAATGCAATGTTCGCAGCACTGAGCCTCTTCTTTTTAGCGTAATCAGAGCTATTGCAGTTGTTGTTGCTGTTGTTGTTGTTGTTGCAAACAATTTCACTTGGAAGAAACGGATTTCTGGAGTCGTTCAACACAAGCATTTCTTTCATTCGCACCACATGTATTATCGTTGACGCCGTCGTACGTGCAGTCTGATGGTAATCTCTTCACCTCGAAAATCGAGCAACCGTCCGTCTTGATCCACAACGCGTATCGTTAGATCCGTAATGACTCGTGCGGTGATCGGAAGGTAAATGATCTGTGCGGGCGTTTCCGATATCTTATATCCTGGTGGAACTCTCGGAGAAAATTCATGTATCGTATGTACTAGAGCTATTCTTTTGGCCCGGGTATCCGGGTACCCGGGTACCCGGGTACCCGGTGAGACACCCGGGTAGACCAAAATTACTCGGTTACCCGGGTACCCGTGAGATACCCGGGTAGACCAAAATTACTCGGTTACCCGGGTACCCGTGAGATACCCGGGTAGGCAAAAATTACTCGGCTATCTGGGTACCCATGAGACACTAGAGCTATTACCACCTAACTCGTCGGGTATGTTTCGAGTAATTTATATTTTTGTGTGAAACAATAAAACTGTGAAGCAATTAATTATTTTGAATTAGATATCTTTATTTTTGTATAGAAATACCAACAAATCAACATTCTCAGGTAGTAGGCTGCTACGCTTTGCGGTAACAATATTTCCAGCGGTTGAGAATACTCGTTCAGAGCTGGCAGACGTCGCAGGTATACATAAATACATCTTGGCCATTTTTGCAAGTCTAGGGTATTTGCTTTCACGTGTTCTCCACCATTCTAATGGGCATAAATTATGGTCCATTTGTGTCTCTTGCAAATACATTTGCAGTTCGGAATTACTATCGTTGTTAGATTGTGAAGTTTGGAATATAAAATCTAGTGCACTTGGCATAGGATTAACATTTTCTACAGTTTCAGTTATAGAAATGTTTTCTATCATATTACCAATGGAACTTCTGGTAAGATTTTTCATTTCATTATTTTCGAACGACATTTCCTTGCTTCTTGGATCAAGAAACGAAGCAAAATGATGTACAGTTTCAACACGTGATTGTAAATTAAATCTATTGACAAAGGACGTTACCAAAACATTTTTAAATTGCTCAGTCTCAGCTCTGCCCGTGTTATTAACTGTCAAATGATTATTAACAATGCCATGGATAATAGGCAGTACCATAGAAATAGTTACTGTATTTTCGTAGCATAGTGCAGTAGTCGCTACTTGCAAAGGTTTTAACACCGCAATAATATCACTCATTATTAACCAATAATATTCCGACATTTCAAGTTTTAAAGCGATATTTACTTTTGTAATAACTCTATCTGTTAAAACAGAAATAATTGCAGTTCTATGATTCACAAGTCGCTCACACATATAATAATAGGAATTCCACCTTGTGGGACAACTTTGAATTAATTTCTGTTTACTTAAACCTAACTGCTCCTGCTTTTCGGTCAAAGTACTCGCTGCTAAATTTGAATGATTAAAATATTGCACAATCTTACTGCACTTTTTTATCACTTCTTTGAACTCGTCGACTGTATCCAAAGCATCTTTCACACACAATTGTACATTGTGTGCGGCACAAGAAATGCTGTATCGCACATTATCTGCCAGATTTGCAGCCATACTTATATTTGATGCATTGTCATGGACCATAGCATTCACTTTATTGTTGATATTCCAGTCTTCATTAATTAAATTAAACATTATGGCTAAATTCTCGCCCGAATGTCGATCTTCCATGAATTGGGTACAAAGTGTGTAATTTTTTATGATCCACTTTTCATTTATAAAATGTGCAGTTGTCGAAATATAAGAATCCTGTGATCTTGAGGACCATCCATCATTGGTAATGGCTATATCCGAGGCCATAGATAGTTCTTTTTCTATTTTACTTCGTTTCTCAGTATATATTAGTTGTAAACGTTTTAATGTACTTTTAGGACAAGGACATTGATATCCCGGTTCCAATATAGCCATAAATTCTTTAAATCCTTTACTATTACAGAAGGAAATGGGCATTATATTTGCGGAAATCATACGAGCAAGTGCCTGTGATATTTGTTCTTGTCGCATTGATGTACTATTACTCGGCGAAAAGAAGACTCCTAGCAGGCGGTCTCGGGCTGTGCAGTCCGTCGCTGTGACGATTGGTCGAGTCACCTATTTGGGCACACTTTGAAAGACGGGCCACATGTATTTTGGTTATTGGCTGAAGTTGCCACATACATTGTCGCACCGCGCGACGAAGAGAGCGAACGAAACACATCGAAACCGAGGGGGATAGAGCGATCTGACCGACGATCGTCAAAACAATAACGTAGGCTACGTTTGGTCAGATCGCTCTATCCCACTCGGTCTCAATGTGATTCGTTCGCTCTCTTCGTCGCGCGGTGCGACAATGTATGTGGCAACTTCAGCCAATAACCAAAATACATGTGGCCCGTCTTTAAAAGTGTGCCCAAATAGGTGACTCGACCAATCGTCACAGCGACGGACTGCACAGCCCGAGACCGCCTGCTAGGAGTCTTCTTTTCGCCGGGTAATAGTACAAGGGATGACTAATTTCTGTTGCTTCCTACAAGAACTGCCTTCGTTAATTCCATGTGATGGTCCTGGTCCTGATGTTGATGGTTCATCAACGTCAATGTCTAATCCACTGGAAGTACTAGACAATGCTTCTCTATGCTTGCCCCGCAAATGTTTCATAATCACTGACGTTGACCCATTAAATGATAATGTACTATTACATATTCCACAGGTAATAGATTTTCCATCTTCGGATGGAGTGCAATATTGCCACACCAAACTTTTACGTGGAGCCATTTAGTACTGAATTGCTTGAGTTTATAACACAGACTGGACGAAGAAACATAGCGTCGATAGAGGTCTCAAAAGAAAAGACGTAACCGCGATCATTCCGATCGACATTGTTGCTACATCAAGACCCGATACTGCAACAATGTCGGTCGGCTGGATTGCGACTACTTCTTTAATCCATCGGAGGATGGAAAAGTAACATGAACTATACATGATAGTATGTTATCTTTCAAGCAGTAATTGCCGAACCGGGGTGTTGGTGTCCTTATCTTAAAAGTATCCTAACCCCGGGTTCACAGGAAGGCGAACACGAACAAAAACATTGTTCGCGAACATTTTCGTCTGTTCTTGCCAAGTCCACATTGCTGCGAACATGAAAAAAAACTCAGCGTACGTTCACATACGGTTCGTACGCTGAGTTTTTTTTCATGTTCGCAGCGATGTGGACTTTGCAAGAACAGACGAAAAAGTTCGCGAACAATGTTTTTGTTCGTGTTCGCCTTGGTGTGGACCCGGGGTAAAACGATCGCACCTTATTTATATACCCTCCTATAACGCGGTTTCCATATAACGCCGAGCAAAAATTGCGACAGTCCTCCTACCTATAACGCGGTACGAATTAATATGATTTGTACTATGTAATTCTGAGTTTCTTATAACGCGGTCTCCATATAACGCGGTACGAATTAATCACGTTATAGGAGAGTTGACTGTAATGCGTAATGAAGTAGAATAGAAAAGTAACTTTCTATGGTGTTTGATATGGCCATTCTTAATAATGGATGGTACTCGAGATCACAAGATCCATTCGTTTCTACAACTCTACACATTATAAATAAAAAGTGGATCCTATAAAGTTATACACTTTGCACATGGAAGATCGTCATTCGGGGAAGAATTTAGCCATCATGTTTAACCTGGTTAATGAAAATTGGAATATCAGCAGTAAAGTGAACGTCCACGATAATGCATACAATATAAATATGGCTCCAAATCTATCAGATTTATATTTTCATTTGCTTGGGTGTCTTTCGGAATACTCGAGTACTCAGGTACCCGGCAGGTCGGGTATCTCACGGGTACCCGGGTAATTTTTGTCTACCCGGGTAGCCGGGTAATTTTTGTTTACCCGGGTACTCGGGTATCTCACGGGTACCCGGCGGGTCGGGTAGTAAGAGCTCTAGTATGTACGCGCTTCCCATTGTTGTACGCACCAGCGGTCACGCTACATTCTATGCGAATAATGTTCACGTTCATGATATTAATTGGATCGTCCGATTCGTGCCACCGCCCTGGTTCTAATACCCGATTCGTCGAGAATCCCAGTAGCGATCCAATGTTATTGCGCAGCGCTTCGTAAAATCTACGATGAACGAGCAGTACAGCTCGCTTTTCATGGTGTTGTTGTTGGGACGCAACACTATAGGATACACATCGTTGTCATCATCAGAGTCATCGAGATTTTTAGGATACCGCTGGAGTAATCGCTGCCTCAAATACTTGGCAATGGCGTCTAGTTCGTAGGAGCCGTGTGGAATCCTAATAGTTTCAGGAGTGGTGTCAACACTGCTGTTTTTGATGCCATAGTTTGAGGTGAAGTAGAATTTATCGTTGCTCCAGTCGATGTTCGGTATTGTATGATAAGTTTCAAAGGTTGTTAAACCAAGTTCGTAATCATTGTCGCTCAAATCTATGGGTGGAAAGTAGCTCACTGCGAGGGTGCTACTCTTGCCGGTTAGAGTGAATGTTAACGACATATTCCGAGCTGTACGACTCGACTAGTACTGAATCATAGCGGTGGGAAGTCAATCCTTAAATTTGCGACCGATCGTTTGTAGAAAGCGTAGACAGAGTTGTCCACAATTGCTCTGATTGTACTTCTGATACGACGTTCGATTGTATTCGATTTTCACAGCATCTTTATCCAGATATTGTACCAATTCCTTAGGCGGTCGAAGATTCTCAAAGCTGTCGAAATATATAGCTCGACACCCTCTCTTCGCATATGCCACCCAATGAGTCCCCGACCCCTCGACATTGTCCAAATTTACGATACCGCTCTCGTTTCGACGTACTCATCCGACAGGTAGTGCATTGCGCATGAAAACACCCCTAAAGAATGGAATAGGCATACGTTTTGCCAACTCCTCCAATTGCGCATCGGTAGTTACACCGACAGGCATTTTTATTTTCTTTTCGGCGTTTTTTTTTTTCGTTTTGATATTCCCTGTCCACGCTTGTACGGTGTGAGATAAAGTCCACGACCTTCCATGGAGTGATTATGGTGTTGCATTTCCTGCAGCTGATGTTGCGCCGCCTTATTATCGTTTACCGCCTTGGCGATCCCCGCCGCTCCACCAGCTAACGATCCGAGAACACCTAGCAGCGGGAGAAGTGGTAATATACCACCTCGTTTTGCTACAGGAAGAATCCGCTTTTGTGATGCTTTCTATGGAGTCCTTTTGCGAGTTTTTGTTTTCATTCCCATTCCGATTTTCGTCTTGGCCTTCATAGCTGCCCAAACAGCCGTAGCAGCACCTCTTTCACCCAGAGTCGAGTCTCGCGCAACGATGCGTTTTCGCGCTTTGTCAGCGAGTACCTTATCTGCCGCGTGCCTTTCACCGAGGTCGTTGCTACGCGAATATGCAATATCGTGTTCGCGACACGCTGCGACCAACGGATTGATACCTTGATCCCCTCTAGCCAATCGTTTTGCCAGATGAGTTCCTGGACCGCAAAACTGGTATCCTGGGATATGTAATTCGATAGGTAGCGCGTTTATCACCCGATTTAACAAACCACGACCTTTCTTTACTCTCGCTGGCGACATTCGCTACAGTTTTTAATCAATGGTGCCGGACCGACGATATGCGTTCGCTGCCAAGGGCGATTATAATGCTCCAGACACGGACGATGCTGCTGAACCTCAGGATCGGCTTTTATATGCTCGGGGAGCCTGTCCCACAACTGATCAATGTGTCTGCCAAACTCTCGCAGTAGAATAATCTTTGGTATATATTTCAACTGCTCAGAGGTTAGATCTCGAATATCGAAATTTGACCAGAAGCATTTTGAATACTGAGCTGTTGTACTTCGGCGCGGACCTATAAATAGGGCGCGTCGCCGCTTCGATGTATCAAAATCATTTTCGCGGTTCACGGACAGAATGCGATTCGTACGGCAAACTGTGGCGATACGCGTGACAAATTTTGACGATAAATCGCAGCTGATGTCCCCGAAAACAATGCGCAGACACGGTAGCATGCTGCCAAACACTATCCGCTGCCTCATTTGCGGTCCATCAAATTGTGGAAAGACCAACGTGCTGGTGAGCTTGTTGGAAAGTCCTCACGGCGTTCGCTTCGAGAACGTGTATGTGTATTCCAAGTCGTTGCAGCAGCCGAAATATCAGTATTTGGAGAATTTATTGATTCCGATAGATGAAATTGGTTACTTTACGTTTTCGAATAACAGTGACGTCATCCCACCGAGCGAATCGCTTCCGAATTCTATTTTTATCTTTGATGACGTGGCATGTGACAAGCAAGATACGATAAGGGAATACTTTGCAATGGGACGCCACTCGAACGTTGACTGCTTCTATCTCTGTCAGACATATGCAAAGATTCCCAAACATCTTATACGCGACAATGCGAATCTATTGATTCTGTTTAAGCAGGATGGTACCAACTTGAAACATGTGTACAACGATCACGTAAACACTGATATGTCCTACGAGGATTTCTGCGCATTGTGTCGTAATTGTTGGCAACGGGAGTATGGTTTCGTGGTAATAGACAAGGATAGCACGATGTCCAATGGACGTTATAGAAAGGGATTTAACGAGTTTGCAATACCATGAGATTGTCAATTGTCGTCGACACGTCGGTGGGAAAGCAACATCTGCGATACAACGATGATTGATATCGATAGTCTGGAGATTAAGGATCGCGAGAGAAGAGTGAAGGAAATTGCAAAAACCAGCGAATCCATTCGCAAGAAACATCAGGCTTTGAAGACTGGCAAGATGGAGGAAGATATCGCGTTGGAGAGATACTTTAAACCTGTTGTCGAACCCTTAAAACATATCGTGGAAAATATCGCAGCGACAGAAGCTGACTCATCACCGCTGACGAGCACAGACGTCGAAGGGTATGAAACATTAACGCCTAAAACAAAAATCCATCTGAATGGGAACATATCGCGCAAGACAAAGAGGAAACCATACACGTCATCGGAATATTCAGTCGTAACCTCCACACCAGTTCAATCGAAGCGGAAACGACAGAATGTCACGTCAAACGATTCTCCGGTTTCTTCTACACGAATAAATACATTTCCTCTTGTACAATCGCTCTCAACCATTGGTGATGATGTTTTCGAAACTAGTCCCAATGAGTCGTTGACAACATCTGTTAGACAACAACTCCAAACATCCGAGGGACAAGAAACGTTTCGCAACCATTTCGGTCCGCTGGGGCAAAAATATATGAGCGCAATCCTAAGTAGTGATAAGGATACGTCAATGGACTATGTGTATGGTGTATACTTTGGCAATAGCGGAACGATGCTTGGGGATAAGGCTTTCGATATAGACAAGGATGACAATATAATCATAGATGGTGTAAGATATGGAGGAACACCCGGTCTTTACGAACTGATTTTCAAGAGAATTCCCGACGATACCACATACACCGATGCCGATAAACAAAGATACAAAAGTATACTGCTGGCGACGAATGCCCACAGACGCGATCATATCGCTAAAAAGCCCATATTGAGCAACAAGGGATACAAGTACAAACATGTAATTGCACCGCTACTCCCCCGTGTATCGACTAGTAGGGCAGGGAAAGGTCTAGCGACACCGCGAGCCATGGTAGTAAACGGTAATAAGATAGATTACGTGCACTGGGACGATCCCAACGAACTGGTGGACCGATTGCGTTTGTTGGAAGCGTCGCGTCAGGCGGGTAACAACTCTCATGATCCCGAAATTCTATCGATTATCGAGGAACTCCGCGAGGTAGGCCTCATTATAAATTAAACCGCACGCCGATGATTTGCACTGTATACGTCGAGATGCCAATCAACAAATTTGGGGTATCGCTCGAGAAGAGTGGAGCAGCTAGAATGGACTATTACAAATGGAATGGTGTGCTTCGAAATTACATGCGAGATAACGCTCTTTGCGTGGTTGGTGCTGACTTTGATGCAAAATCACGCAAGATACGACGCGTAGCTCAGCCGGCGGTCGACACCGATGCCGTCAATAAACTATACGTGGAAAAGAGCATTAAACTTTTGAGAGAGCAGCTGGAAGAATTAGAGAGGAAGCTGATCATGTTTCAGAAAGATATGCTGACGTTGCAAAACAGTGTTCAAAAGATATCACTGGCGTCGAATTCTATTCCACAGCAGCGCTGCGAAGGAGAATCATGCGAGACGGTCGAACTTGTTCAGAATTTCCTCGGACCAACGGGAAGCACATAATGCATGTACACGATAATTATCGCATCATTCGTGTCAAAGACACCTCTGCGATCAAACATGTTGTCATTATCGAAATCCATGAGTAAAGAAGAAAACCACAGCCACAAGAAGCAACAACATGTTGAGGAATTGCATGCTACAGCTCGAAGACATTTCCCGCGGAGACGCGTCATAGTGCAAGGATACGATGATCTGTGGCAAGCTGACGTTGTAGAAATGCGTCCGTACTCGCGATTCAACCAAGGTCACCACTACATACTCACAGTCATCGATGTGCTGAGCAAGTATGCATGGGCGTTACCGCTCAAGACTAAAAGTGGCGCTGAGGTGACTAAAGCGTTTGCAAA
Organism: Andrena praecox; assembly: GCA_963932275.1. Lineage (NCBI taxonomy): Eukaryota > Metazoa > Arthropoda > Insecta > Hymenoptera > Andrenidae > Andrena > Andrena praecox. The sequence continues at coordinate 34,343,418 of OZ010729.1, read as the reverse complement.
GATATTTAGAGATCGATATCCGAAAAATTTGCAAACCGATCAAGGAAAAGAATTTTACAACACCGATGTGCAGAAACTCTTGACAAAACACGACATTAATCATTATTCGACGTATTCGGTGATGAAGGCCTCCGTCGTAGAACGTTTCAATCGAACTTTGAAGAACAATATGTGGAAAATGTTTACGCACAATGGAACCTATAAATGGACCGATTCGCTACCGCGTCTACTTGCAGAGTATAACGCACGAAAACATAGAACCATCAAAATGTGTCCTCGCGATGTTACTCCTGCGTTCGCCGATAAGCTGCTAGCCACCATATACAGCAACATAAAGATCGCTGCTCCAGCAAGATTCAAATTGGGTGAGTTTGTGCGCGTGAGCAAATTTAAAACCATCTTCGATAAAGGCTATACGCCGATTTGGTCAACGGAGGTGTTCAAGATAGCCAAAGTACAGACAACTAATCCTGCGACGTATCTGCTCGTCGATTACTGTGGAAAACCAGTTGCCGGAGGATTCTATGAACATGAGCTGCAACGCGTCGCCGATCCTGATGTATATTTAGTGGAAAAAGTGTTGCGTAGGAAGGGGGATAAGGTATACGTCAAGTGGCTGGGGTTTGATAAATCACACAATTCATGGATAAATAAAAATAATGTATTATAAAATAATAATACATGGTTCAATAAATACAATAATATACATATACATATACATATACATATACATATACATATACATATGTAAATGTGCAGACAATTTTTATTTTTTTACACATTATTTCAACCATTTATAATCCAGTTTATATATATACAATGATACATATGCAATAATTCCACTATTTATAATAATTTCCATACATGTGTGAAGCATGTTATATTATACAATAAATACAATAATTTTCTATTTTACATCGATATTTTTAAAATGGAATTTTGTAATGTCCCCAGGGCAGAGTGTCGGTCGAATCGGGTACGATATACCGCTTGTCGTCGTATGGACTTAGAGCGATTTTGGATTCGGAAATGGTGTACACTTTGTGCAATTTAGACCGTATGCATGATTGCCTGCGAACCATTTCGATCTCCTTTTGCAAACACTGCGCGTAGTTGTCGAAAGTTATCGTCCTGGCTATGACGTTGGTCTTGACGCCTTTCGCCTTTTTCGTGTCTTTTTTACCGTCTACGCGAAGTGCATACATTTTCGCTCTAAGACCTACGAATTCGGTCATTATCGCTCCATTATTTTCGTCCTTCATCAACCCTGGAACCTTCTTATTTAGACGCGGCATATTATATGTATTGTCGACGGGATAATCGGATGTGTCGAATCTATCGATATTGCGTTTCATGGTCTCGTAGATATCTTCGCATTGAATGTGATAAATGAGGCTGTCAGTGTCGGTATACAGAATTTTACAATTTTGAGCGAGCAGTGGAGACATGTAATCATGGTGAAATTCATACAAACAAATTTTCGATATGTCCAGAATGCACATACCCACGTATATCGGTTTGTTGAATTTCACCTCGATTTTGCGCAATTCAACAGCTATTAAATTTTCCGAAAATACGCTTCGGCTGTGAAAATTTGGTTTCGCAATCATTGCCTCCGCACCGAATCGTCCATCCCAATGTGTTAAAAGTTTTACGTCTACATGGTTTCGCACGTTTTCCATAGTTTTACCAAATACCGCATTGTTCATCAATTTGTATAAATTTTTCTCTAAATCGTTTGTCGCGCCTGTTCTGAACCGTGTATTTAGTTCGATGTAATCGCGGAGCCAGGGAGATTGAGCGAATTGCAGCACGCGGTGTATCTTTGTAACACGAAGACCGTGACGCGTACACTGCTGCAGGTTGCGATAATGGATAACGTAACGCTGCTTATCGTATAATGTCGCGAGTAACTTGTCCTGTCTGCTGCCAGGTGGTTTGGCACGCGTCGGACAGAATGGTAGATCTGCATGAGCATCGTGCAGACGTTGCGGATATTCCAGATCTACCTCGAGAATGTATCCCGTGGGCGAATCGACAGCGATTGAAGACACATAAAAATTTGCAACATCTTCGACCCATTGAAATTTAGCGTATGGCAGGGGCTGACACATTGCCCATCCATACAAATTGTTCACGTCAAAGTACATCAAGTACGATGACTGTTCCGATGTGTCGTAAGATGGCATGTACTTGTTATTGGCATGTGCGTATCTTCCAGAACATTGACTTAAACCCCCACGTATACCACGTTCGATAAACATGACCATATCGACGTCGGTGAGCAATTCAAATGTAATTTTGGTATGTTTTAACATAGCATCCCATGTGAAACCAGGTAATGTATAATAATGCGCTGAATCTAATCCGTAACTCTTGATACAACTTTCCGCGAAAATTTTCAAAAATATCTGCCAATAACAAGACATCTGTTTTCAAATACATGTCGCTGTATTCGCCCAAGGTTCTAATCCCGAAACGTTGCCACACAGTCTCAGCGTGTGCATAATCGCTTTCGGATACAGTCTTACCCGTTAACGAACTGTAGAATGACTCGCGCGGTGGTAAGCACGGGTCCTGCAGCTTGTTCGCGCAATCAAGGTATTCATATGGAAAGACACCCTTTCGCGTTAATAAATTGAAATCTTCAATGGATAAGCTTTCATATTGGGATCGTAAAATTTTTAATTGATCTGTGTTAAGAAAAGATGCTAATTTGTCGAGACTGGTATTGAGAAATTTGTATGAATCGATGAATCGCAATTTAATATGATTTCGCGAGTCTGATTCAGCCGGATCTTCGACATTTTTTGTGAAAGAAATATACTTTTCTTTAGTTATTGGTAATACATCAACATGACCTTTGAAAGCGGTAGCTATTTCCATGATAATGAAATGTGAATCATAGCCGGATAAATTATGAAAAACTATGGGGATGTAAAACGCATTTCTATATTTTAAATTGCATTTCGAATGTGCGGGTCCTCTAAACCGCCCGGATATATGGCAATGATCGCGAACTCGTACATCATCTGCCTCGAATGGCTCTTCGCAAATATGACAATTTGTTGCATTGCGAAATGTTATCCACTGGTCTTTCGTCAACTTTTCCATAGAAGCATTATTGGCTAGAATGGGTTTGGCAAAATCTGCAAAATTTTTTAGTTCGTCGACGTACCATGAAATACAATCCACGTCGCGGCGACATCGATATATCGATAGCGATGTATCGTACGAACAATGCATATAATATGCAATGCTGTGCACTTTATGTTGCTGGTATGCGCGTAATTTAGAATCCGCATCACCCATCAGGCGGTCCTCCGTTTTCTCGATGATGCACTCGAGATCTGCATACACCACGAATGGATGTCGCTCCTTCATGCAGTGGTTCTTGAAACTGAGGAAATTGTTGCCTTCGCTGGGCAGCAGAATGGCACAGTCATTCATTTTCCCACAGTCCACTGCATGGGTCTCCAACTTATCGACGGATCCAAAGTAGTGCAAGCATCTGCAAAACCATAAAAAAATTTTTTTTTTTTCACGAGACATTTCAACATTTCACAAGTTTATATACGTACCGGTCACAGATGAATTTCTTTGCCTTGTTCTTGCTCAGCTGTGCGCTCACCAGCCGGGACAAGTTCTTGATTAGCACAAAGTGTCCTACATCACCGTGCTCTTGATTCGGTGTGTAGAGCAGGTTGACGTGTCGATCCCTCTTTTGGTTGGCGAGACGCAGCGGAAAGCTGTAACAGTTATCCTCTCGGTGTCCTTCTCCAATCGCTCCTCGAAACTGTACACGTTGATGGAGATTTCGTTCTGTCGCTCAAACTTCCCAATTTGCTTCAGGGACATTGGAAACTCAATACCCTGGAGATTTAGCACGGAAGCATAGTCTGGGTATGAACTTTGGCGATCAGTATGTCTTTCAGCGGGATGGAGAGCGGCGACCACTGCCCACGCGAAACACGCATTGTCTGTGGACTGTACACTAATTGTTGCATTTTTTAGCAACAATTTCTGTGGTAACTTGTAGCGACACCCTGCACGCAGCGGATTGTACTTGTTAACATTAAGTGTCAGATTCAGGATTCTCGTCAATGCCCATCCGCTGTCGCGTTCCTGGAACTCTTCCAACGATGCCAGGGTGGGTTCGATAACGCATCGTTGGTACCACTCCTGCAGATCGGATGTGCGCAAGAGTTCACAGTTTCGGGTATTGATGCTTTTACAAGCATGCTTGTCACCCGCCACAAATTCACCGTTAAACATCGTTTTCACTTTGGGGCTTCGATGTTTCCTCAAAGCATCCTGCACATGCTCCAACACAATGGTCGCTGCATCTTGGAGGAAGTTGCGTGGCTCGATGTAATTTGAATTTAGCACGGCACCAGTTAATACGCGGCTATCGAACGCAGTGTCTATTTCGCGCCACAAAAGTCCTGTGCTCGAATGTCCGGCACCTTCACGCACGAAACGTCCGCGCAGCGAATATTTTAGTCCTTCGAGCCGCGCGATTCGAGCAACCAATGATTGTCGAACCCCAATCGATAATCGCGGACGTTTCACTCGTTCGGATTGATCCAACAATTGACGTTCTACTTGCGCGAATTTTTCCATGATCGTAAATGGAATGTAAATGTGATATCTTTTCCGCGCAACACGTTGCAACGATTTGAGGCTTTGTGCAGTTTGGAGCGCGCTTTTATAACTAGGTACCACAATTCGATATCTCTGTCTAACTCTTTCGGTGTATCCTCTCCCTCGAATGCATTGCAAGTAAAAAAAAATGGCGATCCGTCCCAACATGGTTCTCTGCAGTTTCTGTTGATGCAGCATAATTCTTTCTATGATTCACGCTTATGACGAATTAGTGCGCAAAATCATACGACGCAGTTTCTGCTGACACCTAATTCTAAGATTCGGCGCTTTCAAAAGTATTATATTACATTCAACACGTGCCAAGACTTTTATCCTTGAGGGTGAGACTCAAATTACATGCGATTGTGCGATATGCTGCATCGTTAAGATTGAAAAACATTATGGAAAAGTTGGAAGTTTTAAAATAAAATGCGGTGGTGGGGGAAGCAATCACACCGCTATTTAAGACGGCTCCCTGACGCTATTCCATCAATCGCTCAGTAGCCTCAGTGTCTTTCGACGGAACAAATACTACTCTGAAAAAAAAATGTGCAGTACTAGTGTCGAAGGAAACGCCGGACGTATGAATTATTACGTTCCGATCATGCAGGATGATGGTGTAGCTCAATGTGGGGAGGATACAGTTGTTTGGTAAGGCTTAATTTTTACATATTCTTAAATTTTTTATGTTTGTGTAAACAATTTCATATCTTTGATTGTTCTCTTAGCTCGACCCAAAACGACCATATATCTGTGGTTGTAAGGAAAAACGCCGCATGTCACATGTTTTCACTTTCGAGATATTGCCGTTGAAAGATCTAAATACCAATTCTTCTTATTAGCAATGTTTCCTTGTTTTCTTCTTACGATATAAACGTATATTTCCTGCACTTTGCATAATATTCAATATTCGTATAATTAACTTCTCCACTGGACTTGTGTTGTTCTGCTTGACCGTGTCGCAGTTAAGTAGTTTTTCCAAAACAAAATATAAACATTCACACGTCTAAAGCATTAGTGCGTTCCCGTTCAGTAAATGTGTTAAAGTTTAATAAACACGTTCATTAAAATTTAACTATAGTTACCACAGTTGAAAATGGATCTCGTTGCCCAGTATTCCTCAGATACGGATTTAACGGATACAGATCAATTTTTTGAAGGTAGGTACATTATAATTATTGCCCACTAAACTAAATAATATATCTTCACATCGTACATAATCTCAATGTGTGTTAAATATGAATATTTTATCTGCAAACAAAAATTAAATGTTTATGGAATTACTATACAGGGTAAAGGACCAAATTATACTGACACTTTAAGCATTGACTCTGACATTATCTTATAGTTTTGTACTTATAGACTAAATGTATATGTTGCTCTTGTTATTTATTATTGTTTAATACGTTTACTTGATGAAAAAAATTTGGTGGATCTTAAAACTTTGATTTTTACGTATAAATTCATCAATATTTCATAGTGTGCTGTTTCTAGTAAAATAAAAATATGAAATATAATTTTGCTCATATTATTTTACACAAAATACGTTATAGTATATGCAGATAAATAAAAATAGAAAATAAAAAGCGATCACGAAGGAAAGATACGTCGTATTGTGCAAATTTTGTGGACTTACGTTGTTTTGCCAAATGCGTATTAATTGAATATTGGACTTCGGTTAAATTGCATTATTTTTTCAACGTATAAAATTCGTTTTTATGCATTTTTTTCTGATAAAAACATACATCCAATATTCTACAGTTGAATTAATGCATAAACTCAAATTTTTTGAAATTGTGACATGGGTCGTTTTTCCTTACAACCACAGATATAATCACCGTCCAAAACGGGGCGCGAGCTCTCACTTTTTCGAATCGATTAGCGATCACTACCGTGATCGCCGCGCCAGTGTCAGTTCAGGCTCAATAAATCCTTTATTCACTCTACGGTGAGTTCCAACTCTTAAACCGGCGAAGGATCCACTACCTTCGGTTTCAACCCGAATCCCCGTTCCCGGCACCTACACCCGAATAATCGGAGCCCGGAGGACGACCCTTCCGAGGACAGCCCACGGCAACCGACGAGATTCTCAAGGAGAATCTCAGCCCCGGCAACCTCACAACAACGGTCCTCTTCACTCTCCGTATGTATCTTCTACATACTTTGTAAACTACATGCTTATACTTACATTTTGGAACATTGCTTATTCGACAGCTCTTCATATGCGCTGATTGCACTCGCCGGTGCAATAGTCACTTTGGATTGCAATTGCTTATTCGACAGCTCTTCATATGCGCTGATTGCACTCGCCGGTGCAATAGTCACTTTGGATTGCAATTGATTATTCAACAGCTCTTCATATGCGCTGATTGCACTCCCCGGTGCAATAGCGACCTTGAATAGCAATTGATTATTCGACAGCTCTTCATATGCGCTGATTGCACTCGCCGGTGCAATAGTCACTTTGGATTGCAATTGCTTATTCGACAGCTCTTCATATGCGCTGATTGCACTCCCCGGTGCAATAGTGACCTTGAATAGCAATTGATTATTCGACAGCTCTTCATATGCGCTGATTGCACTCGCCGATGCTATTGCGATGTTGTCATCCATCGTTTTCTGTACTTTCTTGTGTACTTGTACCTGCTCTTCCTATTTTTATGTACGGAGGTTCTCTAATCGGCTGTTGTCAATTGTATCTACTATCTACAATTTCTGGCAACATGCAGTCCTCATAGAACTTTCTCAGTTTTTCCTCCATCTCTGTTGCCCAGAATCGATCATCTCGTGATACTGTTGTAACCTTTATTCCTTTCGGCGTCCATAAACAGAATAAAGCCCGTTGCCTTTTCGTTATGTGCAATTGTCCTTGCACTTGATAATAGTAGTGATGAATTTTATTCATTTCATCACCACGGAAAATACGCCTTATTGCAGGAAGTTGCTTTATTGCTTCAGCAGGCGATAAATCCTTCGCCGATTCCGGTCATTTTACTTCGACGATGGTATCATCGCCCACGAGGCCGTCAGGAGTTGCACCTAAGTGAGGCACAGTGGCATCGATGAAGAGGCCACACGATAGAATATTGATTCCTAATTCTTCTTGCATTTGTCTTAAGGCGTTTGCCTCATTTTCCCTTCCGTATTCGAGAGAACGTAAATTTTGGAGTTGCGGGTACAGTATACTCTTCACAGTATTTGCCCGTGGTGTATCCTTTCGTAATCGGCATACCTTGCCGAAATTGGATGCAGTTAATAATTTCTTCCTATAACCAATCCACTTTTCGCTATTAGCCTGATCGCGAGTTTCCTCTTCGATCTTGTCTCGTATCTTGTGCCACTCATGGAGTGTAGTCGTGTGCCTTTCACGCTCGGAAGAGTATACTGTCTCTTCCATATCTGGTTTTTCTGCGCTGGGGTCGTAATCTTGGTCGCACGATTGTTTTTTATTTCGGAAGGAAGATGCCTTCGCTTCTTTCTTATATTCCATTGCTTTTTCTGCTGCACGCTTCCGACGTCCTTCCATCTTTCTTATCATGGTTGACGGCTCTTTATTCATTGCCGTACTCAATCTGCTAAACGCCTCTTTCGTGTTATATTGGACGACTGCAGCGGAGACTCTACCCTGATACGAGCCCCCTCGTCCAAAGTTGATCCTTTTGCCTCCGATGAATTTAGCTATGATATTATTAAAACTTTCAACAGCATTATTATTGAGACCGTGCAGCAAACTGTCAGCTTTAGGGAAAAGTGGCTGCATCGCTTCTTCAATACTTTGATAAATACCAGTTTCTTGCAGTTGTGGAACGTAGTTTACTTCGTTGGGATCAGAGTATTTGTTACAGAAGTATGCTAACTTTTGACACTCCTTGTGTTCACCGAAAACGTGACTCGGTGCATTTATCAAATCTTCCTTAAAATTTCTTATTCGTTCCTCGAGTGTTATTTCTTCTTGCAACCGGTATTCTGCAGCTTTCTGTATACCAGTACGCAGACGGAGAGCATTAGCAGTTACGACAGCTCTTAGTTCTTTATAGCGGCCTTTTGCTCCGATTTCCTTTATTTTTCTACAGAAATTGCGTAGCAGGTGATTGGTGCATTCTATTTTTCGTACCCGCACCATGTACTTTCCATATGGATCATTGTCCAATATCTTCTTGTACACACTGCTATCGCCATCGGCAACTAATATAGAGTATACTAGGCCGTGCATATTTATGCTGCAATTGAAGCCTTCGACAATAGCAACACTTTCCATGCCAGTTGAACTCTGATTACGACCCCAGTTCTTGAAGCAACGATGCACGCGCGGTTCTTCCTTCTTCTTAGCTGCTATTTGGCAGGTCATGCAGAATTTATTCTTCACGCTGATATACAGCACTTTCTTCGTGTGGTATCCCACGATGGCTCCTACGCCAGAAAGAGAATTGTAATCTCCTCCGCGGTATGACCTTTTCATCCAGCTGCCATCTGCGACAACTGGGATAAAGGGTACATTTGATTCAGGATATACGTCGCCTCTTGCTATAGCTAATGCTTTTTCCTCTTTTCCAGCATCTTCCATTTCGCGTTGTGCGGCCACATCAAGGGCATCGATTAGGTCATTCTGACATTTCTCGTAGATCCTTTTCGTCATGCAGGACACGTTCACGGCAGCCAATATGCCCTCCAGTTGATTATATCCGCCGCCCGTCATCATTGTTCCGGCAACAGCGGCGTCGTTGATATCCATAGTGGTATCACTCTTCCGAAGACAGGATATGCGCTGTACGTAGTTGCACATTTTGCACTCTACACAATACACTTTTTCTAATCCATGCTATTGATATGTAATTATATCAAAATCTTCGATGCCACAGCCAGTAGTCGAATGTTTTCGAAGATTTTTTATCTGCTCGAAAACATGTGCAAAATCAACGAAGTCTATTTCTCCTGAAATTGGGTTTTCCGACTGTTGTGGTTTTGTATTCTCCACCACCCAGTAATCGCTGTCACTTCCAACATCTTCATTCGTTTCTTCGGAATGTATCTCGCTGTCTGCGTCGAAATCTATTCCTTGTACAATTTCTTCTTCGTTCGACTCGAAATGCACTTCTTCTCCAATTTCCTCTTCGTCCACATTGAAATGTGTTTCTTCTATAATATGTTCTGCGTCCGTGTCCAAATTTACTTCTTCTATAATATGTTCTGCGTCCGTGTCGAAATGTACTTCTTCTACAATTCCTTCGATAATTGGAAAATCTTCCAAATTTCCTACGTCTTCTTCGTGTATTCCGTCCGTAGGAAAATCATCCGCAGCAGATGTGCTTGGATGTGTTTGGTAAGAGGTACCTGCTTCCGCCACGGTACCCTGAATTACCGTGAGGCACGCTGCGTTCTTCAATCGTTGTCTGTACGTAAAGAGTAAATAATGAGTAGCACGTGGTACATACATAGAAATAAGAAAAACATACAGGAGAAAAGAAAAGCAAGCATAGTAAATGAAGATATACAGTAAAGTCTCGATGTAAGCGAAAGCCTCGGAACGAAAAAAGTTTAAATACCCGGGTACGTGTGAGACAATACTAACGCAATCAAAATTTAAGATTAAAACTTTTGTATTTTTGGTTCCATTTTCATGAAACTTTTACCAACATGCTTGTTTGAATCTCCTGATTAAAATGATACCAAATACGACATCAATCGGACAACTTTTACTTATCGTAGATACGAATCGTTTATATTTATACAATTGTCCAAACCATATCGTATTTGGTGTCATTTTAATCAGAAAATCCTCACAAATATGATGGTAAAAAATTTATAAAAAAAAACCAAAGATAAAATACTTTTAATTGTGAACCTCATTTGCATCGGTGTAGTCTCTAACCGATTTTCTATTTCGGAACGGGTTACACGATCGGCGTACTAGCCGTATTACACGCTTCACTGGTTCCAAGGGGGACCAGCACAACTAGGGGTGATAGAAATTAACACTAATGTGCCTGGTCACAATTTTGAACTCTAATCGAGATGCTACTGTAGATCAGGGCTCTCCAGCGTAGCGGCCCCTCACGCGCCTGGTTCCCCTTCCAATCTTTCTTTCACGCAGCGTGCCTTCCGTTGTCAGGGAGACCGCGAGACGCTACAAAGGCTGCCATGTCGGGCTAGCGTCTTCGCGGTTAGGGGGGCTCGGGCGCTACACACACCGTACTTATGTGTTAGCGACGCGTCAGGCGAGCCGCCCGTCACTCGGATATGGGTCATTCCAGATCAATTCGTTGACTTTCGTACCTAGGTGTCAGGCTTGTTTATGATATTTCTAGTTTCAGAAATGTTTAAAAAGTATAGCTCATCAAAATTGACAGCTTATATCGGTTTTTCGCGGGCTGCTTTCACAGATCAATTTTTCGTCTTCGAACCTAGTAAATGCAAGAACTTTGTTCTTTTTTGTTTCAATTGCAATGGGCAATCCTCCTGAGGCCTGTTTCACACACTCACGGCACGGCACGGCACGGCACGGCACGGCACCGTTTCTACGGCAAAAGGAACGAAGATCATATAGAGACCTTTCACACGTGCCGTCGCCAAATAGACGGCGAACGGCCGCCGCGATGTCGGCCTGCTCGTTTCACACATTCGCGGCACGGCACGGCACGGCACCGTTCCTACGGCAAAAGGAACGAAGATCATATAGAGACCTTTCACACGTACCGTCGCGGCATAGACGGCGAACGGCCGCCGTGATGTACCGTGCCTCCCCAATACAATGCACGGCAACCGTGACCGCCTGTTATATGCTAATATGGTACAGCAATATGCTCGCGCCCTGGGCGCCATTTCCGGGGGGGGGGGGAGGGGGCGCAAAAAAGCCGAAAGAAATAGTATTTCTTGAATAAATTTATTTGGATGGTTAATGTTAGTAGTTTAGGCTTGTTATTCGTGTACTTCGCATGCCTTTTTTAGAGAAGCTTCGAAAACTACTTGCTGCACTTTTCGGCTTCAATTGCCTCCAACTTTCGTCTCTTCCGCCCCTTCAGCTCCACTTTCTTTAACCCTCCGTATCCTGAGCCTGTCTCATTTTTGACCCACGGTTTCAGAACGCTCACGCACACAGTGACAGAGCGGTTAATATTATTCGTAGCCAAGCGGTCATTTAGCTGTCGTCAAGGAGCGCCTCGCGCTTGGGGGTGTCAGAAACCGGGTTTTTCCGGGGACTTTGTTGGGGCCTAAAGAGTCAGAAGCTCGAAGCGACTGCGTTGCCTTGGGGCATTCGCGAATGTATCGCCGATAACGACACTTCGCTGCATTCTCGTATTTTTCCTGTGTCGTAATTTTGTTAGCTTTGTTAAACTATATATATATATATAAGCATACTAAGAATCCTACATGGGAACTTACAAGGGGACCCCACAGCTGAGCCCCCGTGGATTTTAATAAAATTTTAGGGTATGAATCTGGAGGTCACCTCGATTACCCTCTGCTAAATATTTTATGCCAATGAGCATTATTTATAAACAATCGTTATGTGAGTCTTAAAAGCAATTCACTTCAAGCAAATTTCAAGAAAGTGAGTTGGGTGAGTGCGTACAGCGCTTACTTCCCACCAAAACAACACGGGTTCAAATCCCGGTCACCCTAATTTTTTTTCCTTTCCTTCAACCCTTATTTTGAATAATTAAATTTTATACTGCTTTGTGTCATAAATATTGTAATTTTTTAACATAAATTTTATATATAAACATGGTAAAAATACATAATTTTTTATACACGTACAAACATAACTGGTACATAACGACTTGTTTCAATTTGTACTATAAAGACACCGTAAATTATATATTTAATATGAAATTTTTCTTTACAATACGTACATGCACGTCTATGTAACTTTACAACTATTTATCTATCTACCCATCCTATATAATTAATCAATTAATTTATTCAATAACTGTAGGTAAAACTCATATTTTTACAAATGAGCACCCGGGTATTAATCGTAATTGTAATTGTTTCATCGGTACAATGACTATTACAAAAATTCGTATTCATTGTGTACTTGTAGTATTAACCGGTTAACTGGCAATGTATCATATATGATCAAACAAAAATCTGGCCAATTCTGGCAATGTATCATATATGATCAAATGGAATAACTTTTTTGTTTTTCAATCGATTTGAATGAAACTTGGTATGTAATGGTTTTTGGGGTCGCTGAATCTGAATTTGGCATTGGAATTGTAAAATTCAATATGGCAGACTCAAAATGGCGAACCAAATTGGCCGCCAAATATTGAAATACTATCGGGATATAGAAAAATTGTATATAGGGGTTTTTGGGATCGCGGATAAAAAAAAGCACTTGCGGTGGAATTTATGGATGAAGAATTCAGGTATAAAATTATTCGAAACTTTTTCGTAGAAAATAAAAAACCTAAAAAATTAAACCCCTAAACCCTTATTTTTCAGGGGTTGGGGGTGTCAGATGAAAAAAATTACCCCCGGAATCGGTTCAGCGACTCAAAAAACCCCTGTATACCAAATTTTGTGTGATTCACTTAATTATTCGATGGTACCAGTTTGGGCCCGAATAGTGAAAAGGACCGTGCCAGTTAACCGGTTAATAATTTTTTGTCATTGATAATATGTAACGCACTCGTGTTGAACAAAAGCAGTTATTGATGTTGTTAGTAACAGAAAAATTGATAAACGACATTCAATATCCAGACTTCACAGCGAAGACATATTGAAGAATTTCCAAAACTTCTAAACATTGCATAGGTTAGTCACTTGTATTGTCGCTTTCACACGTGCCATGGGTACTTGCCCCGTGTTATATTATAGTTTCTTTACAGAAAATGGCAGACGTAAATATTGACCTTTTGATATCGCTTATTGAACAAAGACCAGTCATATGGGACAAGACCTTGACTGTGTACAAACAGAAAAATGAAACTGCAAAAGCGTGGAAACAAATTTTTACTCAACTTAGAAGTGACTTTGAGGAGTGTAATGCCAAAGAAAAGAACGATTTCGGTTAGTTTCATTGTGTATTTTGTAATCAAATATACAGGCTTAAATAATTAAAACGTCAAAGTAGTATTCACAATTAAAAAATTATTACTACAAGCACACAATGAATACGAATTTTTGTAGTAGTCTCGTTCTTTTATATGTATGTTTATTTTCTTTTTCTTAATGATGAATATACAGGATCAGTTATATACATATGTATACTATATTCTAAACAGTAATAAAATTAAATTTTTGAAAGCTGCCATGTTACAGATCCAACATCTGTTAAGAAGTAATCGGATAAGATTTTTCTCACATCATTTGGCAAAATTCCCCCACGCGCTACTGTTTGTCGAGGCATATCAGAAAGTCCTGTTATCGTCATTGTATCCTCTACTTCGTAGCCATCTCTATCCCGAACAAATTTGTGCAAAACAACACAAGCCTTGACAATATCAACAGCAAAATTAGGCTCCAAGTTTATAGGCCGATGAAAAATTCTCCATTTATTAGTTAATATTCCAAATGAGCATTCTACATATCTCCGAGCTCTACAGAGACGGTAATTGAAAATTCTTTTTTTCACCGTCAAGCTGTGCCCACCATATGGTCGAATTAGGTGTTTGTCCAGGCCGAATGCTTCATCTCCCACCAAAAAATAAGGTACTTTAGGACTCAACGACCCTGGAAGACATCTTTCTTCAGGAATTTCTAATTCTTTATTTTTTATTGCCGTCCAGAGCGAGGATTTCTTAAATATGTTAGAATCACAATCTTTCCCATAGCTTCCGATATCAACGTAAACAAAACGGTAATCCGAGTCTGCTACCGCCATCAATACTAAAGAAGAGTAGCCTTTGTAATTAAAATACATTGAGCCAAGTGGGTTCACTATTCTGATATGTTTCCCGTCAACAGCTCCTAAACAGTGGGGGAAATTCGCCCTTCTTTCGAAATTTGATGCGATTGTTTCCCAACTCTCTTTACAGAGTACGGGAAAACATTCCGAACGCATAACACTCCAAATGGCACAACATACTTTTCTTACAATTTTGCTTATTGTAGAAATACCAAGTCGGTAACTGTAGTGTAATTCTGTGAAAGTGCAACCGCTCGCCAGATATCTGAAATAATTAAGAATATTATGGGGTATTTAATTATTTTCTTAATTTGATTTTGTACAGGCCAGGCCGTGGTAAAGAAATGGGTTAATGTGAGGGATTCATTTAAAAAATCGTGGAAGAAACACAGAGAAGCTACAAAATCTGGAGCGGGAGCGCCAAGTGGAAAATCTTATATTTACAATAAACAACTGCAATTTCTGTTGAAAATATGTAAGGAACGCCAGACCCAAGATTCCTTACCACAGAGAATTGCTGAAGCAGGACCATCAAATGTCGACACATTAGAAAATTCGCTGCAAAACATTCCTAATACCACGAAAGATACGAAACAAGGGCCCCGGAAACGAAAGTTAGACCAGGTCGAAATTGAAATGATTAATGCTTTAAGAGAAAAACCGGATCGTCATTTATCTTTTTTTAAAGGAATAATCCCCTCATTAGCCTCATTTGATGAAGATGAAATAATAGAGTTCCAAATGGGGGTGTTAAGCACCATAACATCCATCAAACAGCGGAGAAATATGAGTTCAACACGCATAGGAAGCAGTCAACAAGAGACACCACCAAGTGAAAGCCAACACTACCAAAACATGTGTCCGCCAATGTGCAGTACACCAAACGCGATTTCATCCGATGTTCTGTACAGCCCATTAGAAATTTCTGACGTTTCATTCGACGACACATTCGACTTTTCGATATAAAACGCGTTAGTACTGTTTTTGGAGTACTGCACATTGGTGGATACATGTTGTGGTAGTGTTGGCTTCCACCACTTGGTGGTATCCCTAGTTGACTGCTTCCTGTGCGTGGAGAACGCATATTTCTTCGCTGTCGCTCAGGCGGCAGTAACTGATGTAAAACTATTAATTGTATAGTAACTATTAAAACTACCGTTAAATAAATAAGTATATAATAGTGATACACTTTTATTATTAATAAATGTTTCTTATTAATTTATATTAATATTTTTTGTGTGTGGTTTTCATTTTGAAAAATTGAACATTCTATTTGTTAAACGTAGCCTTGTTTTACTAACCTGATTGTAACGGCCAACATTTCGATAGGCTGGATGCATTCTCGCATAACTGTATCTTTGAGCTGAAGAGCATATTTCAGTCGTAGGTGCAGCTGATCAAAAGTTAATATTCTCATTCGAAAATAAATAAAAAAATTTTCGGCGTTGTTTCTCAAGTCGGTAAAGAGTATATAAAATGCCCCAAACTCTTTCCTACTCATATTTATTGGGTGAACCCACTGAATTCTATTCCTCCTCCTTTTTTTTAATCGTCTGTATAGAAACAACATCGCTATAACGCGTTCACGCTCCATGTTGAAGCCCAACTGACTTGGAAAACCGTGAATTGTGCCAAAAGTCTGTTTGTGCCGTAGAAACGGTCCCGTAGAAACGGTGCCGTGCCGTGCCGTGCCGTGCCGTGGTGTGTGAAACATGCCTGATTGAATTGGTTTGGTATTTCAAAAGTAATTTTTATTATTAAAATAGAAAACCTCGTGAACTGCAATTTCTCCTTAATTGGACGTATTGTTGTTTTATGACTTTTATGTGATACTAGCTGACCCATTACCCGATTTCACCCGGGAATTATTTATGATGTTTGAAAAATAAAAAAGTCTAAACCAGAATAATAAATAGCCTATAATCTAATCTAGGACGTGTGTAATGTATATTCAGAATTTCAATGAAATCCGTTCAGCCGTTTAGGCGTGAAAGAAGGACAAACACACAGACAACGTTTCACTTTTATATATTAGTAAGGATTTAAGAACCCCTCAGGTAAAAATAGGTAAATAGGAAATTTCAAAATAAGTACCTCATCATAAGGGCTCTTAACGCACAATTGATAAACTTTAACAAATAAAACTATCGACTCAAAGATAATAGAAACTAATTAGTGAAAGGTATATTCGCAGATATGTTGAAAATCAACACACAGCTTGTAGCCTATAGTCAAAAGGAAAAACTATTCGTTGAAATTAAAATAAAAAATGAATAAAATCAATATATTTAATAGTGTTGAGGATAAAAATTAATCTGTGGACGCAGTTTTCCTAGAAACCGGTAGGAGTTGTCAACTTTGAGGGCCAGTGCATTTCGAACAATTCTGGAACAAGAAAAATAATCATTTAAAAATATAATAAAATGAATTATAAAGATAAATAAAGACTAGAAATGACTAGATAAACGAAATATATTCACTTGTTCGGAAAAATCTAAACATTAGCTCATCCGAAAAGCTCATAGGATTTTTCGAAGTGAAATTCACCATAACATGGTTCTGACTGTGGCTTATTTTAACTCTAATAAATAAAATACCAATATAGGTACTGCAGTATAAATACAATTTTTATAAAAAGACTTATTTTTAAAATTGAAGTATGATAAAACTATGAACTTTTCGGGTGACCCAATACGGTAGAACTTCGATTAACGGAAAGATCAATTTTCGGCACATCGATGAAAAAAAGAAAAAACAAATGAAAAACAGATTAATTTATCGATACATCGATTAAAAAAAGAAAAAAAAGATCAATTATCGACACATCAATTAAAAAAGAAAGAAATGTTCAAAACGTTTTGCTTTTATTTAAGAATAATATTAATAAAATAGTTTAACGCAAACGAAACAAAATAAAAAATAAACGATTTTCCTTCATGCAAAAACAGAATTCGATGGTACCATGAGTAGTTCCGATAAATATAATCGAAGTTCTACCGTCATTAGAAAATATGGATCAATGCTTTTTCCTGTCAATGAGATTTTCTACATCTACATCTAGTTCCGAAATAGCAACCCGTAACGCGCTTGAAAGAGAAATATCATTGAGGGAATTTCGAAGATCTGATTTAATATTTGCCATTGTGGAGAAAGCAGTTTTACATACATAAGTAGATCCGAACATGGAACAAATTTTTAGGCCAAAATTGTGTAACATCGGATATTTTTGAATAGGCAACAACTTAAAAAAGTCTTCGCCTGTGTCCTTCTTTGAGTTAAAAAACGGATCAGTTTGTAACGTGCACAATTCTGTTTGTAACGTATCATCCTGATCCGTTACCTCTGCTGTCAAGGGACTTGCAAACAAATGAATACTTTTACTTAAATTATCGAAATCACTAAATCGCGTATTAAATTCATGCATGATTCGAAGAACATCTTCGCGAAAAACAGAAAATTTAATATTGAGATGTTCTTCTCGAATTTTTAAACAATAAGGAAAATGAGTCAGCTTTTCTTCCTTAAGTTGTGCTGCAAATACTTCCAATTGTTTTCGGAAACTACTCATATTTCCGTACAATTGAGCAATATTTCGTTTCTTACCCTGCAAACTTAAATTTAAGCGTTGCAGGTGTGAAGCTACATCTGTTAAGAACGCCAATGCAGACAGAAATTCGGGACTCTGCAACTCTTGTTGTATATCCGGCGTAATCGATGGTACTTCCTTACGAATAAAATCTACTAATAATTTCCGGAGCGCGAGAAAACGTTGCAGGCATTTCGCAGTACTTAGCCAACGAACTTCTGTGTATAAAAGTAAATCATTAAAATCTGCATTATGTTCTTTCAGAAATGCTTGCAGCTTACGGTGAGTAAGCGAGTGGTTTCCTCCTCTAACAAGATTTGTAACTTTAGTTACAAGCTTTATTGTTTTGGAAAGTCTTAAAATTTTGGCGCATAATACCTCCTGATGGATTATGCAATGGAACGTATAACAATTTATAGAATTTTGTTTCAGGAGTCCAAATAAACCGTTTACTGTGCCAGTCATTGCTGGTGCTCCATCCGTTATAATACATGTACATCTTTCAAAAGTTGTAAATTTTGCTACTTCCGCGCGGAAAGCCGTAAATATGTCCACCCCCTTCGTGGTGTTATGCAATGGTACGAGTGCAAGTAACTCTTCATTAATAGAAAAGTCACTTTGCACCGTACGAATGAAAATAGCCAATTGGCTAATATCGGTTATATCCGTACTTTCATCCAAACACAGTGAAAAATAAACACAGTTTTAGATCAAAGTACGTAATTTATCTACTAAAAAATTATCAATATCTACCACCCGTCTGGAGATAGTTTGCCCTGACAGAGGAACGGTTTGAAATTGTTTGGCCAAAACATCATTATTAAAAGCATGTCCCATGGCAATTGCACAATCTCTTATTAATATACCGTCACTATAACTTTTTTTCGCGCGCCCAATTTGTAAACTAACTGCGTATGATGCAACAAGGCTTTGCCTATTGCTATCATCACACGCCGAGGTACTTGCTGTAGGAGGATTATGCTCGCTTACAATTTCTTTTTTTCTTCGATATTCCGTAAGTATCGCACGTCTTTCATCTGGTGAAAAGTCCTGATATCTTTCCTTATGCAAGGATGTATAATGCCGCGAAAGATGAAATGGGTGAAATCCACAATGCAATATTTTACCGCAGATGATACATTCTGCCGTATTTTTTAAAGTTCGGATGATTAGAAATTTTAATTCTTTCTCTGCATCAGAGCAGAAATAATCTACAATAGACGTGGTTGCTTTCGGCATCGTACTTAAAATTACAATTCAACTTACTACTGGAAATGATCGAAGGAAAAGGAATAAGGAGATTTGAAATGTGCAATAGAAGTATAAGCAGAAATAGAATAGTTAAAGTTACAGAGAAGAGAAAAATATAAAAATTTAAATGTAGTCCTTGCGTGACACAATATTTCGGGCCTTCGCGAAATCGCGCTCGTCTTGCGGTTTGTAACTGAATGAGGTGGCTTTGTGTCATGTTGACCTCCTCACACGTTAAACAAAAGACGAATAATCCGAAATCCGCGGGAAATAGTAGCATTGGCGGCTGGGTGTGACGGCGCGTGTCACTAATACACATGCCGTATCGGGCGTCCGAGCTCGCTCGACGACGGACACGCTGGTCTGTCATGGTCGCCTCTTTAGCGTCGCGCGGTATCCCTGACAACGCGGACGAGAGTGGGAGAACCCCGAGCTTACGCGTAAGGCAGCTTGGAGAGCCCTGCTGTAGATCATACATTTTTAGAAGTTTGTCGACAGACTCGAACGTAGGAGAAGAGAGCGAGTGGAAAAAAGGACTGCCGATTGTCTCCACCTTTTTCATTCGCTATCCTTCTCTACGGCCGAAACTTATTACCACTAAATATGTATTATCCAAATTATACCGTGTTTGGTGTAATTAATCATTACGGAAACATCACAAATGTTACGATGCTTTATTTATGAAAATATTATTATTATTATTGCATTAGTGTGAACATCATTCTAATATATCTTGGTGATACGAAGAGGGACGTTACGTGATACAAATGTTCCTCTTAGACAACGTGATTCCCTCGTTACGCAAACCCAAGGAAATGCACATTTGGTCCGTTTTCTTTTCACACGCACACATCTGCACAACCGTCTCCGCTACTCGCAAGCGAAGGCAGCCACATGCAGACATGTCTGCGTTCCGATACGCGGCTGTGTGAGTATACAGGCACGCGTGCACTTGACCGCGTGTGAAAAGAATACTTTTCGCATTTCAATTCTGGGTCATTCCACGCGAACTCGGATACTATTCGGAGTAACATTTAGGATTTTTGTGGAATTTGGATATGTGTGGTATTTCAAAGGATTTTTCAAAATTTTCAAAATTGTGGAAATTGACTTTTTTTATTAAATTATAACTGTTGAACTAAGAGACAGATAAGAATGAGCTTTTGAGTGCTTACACTGATGAAGTAAGAGTACCCAAAAAAAAATTATGTCACTTAAAAAAAAACAATTTTTTTAAACAAATGCAATATTATACTAGCAGGGCACTATTTAAACATTTGGAAAAATGAGGATATAGTCCTATTTGTCCTCTTTACGGACCCATTTTCAGAAATACGGACACTTTAAAATTAGCCAAATGAAAATTAATTGAATGTGACGCTGCGTGGCCCAGCACCGCACAGTGGGTTGAAATCCCAGAAACATGGTAAAAATATGAATGTAATCTTTGATATTTACAAAAATGAATATACTAAAGTTTTCGCGGTCGCTGATTACGAATCTGAACTCAAAATGGCAAAAAACAAAATGGCGGATCCAATATGGCGGACGCGTATACCCAAAAAATATCAGATTTGGTCTAAACTTGGTATTCTAGAGTTTCCGAGGTCGCTGAGTACGAATCTCAAGTCAAAATGGCAAAAAAAATATCAGGGAATATCAAGATGGGTCGATTTATGTATTAAAAAATATATGGTTCCATTTAAAAAAACCACCACTGCCGTCGTGGAAACATGTGTTAATTAAATATCTCGTTACAACAATAGTATTAGGATTCACATTTGAAAATAACAACAGATATATATATTTCAATTAACAGTGTTTGCAAAAAGAAATTATTTTCATGGACTGGGAACTGTTTTGAATAAACTGAAATTTTAGGGATTGGAGCAAAAACGAGCAAAATCTGAAAGTTAATCTCAGTTCTTTAATAATCAGAGATGATAACTGTGCAAACAAAAATGCTTGATCGGACTTGGAAGTTAACTAAATGTTTAATTGTTTTTGTAGATCAGCTATGGTAATTAAGGTTATACGAGGCAATTTTGAATTAAACACTATGAAGGTATTATTGCTTGCCGCAAACGTATAACAACAAAAAGTAATTAAATAAACACCTGAAATTTACGTCTTTATCGCGAAACAGAAGTTTAAAACACAGAAAACACAAAAAACAGCTGCACAAAATCGTTTGATAAATCGCTTGGAATAAACGTGTAACGGAGTTGCTACAGCTAACTGTTTTTGACCGACTCGGGTAAGGAAAGAAGAGTTGTAGAAGGCTGTGGATATACGTTTTATTATGCGCACATATTTCAACTATACCAGGGATAAAAAATCAGATATTTAAACATTCTTTTGTATTTCGATTTTTCGCCAACTTTTGGGGTCTCCTACCCCACTGTGCACCGGCTCGACTGGCTGAGCCGTGCGTGTTACAATATTGAACTATATATTTCTGTCATTCCTAATCTTGCGTGACCTTGAGAGTCATAGTATACCATATGGTTGAATTTGTCTGGACAGTCACTTTCACATCGGGTAATCAAATATGTAGCATTCCATTTAAAAAACTGAAGGTCACCTTCGGTTCACGGAAAATATCGCGAACATCAAAAGTTGACGTACCGTATTATGTTGGGTATAAAAAACAGTAAAAGTTTTCCTCCTTCAGTTTTTTTCGAATACTTACCATTTGCGAGAACCCTGTATAAGAATATCAGGTATAGCCGCTTGGCCGCTGCTAGTACCGCACGGCTCGCCCGGTCGGGCCGGTGCTGGTTACTTCATCAGTGTAAGCACTCAAAAGCTCATTCTTATCTGTCTCTTAGTTCAACAGTTATAATTTAATAAAAAAAGTCAATTTCCACAATTTTGAAAATTTTGAAAAATCCTTTGAAATACTACACACATCCAAATTCCACAAAAATCCCAAATGTTACTCCAAAAAGTGTCCGATTTCGCGTGGAATGAAAAAAACCCTCCTTGAAAGTCTAGAATACTGTACAGAGAGAGACTTGGTAATAATATAATTGAAATGGTACAACATTGTATGCGACAAACAGGACCACATTTCTAATAAATTATAAGCCGAAGGAATAAATATATTGCCAAACAAATATTTTGTCCTTTTGCACATTCAGACAATACGACGCAGAAAGGATATACCGGCAATCCAAATCATTATCATATTTTTAACGTTGTATCTCTTAAAATTCAACGAGGGGCTGCAGGGTGGTATTTCGTTTTATGGAACATTGTAAAATAACGAAGAAACGAAGGGTCAAGAAACACGTGTCGTTTGCCTTTCGCGAAGTAAACCCTACTTGACCGCGCCGGTGTTGGAGATCCGCCTGGTTCTCGTCAACGAGCACGCTTTCCAGCACATCACCCTGTCTCTTTAGATAGCATTTCGAAAGCGTGGGACTGACCTCGACCTCGAGTCGATGGGGGCGCGAAGCGTTGTTTTCGGTTTTTCGGCAAGGGCTGCCTGCCTATAGCACAGATGGGCGGACTTTTTGCCTGAAGGGCCCTTGGGGTCAGTTGGATTTTAGCTTGAGTCGGAAAAAATATAATTAGCTTTCTTACGTTGGGATAGATGTTGGTGGTACTCAGGAATGCATGAAAAATGTCACGATCGATATTGCCAGGAAACGGGACCGAACGTACTACGGGGACGTAGACGTTCTGCTTTTCCCATTCACTGTGATCAAGATCTCGGTTACGTTTGTTTATTTTAGATAAAGTCAACCCTACACATCGGTGGGGATACAATTACCTATTACCCGGACGAAATCCCCAAATAGATACATAGCGAGAAATCGAAATACTATCCTGTGACACCTCAATAAAAGAATATACCGTTCTATTACAAAAAAACTAACATCGATTCCAGTACCTCATTCATAAAAAAAAAGTTTGTACCATTATGTCCGATGGAACTGATACTAAACAGGAATATATTAAACAATTTTCACTTATTGGAGTAATTCGTAAGTAATAAAGGATTAAAAAGGGGACAGTGTTACACGTATTCAGTAAATTCTGTCGCATCGTCGCTCTAGGTATATGTAGGTATATTCAGCGAACAGTATTCTCCGATGCTCGCGGTTACTTTGTCGCCGTCAATGGGTCGTAAAAGAGAAGGATAGACGGGGGGTCGTAGCAGCCGAGAAATAAAGCCAGCGCCTCGGTCTACTAATACACAGATACACAGCGTTGCCAAGCAACATTATGCAGGACCACTTATTTAGCGGGATGGGAACACCTACAGGAGTAGCGGTAATATGTGCGTCGGCGACGTCATCACGCACACGTTCCTGTAGGTGTTCCTCTCCGCTAAATAAGTGGTCCTGCATAATGTTGCTGGCAACCCTGCAGATTAACAAAACAATTTTTCAATAACAATAACGGCTCAACCGTTTTACTTTTAGTTTTTTCTGCATAAACATTTTTTTCAAATATTGATAACATTTTCCTCGATTATAATGAGAGCAAACATGATAACAATGTCGACCATATTTGAGGGAATCCGATATTACATCGTGTAACGTGTACGAGAAAATCTGTGTGAAAATATCTTGCTACAGAATAGAAATCGCTTCTCGCGTAGGAATAGTGTCCACTACTGGAGGGTACTTTAGATATCATAAACCAGGGCCCGATCTAGCTCTTCCGCCGCCCTGGGCAAAAGTGATTTTGGCCGCCCTTTGCATTGAATCATAATTAAGTATTTTAAAATATATTTTTTGACACTGAGAAATTTTTTGTAGGTATTTGTTAAATAAGAAAAGACTTTTGTTTTATAAAAAATTTAATATCCATAAAATGAAACGTTACCATAACAAAATAAAATATATAAGTAGGAGACAGGTAGGTACTTATTTTTTAAGTCTGGAAAACGCATCAAATATTTTAAAAGGTCAATAAAAAAACTTCCACTAAATCGCAAAATACAGTAAAACAGTTTTCATACAAGAAAAAACATTTTCAAGTTTAAAAAAATTTTCTTCTAACTTTTTTTCTCGGCAAACGCTTTTATAATCTCTTTAAAACATATTTTATCACATAACTCGTGTTCTATATCAATCATAGCCAATCCACTTAGTCTGTTTTGTGTCATGGTGGACCTTAAGTAATTTTTAATTATTTTTAATTTGGAAAAACTTCTTTCGCCACTAGCAACTGTCACAGGTAGAGTCAACAGAATTCTGAGAGCAATATTTATGTTTGGTCCAAAATTGAAATCTGTGATAAATCTTAGAACGTCCCGGGGAGACAGATTTTCATCCAAAAGGGTACATAGGACTGACAACTCATCTGCAAGATCTCGTCCGTTTATATCAGATGAGTCTTTGTCGGTTAAAATAACTTCAAGGGCCTTACAATGACCTAACAGTTCATCGTTAGGCATATTTCTTAAGCCATATATGTTATAAAGAAAAGCAAAATGGTCACTGTGTTCACCAATTTGGGAAAATCTTAACTCGAGTGAGTTTATAGCTGTGTCCATTATGTGAAAAAAAACATCTATTTTATATTTCTCTTTGGGATCTACAATAGGCTCATCTCGACACTCATAATTAAATTGTCTTTTTTTAGACCTAACTCGATGTTTAGGCGAAGTGTCAAAATATGTCTCGCCGTCAATTTCAGTGGCCAATTCTTTGGCATCAACAAGCACTTGATTAAAAAAATAATCTGAACGTGCTTTTTTAAAAAATTCTGTTGTATTCTTTAACAATTGAATTACTGAACATAATTCAAAGTCTGTACTTTGCATTAATTTGCTGGCAGGGTTAATTCGAAACAAAGTTTCATACCAAATTATAATGGAGCATACAAATTTAAACTGTTTTACTTGATTCAACAAACCGGAAGCTTCATCTCGTGCAGAGGTGTCCATATCTGAATCTTCATATATGCTAAACAATGCATCATAAATTTGACCTATTTGATATCTTAGAGGTTTTATTGCCTCTATTCGACTTTCCCACCTTGTATCACTAAGCGGTTTTAATGTTAAACCACTTACATTTTTCAAGAGTATCGACCATCTCAAAGTTGAAGACGAAAAGAAGACATATATCTTCTGCACCATATTAAAAAAATTTGCCGCTTCCAGTGAGGACTTTACCATATCATTTACTACTAGATTTAATGAGTGGCTACTGCATGGGACATAGAATGCTCGCGGTGTTCTCGCTTTGAAGTGTACGATACATTTGTAGAATGTAAAGATACATAGTGTAACTGTTATGAGTCCCGTTATCGAGGATAGTGTAAAAAAGCTGTAGTGATACTCGGTTGGTATAATCTCGGGTTTTTCTAAGTCGTTTTGTAAGTCGTCTAATTTTTTACTAACTTTATTTAATTCTTCTGGGTGTTTAATTATCCTTTTTAGTTCGAAATTTGTGTTACGATACGAATTTACAGTGGTCTGTGGAAGTGTAATTTCGTCTAGCGACAAATTGTAACCAGGTAAGTAGTTCCATGTTTTTTCTATTCCGTATTGCTTTCCGGTTTCTATTGTAAATTCGGCGGTAGTGATAGTACATTTATTTCTTATCGTTATTATACCAGAGTCCTTAATACTATACATGTTTGTGCCCTTATCGTCGCAAGTTGCTGCTAATTGTATCGGTTTTGGTGCAATATAAATCCATGCGCCTGGTTGTTGTAATTCTATTAGGACGGGGAGGACGCGTGGGGCGTGCGGGCCCTGTTTGGTGAGTTTTTCTTCGTTTAGGTGTCGTTTTCCTTTGCCGAATTCTCGTTTCTGATTATTTCGCGTCTGGTGATGGTTTCAGAGCGTCACGGAGATCAATTTATCGGGCCCGCGCGGCGGCAGGGCTTGTGGGCACTGTGCGAGGCCGCCCTTTCTTCAGCCGCGCGTCGTGGACTTTAATTTTGATGTAAACCGTTTATGTAAAATTCTTATTTTTATTAAATTTATGTTACTTCTATCAGCTTATTTAGTTGTTCGCGTAATTTTTACTTCCCTTCACGGTTGCGGCCTTTTCCTATGCTCCCTATTCGATAAAGTGTTTTAGTCTGTTAGCGTGTACGCGGAGCGTTCGTCGTCCTTTAATTATGGTATAGTTATTATTATCATGTACGCCTTGGATCTTGTAAGGACCTATCCAAGCGGGGGTTAATTTCTTTGATCTTCCGCGTCTCACGGTATCGTCGTGTAATAGTATTTGGTCTCCTATCTTGAAGGACTTGTCCGCGGTTTTCCTGTCGTAATACGTCTTAGACTTTTCTTTATGGATTCCTATAGTTTCTCGGGCCATGTTATTAGTAGACCGTAGTCTTTCACGCAGCTCCTCGGCGTACTTATCGTAGGTATACGTTAATTGCGGTGTCTGATTTAGTGAGGTCGGCAAGGTAGCTTGTTTCCCAAAAACGAGTTCGTAGGGTGTGTATTTAGTAGACGTGTGCGGGGTGGTATTGTACGTGAACATCGCGTACGGTAGCCACTCGTCCCAATCAGTCTGGTCTTCCGCGATAAAATTCTTTAAGTATTCGGCTAGTGTACGATGGCTTCTTTCTAGAGCTCCGTTTGACTGCGGGTGGTAGGCTGTGGTTTGAATTTTCCGATTTTGAGCAATTTGCAGACGTTTTTGAAAACCTGGCTTAGGAAATTGGTTCCTTGATCGGTCAATACCCGTTGCGGTATACCGTATTCGCAAATTATCTTAGTGACGAATTCCTTTGCTACAGTGTTTGCTTCTTGATTCTCGAGGGGTATGGCTTTACTAAATTTGGTTAGTAGGTCTTGAAAGGTTAGCACGTATTTGTTTCGTCTGCTTGTCTCGGGTAAGGGTCCTACTATGTCTAGTGCACATTTCTCGAATGGTTCCGTGGGAGTGTCTGTAATTACCATGGGAGCTTTGGTTATTCTTAATAGTTTGTTTTTCTGACATTTTTCACACCTGGAGATGTATTTTTCTACGTCTTGTCGTATTCCTGGCCATGAATGAGTTAGTTTTATACGTTCTAGGGTCCGCTTTACCCCTAAGTGTCCTCCCAAGGGTGTGTCATGGAATTCGCGCAGTAGTCGGTTTTTATCGTCCTCCGTATATATTCTATCGCTCGTTTTTTCTTCTGACCGAGGCTCCTCTTCTTCGCTGGCGCCTTCACTGGCGTCGGCTACTATTTCACTGCTGATCTTTTGTTTCGCTCCTCGCGTTATCGCGAACATTCTGCTGAGGGCGTCCGCGTTCTTATTCGTTTTTCCCGTCTTATACTCTATGCTATAATCGTATTCTGCTAATTTCAACTTCCATCTCATTAATCTAGAATCGGGGTCCTTTACGTTAAAAAGCCAAGTAAGTGGCTTGTGGTCCGTCACGATTTTGAATTTGGTGCCGTATACGTATGGTCTGAAATGTTGCGTCGCCCATACGATAGCTAGCAGTTCTTTTTCGATTGTGCTGTAATTTTCTTCCGCCTTGTTTAATACCCTGCTCGCGTATGCTATCGGCAAGTCTTGTCCTATTTTTCCTTGCAATAGTACCGCTCCTATCGCTTTTCCGGAAGCGTCCGTTGTTAGAACAAACGCTTTCGAAAAATCTGGGTATTGTAATATCGGTGCTGTCGTTAGTTTTTCTTTTAGAATCTCGAGGGCTTCTTGCTCCTGTGCGGTCCATCTGAATGTTTGGTCTTTCTTCAATAGTTGTGTTAGTGGTTTCGCGATTTGTGAGAAATGGTCTATAAATCTCCTGTAATATCCAGCTAAGCCTAGGAAGGATTGTACGTCTTTGACTCCTTTGGGTATTGGGAAGTTTCGGACGGCATCTAGTTTTGACGGGTCTGGTTTGATGCCGTTTTCGGTTATTATGTGTCCTAAGTATATTGTTTCCTTGCGTAGAAATTCACACTTGTTGGGTTGAAGTTTTAGGCCACTCTCTCGTATGCGTTCAAACACGAGTTCCAGTCGCTCTTGGTGCTCCTTTAACGAGCGTCCGTAAACGACTATATCGTCTAAATATACGAAACATTTCATTCCTTGTAGGCCTGACAGCACGGTGTTCATTAATCTTTGAAACGTCGCGGGTGCGTTTTTAAGCCCGAATGGCATTCTATTATATTCAAAATGGCCGTATGGCGTCGAGAACGCGGTTTTTTCGCGGTCTTCCTTTTTCATGGCTATTTGATGGAATCCTGACGCCAAATCTAAGGTTGAAAAGTATTTCGCTCCGCCTAATTGGTCTAGAATATCTGTTATGTTGGGTAAGGGGTATGAATCGCCTATTGTAGCGTCGTTTACCTTCCTAAAATCTACCACTACTCTTAGTCTGCGTTTACCTGTAGCATCTGGTTTTTTCGGGACTACTAGCAAGGGAGCGTTCCATTGGCTGGCGCTTGGTCTAATTATTCCTTCCTTTACCATTTCTTGAACTTGTCTATCCACTTCATCCGTATGCGCTTGAGGCAATCTATACGGCTTCACGTATATAGGTTTGGTACCTTGGGTTAGGGTAATTGAATGTTCCGCTTTTGTGGAGTATCCGAGTTTGTCTCCCTCTAATCCGAATATTTCGTTGTATTTTTCGCAAAGTCCAAGTAAGCTTGTTTCTTCTTCGCCATTTAGGTGTTCGGTCCTGAGGCTTTCGCGCAAGATTTGCATTCTATTTTTTCCGTGTACGGCGTGTACCATATATGTCGGCGCGTCGCGCTCCTTGTCGCAGGTCGCGCCCGTCGGGTCAATGTCATCACTCGTCAGTGGTTCTAACGTCACAGTCGGCGTACTGATAAGGACTTCGTCCGCTGTGGTGTTCATTACGCTTATTACGCATTTTCCGTCTTTGCCTATCGTTAATGAGTTCCCTATGAGTATTCCTGGCTTGATCTGCTGTCCTTCTACTATTCCTTCTCCTATACTTGTCGTTCTGGCAAAGAGAATTGTTTCTGATCGCGGTTTTAGTGTTACGTTTCCTCTTCCGGAGTAAGGGAACCGTATTCCGTACAATTCTATTCCTTGGTTTGCTCGGATGCATACGTCGTGCTTGGTCATAAAATCTTGTCCCAGGATTCCGTCTGCTTCTAACGGAAAGTCGTCTTTCACTAACCGACAAGGATGCGTTACCAGTTTATTTCCAACCCTTATGTTTAATTGTATTAGACATAGCGTCTTGATTTCCATTGGAGCTATTCCTCGCAGGGACACTACTTCGTCTTGGGCGTGCACATCGCCCAACACCTTTCCTATCTTTATTAACGTAATATCGGCACCGGTATCGACCAGCAAATTTGCTTTTCCTTTTACTAGCTCTGGCGCCTTGATTTCAATGTTGTTCTCTGTCTTGGAAGTCACTACCAGGTTCGCTCGGTATGAATCTACTCTGGCTCCTGCGTTACTTTGTCTATCGTCGGTTGTTCCGTGGCCCGCGTTCGGGTAATCTCGATTTCCGCTAGGCGATTCTCGGCTCGGGTTTCTGCTAAAATTCTGTCTAAAATCGTCGCGTCTATTATTCGTATTTGTATAGCGCGGTCTATATTCTCATTCATTTGCTCTTTCTCTGGCCCTACATTCCCTGATTTGGTGTCCCGGTTTTTTACAATAGTGGCAGACTACTGTGACGCGTTGAACTTCCCTTTTTATGTGCGTCGGTTGCGTCGGATAGTTTATTCGCGGCATGCTTAATCGCGTATAACAATTCCTCGCTAAATGTCCTAATTTATTACAGCGTTCGCAGCGCGGTACGTTTGCCCCTTCCCTTCTCTTGGGTTGATCATTGAACTTTCTAAAATTTTTTGAGGTGTTTAAACCCATCGCTTGTTCCTCCTCTATTGCTGAGGCTATAGCTGCATTTAACGTTGTGTAGTTTCGAGACCTTATGATCGTTCTCAGTTTTATATTCAACCCGAGGGTGAAAACATCTAGAGCGCGTTCTTGCACTGATTCTGTTAACGCGTTATTTACTTCGTTGCTGTTTCCTGGCTTTACCGATAGCTCGGATAACTCTCCTGCTAATTCTTCTACTCTACACGCGAATAGTTTTACGCTCTCGCCATCTCGCTGGTGACAGGCGTGAAACTCCGCTCCAACTGCTCCTATTGACCTTTTATCCACGAATAAGGATGTTAAGATGTCCTTCAATTTATCGAAACTCTCTATTTCCTTGTATTCTAGTACCTTGGCTGCCTTGCCTTTTATTTTCGTCCCTATCACCGTTTTCAAGAACCGCGGTAACTCCGTTGCGGGGACAAACTCTGCGGCGCTCGCATAGGACTTCAAAAATTCTGCAAGCTCGTCTGACGATTTCCCTACGAATTTATCGACTAGTGACAACGCGGTAGACAATTTTTTTACGTCCGGTAGTCCGGGGGGGTTAGCTCCGTCAAGCAACGACATTTCTTGTCCTTCCGAATTTACTCTGTCCAACAAACTAAAGTCCGCTAGCAAAATCGGATAGTCTCTATTCGGTGTCACAAAATTTTCCGGAGATGATTCTACGCTTGAATCGTCGTTCTGCCTAACGCTTAGTTTTAACGGCGGCGGTCGGAGTGTTTGGCGGGACGGTCTTGGATGGTCTATAGAAGATAGGAGGTCTAATTCTTCTCGTAAGAAGGTTAACTTTTTATTGAAAAACGATTCGAATGATCTCGACAAGCTCCTTTGACCCGGAAGCTTGAATTGATTCGCGCGTTCGTCTTCTATAGACATGCACGTACCGTCTCTGGATTTCTTTAGGACTCTGGTTTACAATATTTACGCTCGCGTTTTCTGTTTCGGACTCGGTATACGCTTCATTTACTCACAATGCTGCTCGCAAGCACATGTCGTCGGCTCGGTCGGACGTCCTCTCGTACGTGAACCAACAGCGGCGATAAGATGAAACTGGACCCAGCAAGGTCGATCCGTACAGCTGTTCGCTGCGTACCTCGACGGCTGCTTCCCTCGTACGGTTCTCCGTCCGTCCTTCAGGTGCGGCTCCTACACGTTCCTCGGTCTCCAAGTCCTCTCGTGCGCCTCGGTCCTCGGATCCGTGGCGTCCTCGTAGATGGAATTGGTGTTTGGTAGATGGTTGATTCACCCGTTTACTCACAAGCTGATTTTACTCGTTACTAGGTTCGTCGTCGTTCGGACTGCGTCGAACGTCTTCTCAAAGGCCGTTCCTCGGTCCTCTGTGCTACCTCGGTAGCGACGATAACCTGTTTCAGCCTATGCGACTGCGATGATCCAATAATCTTGTCTGAGAGAGTTCAATCTCAGACGATGTCGATTGATCGGTTGCGTCAAGGCTCGGTAAAACTTTTACGATGCAGATTCCACCGCTGCCACCAATTTTGTTGTGCCCTGCGTGATGGCTCGCAAGGCTGGTACGGGATCTGGCGTAATCGTGAGTTCGGGAGCGATTAAAGGATGAGAATCCACCGGGTGAACTGCACCAAATGTGTTTAAACTCAAAGACTAAGTCTTTATTCAGAAACAACTTAAACTAGACTGAGGTGTACAAGTAGGTTTTAGCCGTGTTGCCCGGTCGAGGGTCGGATCTCGAGTCTTCCGATTTGCGGCGTCAAATCGGTTTTTATTTCGCTTATTGGGCGTGGTGCCGTCGCTTCGCGTTGCCGTATATGGTCATAGCGAAGCGCTCGCATTTTTGCTGATTTCGTAGATTCGTGCTCGCCTCGCAACTGATTTAGCTTAGAAACGTCTCGAAACGTTCTAGAGTAATATAATATGTATAATGTATCATAGTGTGTGTAATACGTGTGCTTGGGCGTTGCCTGGGCACAACAGTCGTCACTGGTTTGATTAATAGACACATATCTAATTATCATGGTCATCTGTTCAGTTTTGCTAGCATCAGGGGTACAATCTAAGATGATTGAATAATATTTTGATTTACGAACTGCTTTTAGGATATACTGTCTAATATTGTTAGATATTACATCAATTAGCTCATTTTGAATAGTTTTACTTAAGTAGGTTGCTTGTCTCTCCTCTTTTCTCAAAACCCTGCGTACATGTTCTTCCATAACAGGATCAAACTCGGCTAACAATTCAATCATTTTTAAAAAGTTGCAATTGTTATTTTGATATAGTTTATCAGATGTACCCTGAAATGCCAAGCAACTTCTTCCAAACATTTTAATGATAGAAACAATGCGCAACAAAACTCCATTCCAATGGTTTATTTCTGAACTGACGATCCTCTGAGACTCCGCGTCTATTGTTTGCGATGATTTAAGCCTGCGCGTAAGTTCAAACCAGGATTGTTTAGCTTCTACGTGGCTTTTCGACGTTTCATGAGATTTTAATATATCACCTATATGTTTCCAATTATTGTAGCCATCTTTAGATAAAAGGGATGTAGTTAAGTTAAAAATTTTACAACAAAAACAATAGGCAGCATCTTTTGTAGTAGAATAAACAAGCCAATCTCTCAAAACTTGTTCGCCATTAGTCAGTTTTCTCTTGTAGTTCATCACAGTAAACCTACGCCCCTTATTATCCTGCGGAAATTCATACTGGTACAGAGGACTTGGAGGACCTTCTTTCGCTAAAAATATTCTTTCTGCATCTGCTAAACTGTCGGGCCAGGTTGCTGGATCGGAAGTCAAAATTGTGTTGAATTTTGTTGTCGCTATCTCGCTAACATCTTCTGAAAATGACGATAATTGTCTATTTATTTGTATGTCTGCTGCAGTACTTGTAGTAGCAGTGGCATCCGTTGTAGTGATGTTAAAATTTTGTATAGGTTCAAACTGCGATTTAAGCGCAACTGAATTAGTTGCTTGTTCATGTGCTGGTAGTGTATCAAGTGTCTCTGTCTGTGCGGAACCAACACCTTTCTTTACAAAGGAATCTAATGCCCCAACTTGCTTTTGACGTTCTGCGTCTCTCTCGAACTTTCTTTTTCTATACTGGTACCCCGACAAACGTACCTTGCCGCCAGACATTCTGTTAAAAAAACTATTGATTTATAATAATAAACTTAGAAGGGGTACTTTTGTTCTTTTGTAGAAAATCAAAACTCAAACTAAAAAGGAAATGTTTTCTTTATTTTTTTTCAGTTTGAAGTGTCTGTGCAACTTTTGGAATTTTTAGTAAAAATAGTAAAAAAATAAAAATTAATATCAGTTGTTCAGTTAAAAATAATTGTTTACGTTTTGTTTTCCTTTCCTGTTCATACGAAGTTAAGATTTTGTATTAAAATAAAATAATGGAATGGAAAGATTTCTAAAATACTGTATTAAGGGGTCATATACGTTTCTCAGTGCTGCAACGTAGTCAATGTTTGCAAGTGATTCAGGGATAAACTATTAATCCCATTGGTTTAATTCTTTTTGTGTTTTACAGGCATATGTTTAGATACCTATAGTTATATACCTCAAGTATGAGAATTGGAAATTTTTAAAAATATTTCAAAACGGTGGGCATGATAACTGCCTCACCGTTCATCCCATTAACTTCATCATTTACACACATATTCTACATAAGATTCGTTATCGTGTGACGTGAGCTTTTTCAATTAAATTGAACCAGTTTTTAATAACAAGCAAAAACGTACAAGTTTTGTAGCGACAATCACGACCTTTTTCTTCAAAGTGCTACCATTTCCGCAATTTTTTTTTTCGAAAAAATGGCGCCGTCACACGATAACTATGATCCCACAGATTGTTAAACAATCGGTGATTTTTATTTCAGACCACTTGTACGGGCTGAATCATGCCCACCGTTTTGGGCGGCGCCAGAAAACATGTTCTACGCCACTGCCCGCGGACGCCACGTTTTTAAAAATTTTGGAATTCTCATACCTGTGTTATAATCTGTAAACGTATACCTATAAAACACAAAAAGAATTAAACCAATCGGACTAATAGTTTATCCCTGAATTACTCCCAAACATTGACCACGTTTTAGCTCCGAGAAACGTATATGACCCCTTAAATAATACCTAAAAGTCAAATGCACTTACTTTCTTCTTTTTTTCAATAAAATCAGTAATATAATTTATTAGTCACACTGTACAATATACACCATACACGTATTATTTAGATTTTAACTGTACACGCACTACAGTGTTGTAACGCCAGTAAGGCGATTTTAGCAGCCACCGTTTGATACAAATGGCATTTGTAAGGAAAGGTTGTTGTCGTCAACCAAGCGAGCATCGTTGCGCGGCAACGAAAAACAGTTGAACGCGGTGGCCGGTGCATCGCGAGTCGTGGCAGAACGCTTACGTTACGTGAATACGTAATCTTGAATTTTGAATTTTTGGTGTTAGGTTCGTTATCAGCGACCTGAAAAACCCTTCATCACCAAGTTTCAGAATGATTCGGGGAAATCTTGACTTTTGGCCACAAAAAGCATATTTCCAGCCCACTGTGCACCGGGATGAAGTGCAGCACGCAGCTTTAAGCTTAAGAATGATAAAAAAATTTAAACTATTTCTTTATATTTACTGGCGGTAATAGCGCCTACTTAGGAAACCCTTCATATTTTTCTCTATCACGTTTTAAGTTTATTCATTTTTAGGGTTTAACGAATGAAACCAAATAAATATAAGAAAAGGGGAAAAATCCAAGATTTTTAATATAGGTAGGTATGCATCTTTCCCTAGTATAGGTAATAGTAATTACTATTGCCCGTTGAAAAGAAGAAGGATTACCCACAAGCTGAAATGTCACAGGGGCAAGGGAATTCGCCCGCTCGATCCACCCTATCCCCTCCAAGAAGTCCTAGTTTTTGGTTCTTAGCGGCTGTCCATACCCCGCGGATTGTTGCGATTGATTTCGTTCGCGTTCTTTGTCGCGGGACGAACTGTGTTGAAGGGGATGGGTTGACGCGAGTGGACGATTCCTCTTGCCCCTTTGACATTTCAGCTTGTGGGTAGTCATTCTTCTTGTCATCGGGCAATAGTACATAGGTGATTTACAAACAATTTATAAGTTTGATACTAAATTCATACATGTATTACCTACATTTTACCGGTTTTTCAAAAAGTTTTACTTTTTAATTGAGTCTACCAATTTTGCCGCCCCCCAAAATTGGCCGCCCTGGGCAATTGCCCAGCTTGCCCCCCCCCCCCTACATCTGGGCCTGTCATAAACATTGCCCGGGCTGGGACAAAGGTTGCCAGTGAGGTCTGGAGAATGTTTCGAAGACTGCGCTTTTCAATGAAACAATTTCGCTGAAGGTACACACGTATTGCGGACAAAATTCCACAAAAGAAAAAGCAATGTGGATTTCGTATTCAACAAGTAACTACATATGCTGAACATCGAATCGCAAATCATTGATGACTGTTGCTAATTTTAAACATTATCTTCTACATCACATAAATAAAATCTAAATTACATGTTTTATCCATTCAAAAATACGTACCACGATTGAAATAATCGCAACTGCATTATAAAGGAAACGCGTATTGTATCAACGTTTTATACTAATAAAACGCATATAGTTGGAAATAAATTTTCTACCGCTTTTGAAATGAGAACAAAATGCTGCATTTGTATTTTCTGAACATATATAAAGAAGAAAAGGAAAAGAAGCGTACAGAAATGTTGTATATCGTATGTAACGAAATGTAAAATTTCTACATTCCGTCTCATCGGCTCGAAAGTTGCAATACCGTACTGCTGACAGTTTCCACATGAAAATGAGTCCAAACACGGTATAAATCGGATTATTAATTAATTAAATAATGATGAACGTACGAATGGGAAAAGAATATGTGTACGTATAGTGTCAAAGATAGCTGTTCACATACGTATTTGAAGAATATGAATAATACACAAATACAAATCTTCATACAAATCTGTACCATAACACGTAACTTACCTCTCTCGATACTTTCTATTTTTTGACAAACGCTTTCTAAATAACTTAGGCTGCTTCCTTTTTGTACCACCCTCCAAATAGCGTTTGTTTCTTGCATCCGCACCTTCCTTTTTTGATTCCATGGCAATGAAATGATCACACACACACACACACACTTATCAGCCCTACAGTAACGAACCACGCAGGAATGGAACAATTCACAAATTATGAATATTCCATATGTATCGATATGCGCTCATTAAATAAAAACCCGATTGCTTTCTGCGTCTTCACCGTAGTGCAAACGACAAGAAACTGATCAGCTAGTGTTGTCACTGCATCGGTTACAGATGCTGAGAGGCAGAACCGAAGATAGTGGGAAAGGGACGGATATATGCGTCCTGTTCCTCTCTTTCTCATTAGGATTTGTGGTATACATTTGCGTAGAGTATGTACTTCCGGGAATACTTTTTGGCGTACAGAATTGTGTACAGGAAAGAATTTTTGATTATCCTGTGCATATACTTTTGACGTATCACCGACTTTATTAGTAAAGAATCATATTTCGTTCTACAATATTATCCTTTCCCATTTGCCTGGCGGTGAAAGAACACCCCGCAAGTATGCGCGGGCACGCCCCGCGTTTTCAAACCTTTGCGCATTCGAACTTTTACGCGGGCCGATGACGTGCCGCTCGGTGGGTGGTGCAAGTGAAATACAAAATATTGAGGGAGCGAGAAAGGCAGTTTGGGCCCTGTCCACTAGGGTGGTCCTTATTTTTCAACTTCCGATTTTTTTTGGTCTTACCCGCCTAAAATATGAGGTTTGGTGAGAAAATGATATGTGTAAAATTTCAAAGTGATTGGACAACGGGAACCCGTGTCGCATTTGAGTTGAAGTTTTGAAAATATCGTGATTTCTCGTCAATTTCGGACATAATTGTGTTCGTCTATTTTGGAAGTATCAGTGAATATTTTGTAATAAAAGTACAGTTTATTAGATGTACAATAATAATATCTATGCATTACTTCGAAAAATATTGACGAAATCTTTGAGTTTTAGCTTTTAAAATTAGTATACAACGCAGCGTATAAGCCAGAATAGGCGATTTGGGGTCTTAATTGCACTGTTCAACACGTATTTGGATCTGCAATATGCACTCCGAGATCCTAGTACAGTTTTCTGCCTCAAACACGAATCCGTAAATAAAAGTGCTCTATCACCCTCAGTTTTTGAAAAACATGAGTTTTTGTAAAAAGCGCACGATTTTGGGCAAGAATGAGGTATTACGTGAAAACCAAGAATGCTAGAAAGTTCCATTTACTCTCAAAAGATAGAGGAGAGTTTCCTGAATATATCGGTGTATACAATTATCAAATTTGATGGTTTTATACGGTTGTAATCGGCCGTCAAAGTTTAAAAAAGTGCCAATGTGCATAATTTCGACGCAGTACTTTTGCATTTTTACGAAAAGTTGTTTGTCTAGCACGAATTCGCTCAAAAGTATCGGATTCTGTAGACATTTCTGATGAAGAAACCATTCACGAAAAATGTCGGAACGGTTTTAAATTCGGATTGTTTGAGAAAATATCCAGCGGGAACGCGTGCACGTCGTTTTTCCGCTTGGCGGCAGTGGCGGCCATTGCTCGTCTGACGCGTCTCGTCAGGGCCGTGGCTTCGCGCAATCGACACGGTGCCCCGTAGAATGGGCCTTAGCTATAGGAGTCAAAATTTGTTTGGAATTTTTTTTTGGTCTTCGGCTACTTTCGAAGTATCAATGAATATTGTTTAATAAAAATACAATTTCTTACATGTATAATAGTAACATTTGTACATTACTTCCAAAAATATAGACGAATATACAATATTTTTTATTTACTAAAATTGTATTATTCACTAATTCCTCTCAGAGTAAGGACGGTCAAGGTGTCCAAAAAAATGGCACGATGTCGATTGCCGCCTATTAGACATCTGACAGGCAAATGTTCCCCGAAACGCGTTGAAGGTAAACAATTGCCGGGTAGTAAAGATCTTTGAATTTCCGCCTCGCTCTGAGCCCCTTTTTGTTCCCGTAAGACGGAACAAAATGAAGATTATATAGATTATTGAAGTTAAAATGATCGGTCGGGGCTGGTTGACTACTAACGTTAATAAGGTTTAAACTGTTATTTTGTTACTCATAAAGCGATTTTTATTTTTTGTTTAAATTTCGCGATGTTATAAATATATTATAATTAATGTTTAAGTTGAAAAAATTTTCAGCTTATTATTAAAATATGAAAGAAAGAAATTAATATTTTATAATGAAACAACTCTTGTGACATTGTGTTATTTTATTACCACTGAGATAAGTTACTAATAACATTTTCTTAACTGATGACCAGCATGGAAGGTGTTAGAAAAATATTAAAATACCTTAATTGTTGTCACATTGAGTCAACATTAATAATTTACTCTAGCGAGGGTAACTAAATGGATGACTGGATTTTATACCTCAGGTAGCTGGATTACGTACTGCCGTGACTCAGACGCTGCTTTATATGCTAAGATTAATTCAAAGATTTTGAGTTTATTGTTGGAAGTAATATACAAATGTTACTATTATACATGTAAGAAATTATACTTTTATTAAACAATATTCATTGATACTTTGAAAGTAGCCGAAGACCCAAAAAAATTCAAAACAAATTTTCACTCCTATACCTAAGGAGCATTCTACGGGACACCGCGTCGATTGCGCGTAGCCACGGCCCTGGCGAGACGCGGCAGGCGAGCCATGGCCGCCAGGCGGCAAAACACCGTGCATGCGTTCCTGATGGATATTTTCTCGAACAGTCCGAGTTATAAACCGTTCTGACATTTTTCGTGGATGGTTTCTTCTTCAGAAATGTCTACACAATCCGATACTGTGTAGCGAATTCGTGCTAGACAAACAACTTTTCGTAAAAATGCAGAAATATTGAGAAATCACTATTTTTTCAAAACTTCAACTCAAATGCGACACGGGTTCCCGTTGTCCAATCACTTTGAAACTTTACACATATCATTTTCTCACCAAACCTCATATTTTAGGCGGGTAAGACCAAAAAAAAACTCAAAAAAAATTCGACCCCTATAGCTAAGGACCACCCTACTGTCCACCCTTGAGGGTAGCAAAGGCTGGATCGTCAGAAAAAAAGCGACTGTCGAGCAGGACACATCGTAAGTACTTTCACGCCTACTACCCCTGTCTTTTTCACTAAGTATATGTGCCGGTTATTATAAAAGTGGTCCAAGTCCAAATTTTTCGTTTGTTACATTTCACTTCTTTTTTACGTATTATATCAACATGATACATAATAAACGTAAAGTTCAATTTCTTTTTTTTTAATATCGACTGACGCCACTTTTATAATAACTGACACGCTTCTACATTTTACTTTCAACCCAACACTGTATTTAGACATATTCCGGGTGAAGTTACATTACCGTCATATGTAGTATTGTTGTAATTTTTTGTGCAAAATCTATCCAGTGAACTGTGATTGTTTGAGTGTCCGGGTGTTTCCCATTGCGAGGCTACCTCGCGTGGCACACCTCGCGGAGTGGAGAGTGTGGAGACTACCTCGACCATGATTACTTTACGACGCAGGCTCGCGCGGCAGTCTCGCGCTACCTCGAAAACGATATTTGCATCGCCCGAGCCATCAGCCGTCGGTTTTTCGACGTGGCAAAGGTGCCTCGCGGCTCCTAGAGCAAAAATCGCATGGCTCGGGCGACGCAAATATCATGCTGGAGGTACCGCGAGACTGCCGCACGAGCGAACCTGCCTCGCAAAGTGAAGATTATCACTCTCCACTCCGCGAGGCAACCTCGCAATGTCGATACGCAACTTCACGCTCAGAGATTCGTGCATTCATTCCCACGTAGAATAAGAAAGTTATATTATAGTTTTGAAAGTGCAATAGAAGAGTCGGAGTGGGGCAAAATGTAATCTAATTACAAATTGATTACACATTAATTTCTGCAATCGTTAATTTAGGTAGTTGACAAAATTGTGGTCACACAATTACATTTTAATCGTAATTTGTAATTTGTAATTAGATTACATTTTGGCCAACTCTGGCTCTTCTAATACACTTTCAAATTCATTTTAATTACGTTCAATAGTTTCACTGTTTCTTCGACTCTTTTTTAGATGTCTGGAAAAGAAAACAACCAGAAGGGAGAAAAGGAAGGGACTCCGTCTCGAAGACTGAGTCCTAGCAGCCGGCACACTCCGTCCCGACGACGGAGTCCCAGCAGCCGGCAGACTCCGTCACGACGACGGAGTCCGTCCAGAAGTTCTTCCAGCGGCCGAACTCCGTCGTCGGGGCGGAGTTGCCGGGAAATGGCAACTGGCGTTGCGCTTGAAGAAGGAGGTATGTAGATACGTAGGCGAACTCACGCAAAACGATCTTTTTTTAATTTCTTACATTCTCACGAAAGTGTGAAAACGTTTAGACATTATTGCAGTAATTAACATAAGATTCATGTTTTTTTTTTTCATATTACAGAACAGCGACATGAAAAAAAAGATGCGGGAGTCCCTGTACGAAAGAGGAGGAAGAGGAGGAAGAGGAGGAAGAGGAGGAAGAGGAGGAAGAGGGGGAAGAGACGGAAGAGGCGGAAGAGGCGGAAGAGGCGGAAGAGGCGGAAGAGGCGGAAGAGGCGGAAGAGGCGGAAGAGGCCGCGGTGTTACCAATTATTTTTATTTTACTAATTAATTTTGAATTGCAATAAATTTATTTTACTATATGCTGTTGTAAATTTAACCTTTATCATCGTCATTTATCAGTCGTCACTATTGTAAGTCAAATCTTTATTTTTTATTTTTTTTAACCCTGCCTGTACTTTAAATATTAACTAAGGACTATAGGAGATAGGACCGTAAAGAATTACAAAAAGAATCAGGGAGTCAACTGTTCACTGATTTTGAGACTTTTCCTTATTACATGTTTTATACAATAGTCAAAAGAATAAAAAAGAGTAATAATAAGAGCAATAATTGCAAATAATTGCTGTAAGTTCCACATTCTGAAAATATAATACCAGTAAATCAATATTTCCAGTATTAGTAAAAATGTTCCAATCTCTCTTTTTTTACTTTAAATAATGTGGCCATAAATAATTATAACATAAATTCGACAGCGATTTCAAGTGATGTATGTGTTACGGTAAAAGCGTTAATTTAGTAAATGTGTACAGTTCCTAGCAGTTCCTAGTAAATGTATGCCTAAAATGCATATAACCTAACCTCTAATCGGACGAAAATGCATACATTGACTGCATCACCAGCGTGCGTCGCTAGCCGGTTACAGCGTAAACATTTCGCCTAATAGAGAGTGGGGGTATAATGGTGGGGGATCTACCCCCACTCTCTATTAGGCGAAATGTTTACGCTGTAACCGGCCAGCGACGCACGCTGTGCATCACGCTTTTACTGTGGCACATGTATCCAGCTAACGCTTCAGTTTTGCTATTATTCCACGCTGGCAGTCCTCCAGAGTAGGCGCCATCTCGTATCCACTAGCTGAACTAAATTTGTCACGTGACTTGCTCTGCTTATCGCCAATATGGCGGAACTCGTACTTGGGAATGCAGTCACGGGGATTCGCTTTTCGTCCTTATATGAGCACATTTTGGGCTGGGTGAGGTCTCATTCGAAAGAGGAAGACTCGATACAGCGCGCTCTGGTCATCGTTTGAGTCACAAAACACTTTTTTTTTTTTCAACGTTTGCTCTACTTTCTACACTCATATTATTAGATATCAACACAATCTCGTCGAACCATGACCAGAGCGCGCTGCACTGAACCTTCCTCTTTCGAATGAGACCTCACCCAGCCCCAAATATGCTCATATGAGGACGAAAAGCGAATTCTATAAAACCCATATTTCGGACCAATTTAGTGTCGATTACAGAGCGCTGTTTTACCCGTGTCTACCCCCTTAAGATCGCATTTGTTTGCAAAGGACATTTTTTTTGCAAGCACCGCATTCTGCTTTATACGGGTTTCCGGTGCTTTGAAGCCAGACCTTAAATTCCGGCTCTACGAGCCAATCTTGGCGGAATGCTTGTTTTCTCTTTACTTTGTTTCCTTGCAGGGGGGGGGGGAGAACCTGCCATCACTGCCTATTCATAAAATAATAATTTTTATTCATAATCTATTAAAAAACTATTTGAAGAAAATAATCATTTAAAGAAGAAACTATGTTCACTTTATAATCCTGTAATTAAAAAAAATCCTAAATTAAAGATATATCTTACTTGATTCATTTTGTACATCTGAGCTTATAATAGCTGCCCTACTAGGTCCAGCAACACTGGTATCACTGCCTGTAGAAAATATCCATTATTAATAAATTTGTAATATGATAACAATAAATATGGTAGACCAGGGCGCTAGTAGGGTGGGGGGGGGGGGGCAAAAGAACAAACATATGAACATAATGTTTAACATATCGTTGAAAGATACTTAAATTTTTCAAAAAATGATCATGTCTAAAATTATACTGATGAAATATTTCAACCTTCTGGCAGTTGTGGCTGAAATTTAACACGGCGTTCGCGCGTTGAAATGAGTGTTTCAGCTGACAATAATGACTATACGCGAAAAGCTAATCGACCCCGCGACTGCCAAAAGGTTCAATATTTGTTTTATAATCATTGAAGAAAGAAACAATGTTCACCTTATAATCCCATAATTCAAAAAAATCTTAAATTAAAGAAATGTCTTACTTGATTCATTCGGTACAGCTGAGCTTGAACTCGTGGAATTAGATCTTGCAGCAATGCTGCGATGAACACTGTAAAATATTAGGTTAAGTGAGCACGAGGAGGCTGGTGAGGTTAGGATCGGTGATCGGCACTAAGACACTGGGTTGCACAAAAGAATGTGATGTCTTTATTTAAAAGGCGTCTGCCAACGGACAAGCCGTTGTGCACACGGTAATGTTGGAGGATTGAGCCCCCGTACACTCTCCTGTACTACAATTTACACGTGTAATAACGTGGACACGCGGACACGCACAATCGCGGATGCACAAACAGTAATTTCATACACTCGCACTGTGTCGCGAACACCGTGTTTGAGCTTACAAGTAAACGTGAAACGAGATGAACAATACAATTGCTTGTTGAGCAAGGCTTTGAGACTTTTAACAAATACTTTGTTCGTTGCGCACGGTTCTGAACAGAATGAAAAGAAGATGGATGCGCATTTCCGCCTCGGCGTCTTCTCGAACGTTCTCGAGCGTCGATCGACAAGACGGACGCTGATTGGTTGATTGATCGCGGATCGACCGCGACTTCCGCTGCCCAGGAGGTGCTGCGGTGATCGAGAGTGCGGCGGCGCAGAGAACTATTCATTCCCAAACAAACACCTATATGTTTAAAGTATCCATTATAATAGTACAGTACATACATGTATTGTATCGTAACAATACATACAAAAAATAATCAAAATTATAAATATTAAAAGAAGAAACGAATGAACATAATGTTTAACATATCCTTGAAAGATACTTACATTTTTCAAAAAATGATCATTTCTGAAATTATACTGAGGTATAAGTGTTAAATATTTGTTTTACCTGATTCCTTACTCATACTGTATTATAAAAGACGTAATAAAACACTGAAAATTAGAGAAAATCACTTAAAATATTCAGTACCAAATGTGTCGTGTGGCGTTTACAAAAATATTTGAATCGAAAATGAGGCCCTCGCCTCGGGCTCGGGTCTTGGCCCACGGACCACCGCTTCACGTTGGCGCCACTTGCCTTCGCTTTGCGTCGTCGCCACTTACGTTCGCTTCGCGTTGGCGCCACTGGCCTTCGCTTCGCATTGGCGTCACTTAGTCACATAGTGCTTTAAATAATCTTTTAAAGTCAAATGAGATCGTTCTAATGCACCGTTCGTTTGTGGATGGTAAGGTGAAGATAATATATGTTTTGTGTTAAATAATTTGTTAAATCCTTGATTAAATGAGACGTGAAATCAGTTCCCTGATCAGATAAAATTGTTTTAGGAATTCCGAAAAGTGTAATAAATCTGGAAAGTTCAGTTGCTACGGTTTGAGACATGTGGTTTGGTATGGGAATGGCGTATGAATACTTTGTCAGATCGTCTTGCATCGTTAATATAAACCGATTATTATTTAAGGTTTGCGGCAAAGGTCCGACTATATCTATAGCAAGTCTTTCGAAAGGTCTATCCGAAATGGTGGTAATTTCCATTGGTGCCTTTGAAGGCCTGAAATTTGTTTTATTAACCTGACATGAAGGACACTTCTTAATATATATTTTTATATCCTTTTTCATGGATTCCCATTTATAGAATTCTTTAATTCTTTTGTACGTGCGTATAAACCCAGAGTGTCCAGCCAATTTTGAGTCATGGTTCTCCTGTAGGATCTTTAAAATTTCTTCCGGTGTCCTAAGGGTAATTCTCTTTCGTTCTAAAACAA
Source organism: Andrena praecox (assembly GCA_963932275.1). Classification (NCBI taxonomy): domain Eukaryota; kingdom Metazoa; phylum Arthropoda; class Insecta; order Hymenoptera; family Andrenidae; genus Andrena; species Andrena praecox. The sequence continues at coordinate 34,298,819 of OZ010729.1, read as the reverse complement.
TAGGTTTAATAGTTGTATCTTTGAAGAGGTAATGTATTATCTCACAGAACATTTATTTTTTTATATTCTGATTGTTAATAGTCACATCGTGAACATATAAATTACTTGAATAGTTTTCTTTTCCGAGATGGTCTTTTAAATTTCTTAAAGAATAGAATATACTTTTGTAATCCAACTTATCAAAATGAAATGGTTTGGATATATAGAGGTAAGTTACTTGAGAGTTATTGTTTAGTTTAATAGTAGAATACAGTTCGTCAGGTTCCTTGATGTTAGACATTTCATACTTGGTTCGTAATGCTTCAGAATACAAATTGTTTTCGTCTAAATCTTTTGAATAAAACTGTTCGCGAATAGATGTTAGTCGCGCCGGGAGAGGTTATGGTTTAGTGAAGCAACAGTCAACGTACAGCAACTCACAATAAATACGTCGTTTATTTAAAGACACATAGTTTTCGTGACTGAATTAACACGCGCGGTGAGCGGAGAACGCCGTCACACAAACACGTGCTTCGCGCGCGACGTTTTGCAATCGATGAGCTCTGAGAACACTTTGTTGAGCGTGAATGTAAGTGAGAACGATTTCGTGTATTGAGCAATTATTTTGTGAACGCTTAATGAGACTGAGAAAACACACGTTGATACAGAACAATGAGATCGTACGCGATGCGTCTGATTGCAAGCACGGTATGAACAAGAGTGAACAATGGCCCGAGCGTCGTTTCCGCCTTGGCGTCTTCCAGAAACTTCTCGACGCGCCAAGCGGAAGCGAGCTCTGATTGGGTGATCGCGCGGACGGCAAGATCTGATTCGGTCATCGATTGTAGATCTTCCGTCGTGTTCCGCTGCCCGTGAGGTGCTGCGGTGAGATGAGAGCGGCGGTGAGAGTAACTACTGCTCGAATCGCAAACAAAAACAGAACGTTTGGAAAATGAGTTAAGCTATGACATGGAATTGATTCTACCTTCGGAATATCTAGAGTTTTATAATGATATTGAATGAAATTTTCAAATGAATCATTGCCTTGGACTATACTTATTATTGGAGGACGCGATAGAGCATCAGCGTTAGAATTGAGCTTTCCCTCCTTATGTATTATTTTATAATTATATTCCTCAAGTTTCAATCGCCAGCGTATTAAACGGCTTCCTGGATCTTTACAAATAAATAACCACGTCAAAGGTTTATGGTCAGTAACGACAGTAAATGGTCTACCATATAAATAAGGTCTGAAATGATTTATACTCCAAACTATTGCAAGCAATTCTTTTTCAGTAGTATTATAATTTTGTTCACTTCCATTCAGTGTTCGCGATGCATACGCTATTGGGAGATCCCCTCCAATAGGGCCTTGACTTAAAACAGAGCCTATTGCATAATTTGAGGCATCAGTTGTAAGGATAAATTCTCGATTAAAATCCGGATATTGAAGGATCGGTTGAAGAGTTAATAATTGCTAAAATTTATCAAAGGATTCTTGCTGTTCAATTCCCCACTCGAATGGCGTATCCTTTTTTAATAAAATTGTGAAAGGTTTAGCTAGCCTTGCAAAATCCTGTATAAACTTGCGATAATATCCAACAAGTCCTAGGAAGACTTTGTTATCCTTTTGATTTCTAACAGTCGGATAATTAACAATTGCATTTATTTTATCTGGATTGGGTTGTACTCCTTTTTCTGATATAATGTGCCCTAAATATGCTACTTCCTGACGCATGAATTCACACCTATCAGGCTGTAGTTTCAAATTATTCACTGCGAGACGTTTAAAAATGGCTTTTAATTTTTCGGAATGTCCTTCGATAGAAGAGGCATAAATTACGATATCGTCCAGATACACAAAACACTGGAGACCCTGCAAACCCGACGGTACAGTATTCATAAGCCGTTGGAAGGTCGCGGGCACATTCTTGAGTCCGAACGGCATTCTAGTGAACTCGTAATGACTCAGAGGGGTTGTAAAAGCCGTTGTAACGTCCCACGGGGACTCGAACCGGTAATAACCGACTGTCGGTAAAACAGGACCGATTCACGTTACCACGCAAACTATCTTCTATTACCGCGAAAACACATTGTGAAGACTTTTGTACATAATTTATAATTTAAGTGAATATTAGAGAAACAGATATTATAGAAGTGTTAAGAATAATTAATTATAGATACTGACAAAAATGCGAAACTAAATAATATATACTAAGCGAGTAAAAAGCGAAATAACAAACAACGACTTATTGCGCATGCGCCAGCTCGCCAATTCTCGAGTATAAAAGGAGGCGCGCGCAGCATAGAGCGCGCTCATTTGACCACGTTCTTGCGACCAACGAATGCTAGCGCCTAGGGGCAGCTTAAGTACCATCCAGCAGAATTTCAGCACGCTCCGGAAACGGCAGCGACTGGTTCTCAGTGTAAAACGTACTGGTGCTCCTCTTTGGACCTATCATTTGAAGGTTTCAAGCGTTGCTCCTACTAAGGTCGGGGCCAGATATATTGTCCGGTGAGTTTCGTGAGGGGTATTCTCCCTCCACACCGTTTGCCTGCCTCGGTGCTCCTTTTCTCAACGTTTTCTTACTCGCACTCGTTCCATCTCGCTCTCGCCTTCGCAGAACAAGAGTGAGCCAGAAGTGGAGCGGATAGTGCCAAGCTTCTGGCGTGTAGGTCAAACCGAGCTGTCAGCGTAGAAATACACACATCAGAATAGGTGTGCGTTAGCTCCGAAAAAATTCAGGAGCTTTATTGGTCAGAACATTGATTCCTTCTCGATAGCTTCATCTCGTATTGGTCTACGAATAGCTTCGTCACGCACACAACTATTACGCTAAGAATAAATAACAGCCAAACGGCTAGATTCAGGCGGAGCCAAGCAGCGTCCCGTCACCCCACCATACCCTGCGACGACCACGCAACTCCAACTGACAAATCTACGATCGTCAGATGGTGGTGGTTGATTTCTCCTCAATCGTTGCTCGCGAAAACGAATTCACCGGCCAATATATCTGGCCCCGATCTTAGCAGGTAGTAGAGGTCGTGGCTTTTCACGTGTATTTAGACGGGACACGTGTAACGTGTATTAAGGAATTAAAAATCCGTGTTCTTAATACACGTGTACACGGATTATAAGTACACGGATGCATGGTCGCCAAATACCGCCTCGTACAATCAACTATAAATAGAAATACATACTTTGTTGTCAAGTCGGCATGACAACGTTCATGTCGTCCGTGAACAGAACTACACGAATATCCGTGAACAGAACTACACGGGTATCCGTGAACAGAAATACACGGGTATCCGTGTATTAAAAATTACACGGATTGAAGTTCGGATACGTTTACTACACGTGTACACGTGTATGTAATTACACGTGAAATAGGGACCTCTGGTAGGTAGCTGTTCGCGAATAGATGTTACTCGCGCCGGGAGAGGTTATGGTTTGGTGAGGCAACAGTCAAAGCACAGCAACTCACAATAAATACGTCGTTTAATTTAAAAACCAACAAACTGGTGAGCTTGAGACGCTTATTTCTAGTTTTCGTGACTGAATTAACACGCGCGGTGAGCGGAGAACGCCGTCACACAAACACGTGCTTCGCGCGCGACGTTTTGCAATCGATGAGCTCTGAGAACACTTTGTTGAGCGTGAATGTAAGTGAGAACGATTTCGTGTATTGAGCAATTATTTTGTGAACGCTTAATGAGACTGAGAAAACACACGTTGATACAGAACAATGAGATCGTACGCGATGCGTCTGATTGCAAGCACGGTATGAACAAGAGTGAACAATGGCCCGAGCGTCGTTTCCGCCTTGGCGTCTTCCAGAAACTTCTCGACGCGCCAAGCGGAAGCGAGCTCTGATTGGGTGATCGCGCGGACGGCAAGATCTGATTCGGTCATCGATTGTAGATCTTCCGTCGTGTTCCGCTGCCCGTGAGGTGCTGCGGTGAGATGAGAGCGGCGGTGAGAGTAACTACTGCTCGAATCGCAAACAAAAACAGAACGTTTGGAAAATGAGTTAAGCTATGACATGGAATTGATTCTACCTTCGGAATATCTAGAGTTTTATAATGATATTGAATGAAATTTTCAAATGAATCATTGCCTTGGACTATACTTATTATTGGAGGACGCGATAGAGCATCAGCGTTAGAATTGAGCTTTCCCTCCTTATGTATTATTTTATAATTATATTCCTCAAGTTTCAATCGCCAGCGTATTAAACGGCTTCCTGGATCTTTACAAATAAATAACCACGTCAAAGGTTTATGGTCAGTAACGACAGTAAATGGTCTACCATATAAATAAGGTCTGAAATGATTTATACTCCAAACTATTGCAAGCAATTCTTTTTCAGTAGTATTATAATTTTGTTCACTTCCATTCAGTGTTCGCGATGCATACGCTATTGGGAGATCCCCTCCAATAGGGCCTTGACTTAAAACAGAGCCTATTGCATAATTTGAGGCATCAGTTGTAAGGATAAATTCTCGATTAAAATCCGGATATTGAAGGATCGGTTGAAGAGTTAATAATTGCTAAAATTTATCAAAGGATTCTTGCTGTTCAATTCCCCACTCGAATGGCGTATCCTTTTTTAATAAAATTGTGAAAGGTTTAGCTAGCCTTGCAAAATCCTGTATAAACTTGCGATAATATCCAACAAGTCCTAGGAAGACTTTGTTATCCTTTTGATTTCTAACAGTCGGATAATTAACAATTGCATTTATTTTATCTGGATTGGGTTGTACTCCTTTTTCTGATATAATGTGCCCTAAATATGCTACTTCCTGACGCATGAATTCACACCTATCAGGCTGTAGTTTCAAATTATTCACTGCGAGACGTTTAAAAATGGCTTTTAATTTTTCGGAATGTCCTTCGATAGAAGAGGCATAAATTACGATATCGTCCAGATACACAAAACACTGGAGACCCTGCAAACCCGACGGTACAGTATTCATAAGCCGTTGGAAGGTCGCGGGCACATTCTTGAGTCCGAACGGCATTCTAGTGAACTCGTAATGACTCAGAGGGGTTGTAAAAGCCGTTGTAACGTCCCACGGGGACTCGAACCGGTAATAACCGACTGTCGGTAAAACAGGACCGATTCACGTTACCACGCAAACTATCTTCTATTACCGCGAAAACACATTGTGAAGACTTTTGTACATAATTTATAATTTAAGTGAATATTAGAGAAACAGATATTATAGAAGTGTTAAGAATAATTAATTATAGATACTGACAAAAATGCGAAACTAAATAATATATACTAAGCGAGTAAAAAGCGAAATAACAAACAACGACTTATTGCGCATGCGCCAGCTCGCCAATTCTCGAGTATAAAAGGAGGCGCGCGCAGCATAGAGCGCGCTCATTTGACCACGTTCTTGCGACCAACGAATGCTAGCGCCTAGGGGCAGCTTAAGTACCATCCAGCAGAATTTCAGCACGCTCCGGAAACGGCAGCGACTGGTTCTCAGTGTAAAACGTACTGGTGCTCCTCTTTGGACCTATCATTTGAAGGTTTCAAGCGTTGCTCCTACTAAGGTCGGGGCCAGATATATTGTCCGGTGAGTTTCGTGAGGGGTATTCTCCCTCCACACCGTTTGCCTGCCTCGGTGCTCCTTTTCTCAACGTTTTCTTACTCGCACTCGTTCCATCTCGCTCTCGCCTTCGCAGAACAAGAGTGAGCCAGAAGTGGAGCGGATAGTGCCAAGCTTCTGGCGTGTAGGTCAAACCGAGCTGTCAGCGTAGAAATACACACATCAGAATAGGTGTGCGTTAGCTCCGAAAAAATTCAGGAGCTTTATTGGTCAGAACATTGATTCCTTCTCGATAGCTTCATCTCGTATTGGTCTACGAATAGCTTCGTCACGCACACAACTATTACGCTAAGAATAAATAACAGCCAAACGGCTAGATTCAGGCGGAGCCAAGCAGCGTCCCGTCACCCCACCATACCCTGCGACGACCACGCAACTCCAACTGACAAATCTACGATCGTCAGATGGTGGTGGTTGATTTCTCCTCAATCGTTGCTCGCGAAAACGAATTCACCGGCCAATATATCTGGCCCCGATCTTAGCAGGTAGTAGAGGTCGTGGCTTTTCACGTGTATTTAGACGGGACACGTGTAACGTGTATTAAGGAATTAAAAATCCGTGTTCTTAATACACGTGTACACGGATTATAAGTACACGGATGCATGGTCGCCAAATACCGCCTCGTACAATCAACTATAAATAGAAATACATACTTTGTTGTCAAGTCGGCATGACAACGTTCATGTCGTCCGTGAACAGAACTACACGAATATCCGTGAACAGAACTACACGGGTATCCGTGAACAGAAATACACGGGTATCCGTGTATTAAAAATTACACGGATTGAAGTTCGGATACGTTTACTACACGTGTACACGTGTATGTAATTACACGTGAAATAGGGACCTCTGGTAGGTAGCTGTTCGCGAATAGATGTTACTCGCGCCGGGAGAGGTTATGGTTTGGTGAGGCAACAGTCAAAGCACAGCAACTCACAATAAATACGTCGTTTAATTTAAAAACCAACAAACTGGTGAGCTTGAGACGCTTATTTCTAGTTTTCGTGACTGAATTAACACGCGCGGTGAGCGGAGAACGCCGTCACACAAACACGTGCTTCGCGCGCGACGTTTTGCAATCGATGAGCTCTGAGAACACTTTGTTGAGCGTGAATGTAAGTGAGAACGATTTCGTGTATTGAGCAATTATTTTGTGAACGCTTAATGAGACTGAGAAAACACACGTTGATACAGAACAATGAGATCGTACGCGATGCGTCTGATTGCAAGCACGGTATGAACAAGAGTGAACAATGGCCCGAGCGTCGTTTCCGCCTTGGCGTCTTCCAGAAACTTCTCGACGCGCCAAGCGGAAGCGAGCTCTGATTGGGTGATCGCGCGGACGGCAAGATCTGATTCGGTCATCGATTGTAGATCTTCCGTCGTGTTCCGCTGCCCGTGAGGTGCTGCGGTGAGATGAGAGCGGCGGTGAGAGTAACTACTGCTCGAATCGCAAACAAAAACAGAACGTTTGGAAAATGAGTTAAGCTATGACATGGAATTGATTCTACCTTCGGAATATCTAGAGTTTTATAATGATATTGAATGAAATTTTCAAATGAATCATTGCCTTGGACTATACTTATTATTGGAGGACGCGATAGAGCATCAGCGTTAGAATTGAGCTTTCCCTCCTTATGTATTATTTTATAATTATATTCCTCAAGTTTCAATCGCCAGCGTATTAAACGGCTTCCTGGATCTTTACAAATAAATAACCACGTCAAAGGTTTATGGTCAGTAACGACAGTAAATGGTCTACCATATAAATAAGGTCTGAAATGATTTATACTCCAAACTATTGCAAGCAATTCTTTTTCAGTAGTATTATAATTTTGTTCACTTCCATTCAGTGTTCGCGATGCATACGCTATTGGGAGATCCCCTCCAATAGGGCCTTGACTTAAAACAGAGCCTATTGCATAATTTGAGGCATCAGTTGTAAGGATAAATTCTCGATTAAAATCCGGATATTGAAGGATCGGTTGAAGAGTTAATAATTGCTAAAATTTATCAAAGGATTCTTGCTGTTCAATTCCCCACTCGAATGGCGTATCCTTTTTTAATAAAATTGTGAAAGGTTTAGCTAGCCTTGCAAAATCCTGTATAAACTTGCGATAATATCCAACAAGTCCTAGGAAGACTTTGTTATCCTTTTGATTTCTAACAGTCGGATAATTAACAATTGCATTTATTTTATCTGGATTGGGTTGTACTCCTTTTTCTGATATAATGTGCCCTAAATATGCTACTTCCTGACGCATGAATTCACACCTATCAGGCTGTAGTTTCAAATTATTCACTGCGAGACGTTTAAAAATGGCTTTTAATTTTTCGGAATGTCCTTCGATAGAAGAGGCATAAATTACGATATCGTCCAGATACACAAAACACTGGAGACCCTGCAAACCCGACGGTACAGTATTCATAAGCCGTTGGAAGGTCGCGGGCACATTCTTGAGTCCGAACGGCATTCTAGTGAACTCGTAATGACTCAGAGGGGTTGTAAAAGCCGTTGTAACGTCCCACGGGGACTCGAACCGGTAATAACCGACTGTCGGTAAAACAGGACCGATTCACGTTACCACGCAAACTATCTTCTATTACCGCGAAAACACATTGTGAAGACTTTTGTACATAATTTATAATTTAAGTGAATATTAGAGAAACAGATATTATAGAAGTGTTAAGAATAATTAATTATAGATACTGACAAAAATGCGAAACTAAATAATATATACTAAGCGAGTAAAAAGCGAAATAACAAACAACGACTTATTGCGCATGCGCCAGCTCGCCAATTCTCGAGTATAAAAGGAGGCGCGCGCAGCATAGAGCGCGCTCATTTGACCACGTTCTTGCGACCAACGAATGCTAGCGCCTAGGGGCAGCTTAAGTACCATCCAGCAGAATTTCAGCACGCTCCGGAAACGGCAGCGACTGGTTCTCAGTGTAAAACGTACTGGTGCTCCTCTTTGGACCTATCATTTGAAGGTTTCAAGCGTTGCTCCTACTAAGGTCGGGGCCAGATATATTGTCCGGTGAGTTTCGTGAGGGGTATTCTCCCTCCACACCGTTTGCCTGCCTCGGTGCTCCTTTTCTCAACGTTTTCTTACTCGCACTCGTTCCATCTCGCTCTCGCCTTCGCAGAACAAGAGTGAGCCAGAAGTGGAGCGGATAGTGCCAAGCTTCTGGCGTGTAGGTCAAACCGAGCTGTCAGCGTAGAAATACACACATCAGAATAGGTGTGCGTTAGCTCCGAAAAAATTCAGGAGCTTTATTGGTCAGAACATTGATTCCTTCTCGATAGCTTCATCTCGTATTGGTCTACGAATAGCTTCGTCACGCACACAACTATTACGCTAAGAATAAATAACAGCCAAACGGCTAGATTCAGGCGGAGCCAAGCAGCGTCCCGTCACCCCACCATACCCTGCGACGACCACGCAACTCCAACTGACAAATCTACGATCGTCAGATGGTGGTGGTTGATTTCTCCTCAATCGTTGCTCGCGAAAACGAATTCACCGGCCAATATATCTGGCCCCGATCTTAGCAGGTAGTAGAGGTCGTGGCTTTTCACGTGTATTTAGACGGGACACGTGTAACGTGTATTAAGGAATTAAAAATCCGTGTTCTTAATACACGTGTACACGGATTATAAGTACACGGATGCATGGTCGCCAAATACCGCCTCGTACAATCAACTATAAATAGAAATACATACTTTGTTGTCAAGTCGGCATGACAACGTTCATGTCGTCCGTGAACAGAACTACACGAATATCCGTGAACAGAACTACACGGGTATCCGTGAACAGAAATACACGGGTATCCGTGTATTAAAAATTACACGGATTGAAGTTCGGATACGTTTACTACACGTGTACACGTGTATGTAATTACACGTGAAATAGGGACCTCTGGTAGGTAGCTGTTCGCGAATAGATGTTACTCGCGCCGGGAGAGGTTATGGTTTGGTGAGGCAACAGTCAAAGCACAGCAACTCACAATAAATACGTCGTTTAATTTAAAAACCAACAAACTGGTGAGCTTGAGACGCTTATTTCTAGTTTTCGTGACTGAATTAACACGCGCGGTGAGCGGAGAACGCCGTCACACAAACACGTGCTTCGCGCGCGACGTTTTGCAATCGATGAGCTCTGAGAACACTTTGTTGAGCGTGAATGTAAGTGAGAACGATTTCGTGTATTGAGCAATTATTTTGTGAACGCTTAATGAGACTGAGAAAACACACGTTGATACAGAACAATGAGATCGTACGCGATGCGTCTGATTGCAAGCACGGTATGAACAAGAGTGAACAATGGCCCGAGCGTCGTTTCCGCCTTGGCGTCTTCCAGAAACTTCTCGACGCGCCAAGCGGAAGCGAGCTCTGATTGGGTGATCGCGCGGACGGCAAGATCTGATTCGGTCATCGATTGTAGATCTTCCGTCGTGTTCCGCTGCCCGTGAGGTGCTGCGGTGAGATGAGAGCGGCGGTGAGAGTAACTACTGCTCGAATCGCAAACAAAAACAGAACGTTTGGAAAATGAGTTAAGCTATGACATGGAATTGATTCTACCTTCGGAATATCTAGAGTTTTATAATGATATTGAATGAAATTTTCAAATGAATCATTGCCTTGGACTATACTTATTATTGGAGGACGCGATAGAGCATCAGCGTTAGAATTGAGCTTTCCCTCCTTATGTATTATTTTATAATTATATTCCTCAAGTTTCAATCGCCAGCGTATTAAACGGCTTCCTGGATCTTTACAAATAAATAACCACGTCAAAGGTTTATGGTCAGTAACGACAGTAAATGGTCTACCATATAAATAAGGTCTGAAATGATTTATACTCCAAACTATTGCAAGCAATTCTTTTTCAGTAGTATTATAATTTTGTTCACTTCCATTCAGTGTTCGCGATGCATACGCTATTGGGAGATCCCCTCCAATAGGGCCTTGACTTAAAACAGAGCCTATTGCATAATTTGAGGCATCAGTTGTAAGGATAAATTCTCGATTAAAATCCGGATATTGAAGGATCGGTTGAAGAGTTAATAATTGCTAAAATTTATCAAAGGATTCTTGCTGTTCAATTCCCCACTCGAATGGCGTATCCTTTTTTAATAAAATTGTGAAAGGTTTAGCTAGCCTTGCAAAATCCTGTATAAACTTGCGATAATATCCAACAAGTCCTAGGAAGACTTTGTTATCCTTTTGATTTCTAACAGTCGGATAATTAACAATTGCATTTATTTTATCTGGATTGGGTTGTACTCCTTTTTCTGATATAATGTGCCCTAAATATGCTACTTCCTGACGCATGAATTCACACCTATCAGGCTGTAGTTTCAAATTATTCACTGCGAGACGTTTAAAAATGGCTTTTAATTTTTCGGAATGTCCTTCGATAGAAGAGGCATAAATTACGATATCGTCCAGATACACAAAACACTGGAGACCCTGCAAACCCGACGGTACAGTATTCATAAGCCGTTGGAAGGTCGCGGGCACATTCTTGAGTCCGAACGGCATTCTAGTGAACTCGTAATGACTCAGAGGGGTTGTAAAAGCCGTTGTAACGTCCCACGGGGACTCGAACCGGTAATAACCGACTGTCGGTAAAACAGGACCGATTCACGTTACCACGCAAACTATCTTCTATTACCGCGAAAACACATTGTGAAGACTTTTGTACATAATTTATAATTTAAGTGAATATTAGAGAAACAGATATTATAGAAGTGTTAAGAATAATTAATTATAGATACTGACAAAAATGCGAAACTAAATAATATATACTAAGCGAGTAAAAAGCGAAATAACAAACAACGACTTATTGCGCATGCGCCAGCTCGCCAATTCTCGAGTATAAAAGGAGGCGCGCGCAGCATAGAGCGCGCTCATTTGACCACGTTCTTGCGACCAACGAATGCTAGCGCCTAGGGGCAGCTTAAGTACCATCCAGCAGAATTTCAGCACGCTCCGGAAACGGCAGCGACTGGTTCTCAGTGTAAAACGTACTGGTGCTCCTCTTTGGACCTATCATTTGAAGGTTTCAAGCGTTGCTCCTACTAAGGTCGGGGCCAGATATATTGTCCGGTGAGTTTCGTGAGGGGTATTCTCCCTCCACACCGTTTGCCTGCCTCGGTGCTCCTTTTCTCAACGTTTTCTTACTCGCACTCGTTCCATCTCGCTCTCGCCTTCGCAGAACAAGAGTGAGCCAGAAGTGGAGCGGATAGTGCCAAGCTTCTGGCGTGTAGGTCAAACCGAGCTGTCAGCGTAGAAATACACACATCAGAATAGGTGTGCGTTAGCTCCGAAAAAATTCAGGAGCTTTATTGGTCAGAACATTGATTCCTTCTCGATAGCTTCATCTCGTATTGGTCTACGAATAGCTTCGTCACGCACACAACTATTACGCTAAGAATAAATAACAGCCAAACGGCTAGATTCAGGCGGAGCCAAGCAGCGTCCCGTCACCCCACCATACCCTGCGACGACCACGCAACTCCAACTGACAAATCTACGATCGTCAGATGGTGGTGGTTGATTTCTCCTCAATCGTTGCTCGCGAAAACGAATTCACCGGCCAATATATCTGGCCCCGATCTTAGCAGGTAGTAGAGGTCGTGGCTTTTCACGTGTATTTAGACGGGACACGTGTAACGTGTATTAAGGAATTAAAAATCCGTGTTCTTAATACACGTGTACACGGATTATAAGTACACGGATGCATGGTCGCCAAATACCGCCTCGTACAATCAACTATAAATAGAAATACATACTTTGTTGTCAAGTCGGCATGACAACGTTCATGTCGTCCGTGAACAGAACTACACGAATATCCGTGAACAGAACTACACGGGTATCCGTGAACAGAAATACACGGGTATCCGTGTATTAAAAATTACACGGATTGAAGTTCGGATACGTTTACTACACGTGTACACGTGTATGTAATTACACGTGAAATAGGGACCTCTGGTAGGTAGCTGTTCGCGAATAGATGTTACTCGCGCCGGGAGAGGTTATGGTTTGGTGAGGCAACAGTCAAAGCACAGCAACTCACAATAAATACGTCGTTTAATTTAAAAACCAACAAACTGGTGAGCTTGAGACGCTTATTTCTAGTTTTCGTGACTGAATTAACACGCGCGGTGAGCGGAGAACGCCGTCACACAAACACGTGCTTCGCGCGCGACGTTTTGCAATCGATGAGCTCTGAGAACACTTTGTTGAGCGTGAATGTAAGTGAGAACGATTTCGTGTATTGAGCAATTATTTTGTGAACGCTTAATGAGACTGAGAAAACACACGTTGATACAGAACAATGAGATCGTACGCGATGCGTCTGATTGCAAGCACGGTATGAACAAGAGTGAACAATGGCCCGAGCGTCGTTTCCGCCTTGGCGTCTTCCAGAAACTTCTCGACGCGCCAAGCGGAAGCGAGCTCTGATTGGGTGATCGCGCGGACGGCAAGATCTGATTCGGTCATCGATTGTAGATCTTCCGTCGTGTTCCGCTGCCCGTGAGGTGCTGCGGTGAGATGAGAGCGGCGGTGAGAGTAACTACTGCTCGAATCGCAAACAAAAACAGAACGTTTGGAAAATGAGTTAAGCTATGACATGGAATTGATTCTACCTTCGGAATATCTAGAGTTTTATAATGATATTGAATGAAATTTTCAAATGAATCATTGCCTTGGACTATACTTATTATTGGAGGACGCGATAGAGCATCAGCGTTAGAATTGAGCTTTCCCTCCTTATGTATTATTTTATAATTATATTCCTCAAGTTTCAATCGCCAGCGTATTAAACGGCTTCCTGGATCTTTACAAATAAATAACCACGTCAAAGGTTTATGGTCAGTAACGACAGTAAATGGTCTACCATATAAATAAGGTCTGAAATGATTTATACTCCAAACTATTGCAAGCAATTCTTTTTCAGTAGTATTATAATTTTGTTCACTTCCATTCAGTGTTCGCGATGCATACGCTATTGGGAGATCCCCTCCAATAGGGCCTTGACTTAAAACAGAGCCTATTGCATAATTTGAGGCATCAGTTGTAAGGATAAATTCTCGATTAAAATCCGGATATTGAAGGATCGGTTGAAGAGTTAATAATTGCTAAAATTTATCAAAGGATTCTTGCTGTTCAATTCCCCACTCGAATGGCGTATCCTTTTTTAATAAAATTGTGAAAGGTTTAGCTAGCCTTGCAAAATCCTGTATAAACTTGCGATAATATCCAACAAGTCCTAGGAAGACTTTGTTATCCTTTTGATTTCTAACAGTCGGATAATTAACAATTGCATTTATTTTATCTGGATTGGGTTGTACTCCTTTTTCTGATATAATGTGCCCTAAATATGCTACTTCCTGACGCATGAATTCACACCTATCAGGCTGTAGTTTCAAATTATTCACTGCGAGACGTTTAAAAATGGCTTTTAATTTTTCGGAATGTCCTTCGATAGAAGAGGCATAAATTACGATATCGTCCAGATACACAAAACACTGGAGACCCTGCAAACCCGACGGTACAGTATTCATAAGCCGTTGGAAGGTCGCGGGCACATTCTTGAGTCCGAACGGCATTCTAGTGAACTCGTAATGACTCAGAGGGGTTGTAAAAGCCGTTGTAACGTCCCACGGGGACTCGAACCGGTAATAACCGACTGTCGGTAAAACAGGACCGATTCACGTTACCACGCAAACTATCTTCTATTACCGCGAAAACACATTGTGAAGACTTTTGTACATAATTTATAATTTAAGTGAATATTAGAGAAACAGATATTATAGAAGTGTTAAGAATAATTAATTATAGATACTGACAAAAATGCGAAACTAAATAATATATACTAAGCGAGTAAAAAGCGAAATAACAAACAACGACTTATTGCGCATGCGCCAGCTCGCCAATTCTCGAGTATAAAAGGAGGCGCGCGCAGCATAGAGCGCGCTCATTTGACCACGTTCTTGCGACCAACGAATGCTAGCGCCTAGGGGCAGCTTAAGTACCATCCAGCAGAATTTCAGCACGCTCCGGAAACGGCAGCGACTGGTTCTCAGTGTAAAACGTACTGGTGCTCCTCTTTGGACCTATCATTTGAAGGTTTCAAGCGTTGCTCCTACTAAGGTCGGGGCCAGATATATTGTCCGGTGAGTTTCGTGAGGGGTATTCTCCCTCCACACCGTTTGCCTGCCTCGGTGCTCCTTTTCTCAACGTTTTCTTACTCGCACTCGTTCCATCTCGCTCTCGCCTTCGCAGAACAAGAGTGAGCCAGAAGTGGAGCGGATAGTGCCAAGCTTCTGGCGTGTAGGTCAAACCGAGCTGTCAGCGTAGAAATACACACATCAGAATAGGTGTGCGTTAGCTCCGAAAAAATTCAGGAGCTTTATTGGTCAGAACATTGATTCCTTCTCGATAGCTTCATCTCGTATTGGTCTACGAATAGCTTCGTCACGCACACAACTATTACGCTAAGAATAAATAACAGCCAAACGGCTAGATTCAGGCGGAGCCAAGCAGCGTCCCGTCACCCCACCATACCCTGCGACGACCACGCAACTCCAACTGACAAATCTACGATCGTCAGATGGTGGTGGTTGATTTCTCCTCAATCGTTGCTCGCGAAAACGAATTCACCGGCCAATATATCTGGCCCCGATCTTAGCAGGTAGTAGAGGTCGTGGCTTTTCACGTGTATTTAGACGGGACACGTGTAACGTGTATTAAGGAATTAAAAATCCGTGTTCTTAATACACGTGTACACGGATTATAAGTACACGGATGCATGGTCGCCAAATACCGCCTCGTACAATCAACTATAAATAGAAATACATACTTTGTTGTCAAGTCGGCATGACAACGTTCATGTCGTCCGTGAACAGAACTACACGAATATCCGTGAACAGAACTACACGGGTATCCGTGAACAGAAATACACGGGTATCCGTGTATTAA
The DNA here is from genome assembly GCA_963932275.1 of Andrena praecox. NCBI lineage: Eukaryota > Metazoa > Arthropoda > Insecta > Hymenoptera > Andrenidae > Andrena > Andrena praecox. Next base: position 34,283,224 of record OZ010729.1, on the reverse strand, counting down.
AAATTACACGGATTGAAGTTCGGATACGTTTACTACACGTGTACACGTGTATGTAATTACACGTGAAATAGGGACCTCTGGTAGGTAGCTGTTCGCGAATAGATGTTACTCGCGCCGGGAGAGGTTATGGTTTGGTGAGGCAACAGTCAAAGCACAGCAACTCACAATAAATACGTCGTTTAATTTAAAAACCAACAAACTGGTGAGCTTGAGACGCTTATTTCTAGTTTTCGTGACTGAATTAACACGCGCGGTGAGCGGAGAACGCCGTCACACAAACACGTGCTTCGCGCGCGACGTTTTGCAATCGATGAGCTCTGAGAACACTTTGTTGAGCGTGAATGTAAGTGAGAACGATTTCGTGTATTGAGCAATTATTTTGTGAACGCTTAATGAGACTGAGAAAACACACGTTGATACAGAACAATGAGATCGTACGCGATGCGTCTGATTGCAAGCACGGTATGAACAAGAGTGAACAATGGCCCGAGCGTCGTTTCCGCCTTGGCGTCTTCCAGAAACTTCTCGACGCGCCAAGCGGAAGCGAGCTCTGATTGGGTGATCGCGCGGACGGCAAGATCTGATTCGGTCATCGATTGTAGATCTTCCGTCGTGTTCCGCTGCCCGTGAGGTGCTGCGGTGAGATGAGAGCGGTGGGGAAAGGAACTACTGCTTGAATCGCAAACAGTAGCAGTGTTACGTGCGGGCGTTAATTTTAAAACGACCGAGCGGTGGAGTCTAATTTACTCACGCAACGCTTAACAAATAAAATAAAAGGATTGTTGTAATTTTTTACTTAAACAGAGTTATGAATTAAAAATCAGGATTGTCTTGGGGTACGGCTTTCGTCTACAACCTATACAGGTTCCCCTATCAGGATGTGGTACTTGGAGAGATTGGTTTGAAACAAAATGAGACGGATTTTAAATAAAAGTTACCATGTATTACAAATAAGCGAAGGAAAAAACAAAAGGGTGATACAAAAAGGGGAATTTACATGGGTTTGACGATAAACAATATAAAGATACAAGTACAAATTCGGTTTGGTGGCGGAGATTACAATTACACGCTCGGCGACAGGCGAAGGACGATAATTGATCGAGGGAGATCGCGTAACCCACTATGTGGTTGAATCAACTGTTACATCCGTACAATATCATAGATAGTTTGAATCACTCACCGACTCGGTACTAGGAGAGTGTTAAAATTTAGAACGGCTTACTCTCTCTCTCTCATGTGATCTGGAGGGGCCTGCGGTAGCGATGGTTATGCGCAGGACACGTCGCAAAATACACTGATGTTAACGGTTACTCGTAAAATAATCGGAGTTCAATTAATAATATATACAGTAATTCCTGTAAGTCCCGACGAACGGGGCTGGCGGCGGGACAACAACGCGATGCGGAAACTATTCGTAGCCGACGACAACTTCGTGTCGACTCTTTTGTTCTCTCGCACGTTCTCGGATTCTCTCACTCTCGACTGAAGGATTCCAAGAAATGGTGGGGATAGTGAGCGGGACTATTACGCATGGTAAAAACGGGACAATAACGACGAATTACTGTATATATATAGGTAGAATAAACAGTGGTTAAATAAGTAAACGTACATGAATGAGTCTCTACGGGGGACTGAGTCTTTCCACGTTCACTGTGAATCTATGGAACTCCAGCTCAACGACTATTTTGAACAAACAGTTAACGTCCCTCGGACAAATCGACCACGCACCACGCGACTTGCTAGTCGACTGCCACGAACGAACGCAGGGTGGGCCCGAGCACTTGGGACTTTGAACAAAGAGCGCTTAAATTGCTGACTCCGCACCTCGTGCACACGGGCCAGCACGTCGTGGACTCGGACCGTTTCCAGCATCTTAGTGCTTGGGTTTTCAAACCTTATCGCATCCGGTGTTTCGAGAACGTCGCGCAGCATTGGAAGATTGTCGTCGACAATCTTGCATGGGAAAATATACCGTGGCGTGAAGGAATTAATTATCACCGTAGAGTTTTGGTTTGAAAATCATTGACAATTGATCGAGGGATGATCCCGTAACCCACTAAGTGGTTGGATCAAAGATCAATGACGGCAAAAGAGAATTTAGAAACAAAAGCAAGGTATAAAATGGTCAGACGCAAAAACGCAATATTTCAATGCTTGGGTTTCGGAAGTCTTATCGTGTTAGGAGTTCTCAGAACGTCGCGCGACGCTGGACGATTGTTGTAAAATATAACGTGGCGTGACAGGCTTTGAATCCGATTAAATTATTACTATAAAAAGCTCTGGTTAATAGATCATTGACAATTGATCGAGGGATATCCCGTAACACACCTAGGTGGTTGGATCAATTGTTAATGTGTTAAAATCGAATTTCAAAAATTTTAAAATTGGTCGGCACGTAACAGCAGCTTAACCACTTAGTGAAGGCAAGGTCTATAGAACCCTAGAATACGAACTCTGCCAAGAGACACGGGAACCACTCCGGAAACGGTAGCGGCCGCTCTCACAGCAGAAGTATAGAATATAGAACTCTGCCAAAAGTATCGGGAACCGCTCCGGAAACGGCAGCGGCTGAACTTACTGCAGAAGCATATATATATATAATTCATTAGCCACATAATTAGCATTAATATATAAAACCAAAAATAAACATATATAAATGTAGTCGTAAGCAATATTAATTAATTGTTATTAGACAAAATGTTGTTTAATATATAGCCATTGTTGAGTTTAAGCCGTGGATTTTAATCCTTTACTCTAGAAAGAACCCCCACCTATCCTACACTCGAGGGGACGCCGCTCTCCTCTCGGGAACCTGTTGGCATTCAGTTGTCCCCGGACAGCCGAACGTTACACCGATTTCTGCCTGTCTCGTTCCCCCATCGGTATCTGGTGGAAGCCAGATGCCAATTCGAGTGTCCCAATTGATCCAGAATTCCGTCTATGTTAGGAATGGGATAAGCGTCGCCTACTGTAACGTTATTTAACTGCCTATTTGTTTCTGAACTTCAGATTTATGAATTTCAGGATATCTGTAAGACCTCTTTCCAGCGCAACATCTGCGAAATTTGTAAAGAGGAATGATAGACTGATCACTAGAGTATTGTTGAATTGCACTCAAAGCTCTTGAGGATAACTTAATTAATCTTTGATGATAGCTAGTTATATCTTCCGAATATGTTTGTTTGCAATTATTTAGACCCTCCATGATTTGACAATAATGTTTCTTGTCTTGATATAGAAATTTTAATATTTCCTTTAATGCACTCCAATTAGGGTCATTCGGGGAATATGCCACAGTTAAGTTGGAAACGCGATATCTCGCAAGTATAAATAAATACAGGGAAAAAGATAAAACCATATTAAAGTGTAACTAATTCTGTGTATTGACTAATAAGTAGAGATATGTATCTTTTATAGTTCAATGAGAAACGTACAAATACAAAAGTCCTCGAAAGTGGCATATTACCCAGGTGGTGGGTGAATATGTCACAAGGTCTGAGGTAATATGCCACAAGCTATGAAGTGCGAACTAATCACTCAAATTTTGGAGAATCAACAATATTTTAAACTATTTAAGCTATTAGTAACTAATAAGAAATATTTGAACTCAATGAAACGTAAAATATATTTGAAAAAATAGCTATTTCTTACAAATTAAACAGTCCCCAATCTCTACGCAGTCTTCATGGATCCATTTTTTGCAGCAAGTATTTTTCCAGTCACATTTAGGTCCTTTTTTTATCGTAACAATATAGTTCACATATCGCACAGTAGTTGTCATTTTATTGATCAGTCGAATCGTCATAAGAAATATATACATTCTCAAAATTTGTTCTATATTGTAGTACGAGCCACCTTCACCACTCGAAAGACTTTCTTTAAACCAGCGCTGTCCAGCGTAGGGGCCCCTCACGCGCCTGCTCCCCCTTCCAATCTTTCTCTCGCACAGCGTGCCTTCCGTTGTCAAGGAGACTGCGCGACGCTAAGAAGGCTGCCATGACCGGCTAGCGTCTTCGCGGTTAGCGTCGCGCGGTATCCCTGACAACGCGGACGAGAGTGGACCCCCAAGTTCCCGCGGGAGCGACCTTGGACAGCGCTGCTTTAAACCTTCTTCTGACCAAGCAGCACGGTTTGAAATTCGTACATACTTCTTAGGCATGGTTCTAATGCGAAAAAACAACTCGATGGCATTCAATAGAAGGAGTTATAAAGATATGAGTTTGTGGCATATTACACCGACAAACATGTGGCATATTACTCCATACGGCCATAAAAAGAAAGATTGAAAATCTTCCCACAAAGAGTACATAATTTTAACGGATGTGTGAGAGGTTATAAAATTCGTTTGTTAGTATACTTTATCATAATCTACTGATTGTTTGTAGAACTGTTCACACAAATGTATAATCTGCATTCTAGTTACAGTGTGAAATTAGATCAAGACGATACTTTTATAACATACCAGGAGTTACTGAAAGTAAAGAATGTAAAAGCCAAAATCTATTGTCGTCTTAGCAGTTACACTAAGTTGAACGAAATTAGTGCAAATGTAACGCCATCAGTGCATTATTTATAAAATTATTGAGCAGTGGCATATTACCTACGGTGGAATTATACCCCGAGTGACCCTATTAAATTTGTGAAATGCTAATTGTTCTTTTGCATGACCCGATATTCACGATAGTATAAAATATAATAAAGGAATCTTTTGTCCCGTTGTTGATGCGAGTTCATCTGCGTTATTGCAATTCGCGATGAATTGACCAAGCTCATAACGATTGCCGGTAAATTCTTTAGGAATTAGATCACATAAGAATTTCATCTCAAATTCTAAATGATTTGAATTATTGGAAGTAGCAGATTGATCGGGTGGATTTGTGGAAGTCATGATGATAGGATATTGAGTACTTCAGACAATTACCACGCAACAAAATTCGAGACTGTATCGTACAAACCTCTACCACTGATGGAGTCCTTGGACGTGCCAATCATTGACTTCCTCTGCTGTAGTGGATATCTGGATCCGTAGACTTCCGGGGTTGACACGATTCTAACGTCCCACGGGGACTCGAACAGGTAAAAACTAGAGCTGTTCAAGTACCTGGAAAAAGCAAGCCGAGCCTAACTCGGCTTGAACGACCGAGCCGAGCCGAGTACCCGAATGAACCGAGCGGCTTGAAAAAACCGAGCGGCTCGGATAGAACCAAGTAACTTGAATTTTTCAAGCGGCCCGAATGAAGCGGGCGGCTCGAACAGAACCAAGCGGATTGAATTATTTCAAGCGGGCCGAAAGAACCGAGGCGGCTCGAAAGAACCGAGCGGGCCGAAGGAACTGAGGCGGCCCGAATGTATGTCTGTACATTGTACGTCGAGCAGATAGGTTAGGAGATAGGTTATGTATACCTAACCCAATTATAATATAGACTGCGGAAGTTTATGTAAATGCATGTTTTTATTGGAATGACTTAAACAAGCGGGACTTTGACAGAACTATGTTTCATCATTACGAGGATGTTAAAAATATACTTTCGATTTTATACATTTTGCATATTCTGGATATACGTTGCACATTCTGCATATTTTTCATATTTTTTGCAGATACGGAATTTGTTTACAAATTAGCTTGGTGAACCACGCCATTCAAATTTAATAGTTTCATATGTTAAAAAGTTTAATAGTGTAATAGTTACATATATATTCAAATGTTTAATAATTCAATAGTAGGTACAACGGCTTGATACGTATAATATATAATTATTACAGTACAATTATTAGTATACTACAGTTTGATAAAAGAGGTTAAATATAATGTAAGAAGTTCTTACATTAATTAAATAAAAAAATTAAATTGTGTGTCTATTTATATTGCTTGTTCAAAAATTATTCGTCTATTTATTTATTTATACCTAGCCTGCGGAAGTTTATGCAAGTATGATATGCAGCGAATATGCAAATATGCTGAAAGGGGTAACGGGGGGCGGGGGGATATATTTAACCTCTTTTATCAAACTGTAGTATATTAATAATTGTACTGTAATAATTATATATTATACGTATCAAGCCGTTGTACCTACTATTGAATTATTAAACATTTGAATATATATGTAACTATTACACTATTAAACTTTTTAACATATGAAACTATTAAATTTGAATGGCGTGGTTCACCAAGCTAATTTGTAAACAAATTCCGTATCTGCAAAAAATATGAAAAATATGCAGAATGTGCAACGTATATCCAGAATATGCAAAATGTATAAAATCGAAAGTATATTTTTAACATCCTCGTAATGATGAAACATAGTTCTGTCAAAGTCCCGCTTGTTTAAGTCATTCCAATAAAAACATGCATTTACATAAACTTCCGCAGTCTATATTATAATTGGGTTAGGTATACATAACCTATCTCCTAACCTATCTGCTCGACGTACAATGTACAGACATACATTCGGGCCGCCTCAGTTCCTTCGGCCCGCTCGGTTCTTTCGAACCGCCTCGGTTCTTTCGGCCCGCTTGAAATAATTCAATCCGCTTGGTTCTGTTCGAGCCGCCCGCTTCATTCGGGCCGCTTGAAAAATTCAAGTTACTTGGTTCTATCCGAGCCGCTCGGTTTTTTCAAGCCGCTCGGTTCATTCGGGTACTCGGCTCGGCTCGGAAACCGGGTTTCAGCTTGGTTCGGATTTCAAGCTACCCGAATATTCAAGTACTTGAACAGCCCTAGTAAAAACCGACTGTCGGTAAAACAGAACCGATCCGCATTACCACGCAAACCATCTTCTATTATCGCGCAAACGCATTGTGAATACTTTTGTACATAATTTATAATTTAAGTGAATATTAGAGAAACAGATATTATAAGAACATTAAGAATAATTAATTATAAGTATCGACAAAAGCGCAAGACAAACTATAATGTAATAAGCGAACAAAACACGAAATAACAAATGGCGACTCACTGCGAATGCGCCAGTCCGCCAATTTTCCAGTATAAAAGGAGGCGCACGCAGCACAGCGGGACATTCAAGCTACGAATACGCTCTCCTGACTGACGTAAGCTCAAGCCTAGAGCAGCTAAGTATCAACCAGCAAAATTCAGTTCAGTCCGGAAACGGTAGCGGCGGATTTTCAGTGTATAAAAGATACTGGTGCTCCTTTTTGGTTTGCACATTTTAAAGTTATAGAACCTCGCTTTTACAAATGTATCGAGCACGCTCCGGAGACGGTAGCGGCCGAAGCACTTGGTAAAAGCAAGGTTTCGCTGTAAGGAATCTCAATAACGGCTGATCCGATTAGATTTTGAATGGTCTTAATGGATAGCTTGGGTTTGATTTACATAAGAAAAGTGTCTTCGTTTTGTTCCTACGTGCCTTATGAGCTGAGATATATCAATGCAAAGTTGGAATTTGCCGAATTTTATGTTACGAGATTTTTCTCCATCGTAGGCAAGAGGGGAACATGAAAAGGAGAGGAAATGTCTCCAATATGCACGTTGTTCATTCGATGAAGGTTTCGGCACTTTCGGCCAATCGCGTAACAAACACGATTTGTTGTCACGTGACAGGCAGACAGAGAGCACATCTGTCAAGGTAAACGTAACCTAGCTAGTGTCAAACCATCATAACCTGCCAAGTGTCAACTAAGGTAAGTAGTCAACATTTTTCAAATGTCACGGGTTTTTACATCATATAGGACACTGAATTATTGTCTCAACTAACAAGGTAAGTCGCCAAAATTTTTTAATACATTTTTTATGTAGAGCTTCTAGAAACGAAGGGGACGCACAGACTTGGAAGTTGCCTGGAGAAGGTTCGACAGAGAAATATCTTCTTTCGCACAAGTTTCTAGAAATTTATATCAGGCATGTACAAAATAATAATATATTGTAACAAATTGCATTTAAATTGCCAGATATTTTTATACCAGTAAGCCATTTTTAATTTAGAGTTTCTATATGAAGCTTATAGAAATAAAGGGGACGCACGGGCTTGGACAGAAATAAAGGGGACGCACAGGCTTGGATAGAAATAAAGGGGACGTACAGGGTTGGAGGTTGTCCGAAGAAGGTTAGATGGACAGAGAAGCATCTTGTTTCGCACAAGTTTCTGGAAATTTGTCAAATAAGGTAAATTTTTCAAATTAGCGTAGCATTAAGAATTAAGAAAATTATGGCGTACTGCTTGCAATGTAGAGTAAGTCACATTAGTGAAGAAAGTCTCTCGAGCGCTAATAAAGTAGAGCAGGTGAAGGACGAGTGGGTAAACAGAAAACAGTTGTGCACGTGGCAATTCTCGCAAAGTAATTATAAAGTAAAGATATTTATTAACAGAACTTGGAAAGATAGAAATTAACAGGTTAATATGTAACTTTGTAAATAATATTGTTTGTAAATAAATTTCATTCAAAATTACGGCCGCCACGGCCACGGCCCTGGCCACGGCACTGCTCCAAGATGAGCGCCCTTACAGTTTGCGCCTGGGCGTGGAGGCTCCGCGCCTGCTCCCGCGCCAGCTGGAGGGCGGCCCAGTGCTGTTGCCGGGCCCTCACCCTCCAGCCACTCCTCTTATTTCGGCGGGTTGCATATCCTCCAGTAATTAGAAAAATAAAATAATTATAGTCACTTTTATTTGATCTGTTATGTAAATAATTAATGCTCAAATCTGGTTAATTTTTAAAACCTGTTTTAATAAAATCCTGCAATGATTAATTTTCTACTAATTTTTTATCTAATTAAAGTATTAAGGATTAATACCATATGCCGTGGCCGGGCCCTGTGTAGGGTGCTGTGGATGTGGATGTGGATCCGATGACGGCGGCGGCGCGGTTGTTGCGGCTGCCAGTGGCAGCAGCGGCTAGGGATGTTCTGATACCGACAAGGTATCGATACTTTTACTCATTACTTGTATCGAAAGGAAGTATCGATATCTACTCTATATCGCAACAAAAGTATCGATATCTACTTGTGTCGAATCAAAATTAACACAGTTCTTTTTATTAAAATATTTTAACAAAAACTTATTTCTGTTACATTAATTAAAAAACAATTCTTCTGAAATATCTCCCAGAAACAATAATTTTTCTAAATGTATCCCTGTAAGTCGAATCCTGGTCTGTGTGATTATTGCTCCCGCCTTTGAAAATAATCTTTCACAGGGGACTGAGGAAGCAACAACTACCAGGAACGTTCGAGCCTGTTTATATAATAATGGGTACATTATTTTCATATCTTCCCCTTCTTCTAAATGAGAGGACTTTAATCCTGAAACTGGGGAAGACAAATAATTCGATAATTGATGGCTTTTACATTTAGTTTTGTTTTGTTGATCCGTCGCTAGCTTTTTGTGGTGATGCCAGAAATCGTATTCCTTTCTAATAGTTTCTTCTGATTCTGCTTCACCACTAGGCTCAATTATATCTTCTTTAATTAAATCTTTTAATTTCTGAATTGCCCTTCGACAGGCATGTGGGTCTTGAAAGTGTATATTCTTAAACCGCGGGTCTAGTAATGTTGCAATGGCTGCATGAGTATTAAATTCAATTCCTCCTAATCTTTTATTTATATTTGTTTCTAAATTTGTTTGCATGCTTTTTATGTAGTCAAATGTTGAGCAAAAGTTCGAAATTTCTGTTTTTAACCAATTTACCATAGGGATCACTTTCGATATTGTGATATAGTTTTGGCCTGAGGACTCAACAGTCACAAAATCGAATGGTTTCAGTAAGCAAATTATTTGTTTAATCATTTCAATTTCAGAAGCATTTGGCATATGTGGACTTGCACAATTATCAATTAAAATTTCCGAACAAATCTTAGACATTTCAATAAACCTTTGCAACATGTAGTATATATTCCTCCTAGTCTTAACATCTAAAATTAATTTTTTAATTAATCCTTCTGGAATCCCACTGCGTAATTGAATTTTTCTAAGTTTGTCCGAATCTACAACACTACTTTTTATCCACTTAACAACTTCTCTAACTTTCGAAATAAGCTTTTTTATCGAATCATTAGTCAATACAGCGTCAACTATTAAATTGATAGTATGTGGAAAATATGGAAGGTGTTTCTTTTCCGATACTACTTTCTTAACTGCTGCAACTATGTTCACCCCATTATCTGTGACGATGCATCTAATTATGGGAAGTGGAATATCCCATTCATTTAATATCATGCTGAGTACATCAGCAAGATAATCCGCTGTGTGATTGTAATCCAGTTCTTTGGTGGCAATGTTACTATTTATTGTTTCTATACCTTCAAAAAAATGTATTGTAACACCCAGAAAACTTTTTTTTGCCATTGTCTCAGTCCATACATCCATAGTTAGGCAGACATCATTTGCTTTTTCGATTTTTTGTTTGAATAATATAGTAGTTACATCATATTTTTCACAAAGTTTATTTTTAATAAATTTTCTTGATGGAACTTTAAAAAAGGGTGCGACTTCTTTCATCAATTTTAAAAAAACCCTTACCTTCAACTATATTAAAGGGACGCATGTCACGTCCCGGGTTCAGGCCTTTTAGGGGAATGCAGAGTTGGGCAAAATGTAATCTAATTACAAATTGCAAATTACGATTAAACTGTAATTGTGGAATTGATTACACATTATTTTCTGTAATCGTTCATTTAGATAGTTGACAAAACCGAATGGTCAACTACCTACATGAACGATTACAGAAAATAATGTGTAATCAATTACACAATTACAGTTTAATCGTAATTTGCAATTTGTAATTAGATTACATTTTGCCCAACTCTGGGGGAATGACATTATTGGGGTTGGGGTAGATTGAGAGGAGGTTTTGGTACGAAAGTAAATTTCGCGGCACAAAACAGGGTAAGAGGTTTGGCACGAAAGTTGATTTTGCGGCACAAAGTTGGGTAGGAGTCTTGGCACGAAAGTTGATTTCGCGGCACAAAGTTGGGTAGGAGTCTTGGCACGAAAGTTGATTTCGCGGCACAAAGCGACCAGGGAAGGTTTCAAATGATTGTTGTGTACTTGAGTGACACCCGTTAGGATACTAATAGTTTTGTTTGGATTACCGTTGCATTAATCCAAGGAACCGCTCGCAATATTCGACGAAATACGTTTAGACGTATGGTCTCAGAAAAGCATGCGAAAGTAAGCATTGTAAACATTACAAGAACTCTCGCGTTCGCGAAACGAGATCAGCTGTTGCACTGGCTTGTTATGGATTGGAATCTTTACAATCGAAGGATCGACACAATAATTCGAAGCGTGGTTTGAAATAAGAACGTCTGTTTATTTTTCAAAGTACCGGTTGTGGCATGTACCGTTATGCAAATGCGGTTAAAGTTTTATAATAATTTGTAGGACAATTAGCATTTGTATGTATATAGACAGTTATATGAGTACATTTATGTATGAATATGATACACTTGAATATTAGCAATAGACAATAATATAAAATAAGCCAATACGCTTTAGCAATAAGCAAATAATACAAAAATAAACCAATAAGCTTTAGCAATAAGCAAATAATACAAAAATAAGGCCAATAAGCTTTAGCAATAAGCAAATAATACAAAATAAGGCCAATGTTGTGCCCTGCGTGATGGCTCGCAATAAGGCTGTTCGAGTACTCGAAAAAAGCGAGCCGAGCTAGGCTCGGTTCTTCGAGCCGAGCCGAGCCGAGTACCCGTAAAAACCGAGTGGCTCGAAAGAACCGAGTAGCTCGAATTTTTTCGAGCGGCCCGAAAGAACCGAGAAGCTCGAATTTTTTCGAGCGGCTCGAATATACTTGGAGCAGATCGAAATTTTCGAGCAGACCGACTGTGTCGAGTAGCTTGAAGCTTGAAGCTTGAACGTTTCGGGCAATACGAATGTTTCGATAATTTTAGGTTACGTTTGTCTACTGGAATGTAAATAATGGTTCTCAATAGGTAATGTGAATAATTAAAATGTAAGCTGTAAATGGAAATATTCTGTAACTTTTGAAAATAAGTACTAAATTCAAATCTTTCTTTTTTTCATCTTTTTCGTGTATTTATAAACGTATTCATACACTTCTCTTTATGTTATCTTTCTATTCTTCTAACTTTTTTCTTTTTTCTTACTTTTTTACCTTCTTCGTATGGGTTTTACTTCTGCCGCGCCATTGTTAACACAGGGCGTTACCCGCTCATAAATAAATAAATGAATAAATAATTAAATAAATATAAATAAGCGTAATTACAAAGAATCGTGAAGTACTTGTAAACATTTGAATATGTAAACCTTGCATTATTAATTTTTCAATTTCTCATTTTTTATTTAATTAAATAAAATTTTTATTTATATTTATTTATATTTATTTATATTTATATTTATTTAATTATTTATTCATTTATTTATTTATGAGCGGGTAAAGCCCTGTGTTAACAATGGCGCGACAGAAGTAAAACCCATACGAAAAAGGTAAAAAAAGAAAAAAGTTAGAAGAAAAGAAAGATAACATAAAGAGAAGTGTATGAATACGTTTATAAATACACGAAAAAGATGAAAAAAAGAAAGATTTGAATTTAGTACTTATTTTCAAAAGTTACAGAATATTTCCATTTACAGCTTACATTTTAATAATTCACATTACCTATTGAGAACCATTATTTACATTCCAGTAGACAAACGTAACCTAAAATTTTCGAAACATTCGTATTGCCCGAAACGTTCAAGCTTCAAGCTTCAAGCTACTCGACACAGTCGGTCTGCTCGAAAATTTTGATCTGTTCCAAGTATATTCGAGCCGCTCGAAAAAGTTCAAGCTTCTCGGTTCATTTGGGCTGTCCGGTTCTTTCGAGCCGCTCGAAAAAATTCGAGCTACTCGGTTTTATCGAGCCGATCGATTCTTTCGAGCTACTCGGTTTTATCGAGTCGATCGATTCTTTCGAGCTACTCGGTTTTTACGGGTACTCGGCTCGGCTCGGAAACCGAGTCTCGGCTCGGTCCGAACTTCAAGCTACTTGAATATTCGAGTACTCGAACAGCCTTAGCTCGCAAGGCTGGTACGGGATCTGGCGTAATCGTGAGTTCGGGAGTGATTAAAGGATGAGAATCCACCGGGTGAACTGCACCAAATGTGTTTAAACTCAAAGACTAAGTCTTTATTCAGAAACAACTTAAACTAGACTGAGGTGTACAAGTAGGTTTTAGCCGTGTTGCCCGGTCGAGGGTCGGATCTCGAGTCTGCCGATTTGCGGCGGCAAATCGGTTTTTATTTCGCTTATTGGGCGTGGTGCCGTCGCTTTGCGTTGCCGTATATGGTTATAGCGAAGCGCTCGCATTTTTGCTGATTTCGTAGATTTGTGTTCGCCTCGCAACTGATTTAGCTTAGAAACGTCTCGAAACGTTCTAGAGTAATATAATATGTATAATGTATAATAGTGTGTATAATACGTGTGCTTGGGCGTTGCCTGGGCACAACACCAATAAGCTTTATCAATATAAAACAATATGAATGAATAAGTATATAAAGAGAAATATACGCAATAAGCGTTAGTAATATAAATGAGGATGATATACAATGTTTATAATAGGTAATAATAATGACTTACAATGAATGTTGTAGAAAGGCGATCCTTCTTAGAGGAGTTGCACTGATTTTAGAATAATGAATAAGCACAGTAATAATTGTAAAGAGAATAACGCGTAATGGTAATCTGCTAGATCGTAATCACACTATTCGCAAAATGATTGTTGTGCCCAGGCAACGCCCAAGCACGCGTATTACACACACTATGATACATTATACATATTATATTACTCTAGAACGTTTCGAGACGTTTCTAAGCTAAATCAGTTGCGAGGCGAGCACGAATCTACGAAATCAGCAAAAATGCGAGCGCTTCGCTATGACCATATACGGCAACGCGAAGCGACGGCACCACGCCCAATAAGCGAAATAAAAACCGATTTGCCGCCGCAAATCGGCAGACTCGAGATCCGACCCTCGACCGGGCAACACGGCTAAAACCTACTTGTACACCTCAGTCTAGTTTAAGTTGTTTCTGAATAAAGACTTAGTCTTTGAGTTTAAACACGTTTGGTGCAGTTCACCCGGTGGATTCTCATCCTTTAATCGCTCCCGAACTCATGATTACGCCAGATCCCGTACCAGCCTTGCGAGCCATCACGCAGGGCACAACAAAATTGGTGGCAGCGGTGGGATTTGCATCGTAAAAGTTTTACCGAGCCTTGGCGCAACCGATCAATCGACACCGTCTGAGATTGAACTCTCTCAGACAAGATTATTGGATCATCGCAGTCGCATAGGCTGAAACAGGTTATCGTCGCTACCGAGGTAGCACAGAGGACCGAGGAACGGCCTTTGAGAAGACGTTCGACGCAGTCCGAACGACGACGAACCTAGTAACGAGTAAAATCAGCTCGTGAGTAAACGGGTGAATCAACCATCCACCAAACACCAATTCAATCTACGAGGACGCCACGGATCCGAGGACCGAGGCGCACGAGAGGACTTGGAGACCGAGGAACGTTTAGGAGCCGCACCTGAAGGACGGACGGAGAGCCGTACGAGGGAAGCAGCCGTCGAGGTACGCAGCGAACAGCTGTACGGATCGACCTTGCTGGGTCCAGTTTCATCTTATCACCGCCGTTGGTTCACGTACGAGAGGACGTCCGACCGAGCCGACGACACACAGTGGTCTAATTCGCCAAAAAGCTGGCCAAAATATGAAGGCATCTTCCGATTTGTACAAAAATTAGTATACAAGGGTTTTCGAGGTCGCTGATTCAGAATCTGAAGTCAAAATTGCAAAAAGAAAACAAATGGTGGTCGAGTACCTGAAAAAAATATCAAATTTAACAGACACCTAGTACTTTAGAGTTTTCGTGGTCGCTGGTATCAAATGTGTCATCGAAAATATAAAATTCATAATGGAGGATGTAATACCGCTTGCATAAATATTGTCTTTTACGTATTTTTTTTTCGTAAAACGTGATGATTTCTCTGTTTTCGCTCAAAAAGAAGCATTCAAAATAATGAATTAAGTATAATTTCATTTTAGAAGATTTTTGAAAATAGTTTGCATACAAAATTGATT
This sequence comes from Andrena praecox, assembly GCA_963932275.1. Classification (NCBI taxonomy): domain Eukaryota; kingdom Metazoa; phylum Arthropoda; class Insecta; order Hymenoptera; family Andrenidae; genus Andrena; species Andrena praecox. The sequence continues at coordinate 34,268,163 of OZ010729.1, read as the reverse complement.
TCCTTCACCTTGTTTTGGAAAATAAGCATTTTTACTATTAACTCACTGTTGACCGGTCACGAGTCTGAGGTTACACTTAAATTATCATTAGACAGTAATGTCAAAACATCGAATGGAAGTTTTTTTTTACCCTTTTCTGGTATATCTAACATTGTAATACATGGATCAGAGTGGAGTAGCAATCGGTGAAAGATATCCTGATTTGTCTTCTTTCTGGATGTCTTTTGACTAAAACTTCTCCTATACAGTTTACACAGTTTGTGGGACGTTTCGAGAACTTCTTCCGTATAACATCCAATGGGTAAAATACAATTTTTTATAACAGATGGCCCGTGGATTAAGACTTTGTGAACAGTCGGCGACATATAGTACCATGGGTACAATGATATGTACAGTTTGGCCGTATCCATACAATATTTCTCAAATGCGGAATAGTCAATAGCATAGCCACAGGATATCGTAATTAAAATAGTGTGAAATCTATGTATAAGTCTTTCATCGATTCCTATAGTTTGGATTTCAAAGGAGCAATAAAAAATAAAATCGAAAGATATATATACAGCAAGTAGAATAAACAAATAATTTATACCTGTAATTTCGGCCGACTTAGAACTTTCTTCGAAAAATTTGCGAGCAGTATTGCCGTCATTTGACGAACCATAGCCAGGTTTCGGAAAATCGACCCTTAATGACATTTCAGCTAAAAATTTGTCTTGTATAATTTTTTTTCTTGCTTGCATTATTGTTATTGTCCCATCCTTTTTAGTTGTCTAATGTAAAAATTGTTAGTAAGACAAATATGCACTAAATAGCGATACAGTCTAGAATGTTATTTTGTTTAAAATTATAATTTCAGATCACTAACCCGCCACTTTTTAAATTCTAATCTATAGGAAATATGTAACAGACAATCAAAAAAGTGGATATAAGAATGTAAAATCGGAAGGCTAAATTGCAGAGAAGATTGTCGTTCTTGCTTCTTTAGAATGCGTTCTAAATTGTTCATTTCTGATATCCTGGCTTCACAAATACTACAGCACATGCTGGAAGTCTTTGTTAGTACATTAACAATCTACAAAGAAATTGTATAATAACATTTGACATTTATAATATTCCAAAAATTATTGATTTTCGAAAGTGTACTATTTTCATGTACAACTTTAAAATGAATCTTATCATTTCTATATATTGCATTTTTATTTATTAGAGACAGAACAAGGTATAAAAATTCTAATGAGATAAAAATGATTGAATACTTATTGTTCTTACTTTACTGTCAATCATGGTTAAATGATTTAGAAATGAAATTTTGCGATTGAATTCCGTGTACGGTTTCAATTCCGAGATTTGCTTGTCCATGATTTCTTTTTCTAACTTTATAACTTCCTCAGATTCACGAATCCATTGTAACCGTATAGGTCTACAGAAACGGGTTGAACCTGGTTTCGAATTTCTCCATACAATTTCGTCTGTCTCACAATTCTTCAATTGTAATGGAACAATGCTTGTTAGGAAAAGGCTATGGTCATCTATGTTTTCTTCGGTCCATGATTGTTTGTAATTAGAATGACCGCTGCTCCCATCGAAACCGTATTTACAGATTAATACATAATTTTCTTCTTGTACGGTTTCATTAGGTAGCTGTAAAGCTTGCAAAAGTCTCTGACACGTATGATTTAATAGTGACTGCAATAAAATTTCGCACATCTTTTCACTAACCATTATACCTGACGGATACGTTTGTTTTTTTGCTTTTAAAACCTTATTGTAACTTGGGTATAATTTGGAGTTACGTAATTTCGATCTGCGGTACATTCTAAGATATTGTTTCTTGGTCATATTATCGCTAATTAAAAAGTTTAATGCTTCTTGGGGAGTGAATGGTACTTCAACGTTATTGTTACAAGATTTCCAACTATTGTAAATTGCACTTGCATGTTGTGGCAAGTTGCTATATACTTCTTTTACTAATTTTGCTCCTGATTCGTTTCCTTCCGAACGTAAAGCCATAGAAGCAGCTACGGAAAGTGTATCAGCACTATATAAACTTCTTATACTTTCTGTCTTTCGTCGTTTACTACGCTCACTACTTTCGGCAAACGGTACAGATTTCCTCCCCGGTGTCCCTAATATAGTATTAGCTATTACTTAACAAGTCATGAAAAACCATGTCTACATAAGAACGGTATGTTGTTTTAATATTCAATGTTTATATGGAGTTTAATAATCATATTTTTAAATTTTATTATTGGAATTTATACATAATATTGTAAAACAGTTACTTGAAGTATTTGAAACATTTTCAAAATCGAAAATTATTTCTTCATTCAGCCATGTTGAATTGGCCTCAATAAAATAATCATTCTTTCGACTACACTCATTCCATTTTTTTATGTACCGGTTGAAAAATTTCGAGTTTAGTGTCGATTTTATGGATTTAATTTGCAACGCATTGTTTGAACATCTGAATTTTTGTATCAAAACATTAATAACTTCAAATTGTCTTGCAGTATTTTGTCGTTCTGTACTATTATACATAATGTTATGCAACTCCAACTTCGTTATTCGATGCATAATGTATCTGCTTATAACAATATTATTTTGTATTCTGAGTATTATTATAATAATTTCATATATCACGTCAAACATAAGAAAAGTACTTACGTGTGTGAGGATAATGCGTTACAGCATGTAAAAATTAAGAACGAATTAACAAAATAAAGAATGTAATTCACAACACAATTAACAGAAACAATTAGCAAAATAATGAACACAAACGCTTAATGCAAAATAATGAACAAAAACACTTAACAGAATATTTAATGCAATAGGAACTTCGCTTTCGATAATCACTCTCTCGATGCTCTCTATTAACCTACTTAACGCTTTCTAAATCGTGTGTATTTAACGTTTGTCCCATCTAGCCGATATGATATTGTTTTTCGTTTCTATGTACAACGTAAACAAACATTCTCTTCGTTTAGTTTTCGAAAAATGAATACGAAACAAAAGATGTTTTGCGAAATAAGGATTAATATATAAAATACGAAATATAATAATGACTGGTAGTTGTATTATTTGATTAGTGGTGTTAATGTTGCGAAAATCAATGGATCGTTTAATTATTTATTCGTTCAATAGGCGATAAATGGCATATTTTTAGTTTAGAAAAATTGTTTTCATTAAATATTGACAATTAGAAAAAGTGGTATTTTGAAGTTGAAATACCAATTTTCGAAATTTTTGTTAACATTTCCAGAGTAAAGAAAAGTAGAAAAAATAATAATCTTGACTTCATTCTAGTACGGGCTATAGCAACATGTGTATTGAAGATACACACCAAATTTGAATGAAATCGGTTAAGTAGATCTTGAGATTTTATGAGAGCAATGAGAATATCCTTTCGGTACACCCTTTTGTATACGAGGCTCTGTACTGCCACCTTTTGATTATTTCTCATTGTAAAAATTTGTAAGTATTGTTGAAAAATGAACAATTACATGTGAAAAAAAAACGTCAGTGGAAGAAGTTTCATAGTTTCGTTATACAAAAATTCCGGAGAATGTAAAAAATTGTCTATAACTGTAGAAGACCCTCTTAAGCACTTTAAATGTAAATATCTTATAGGATCGCAAATTATCGCAAAATTTTTCAATTGCATATCCTTCTGGGCAGTGTACTGAAATGAAGAATTTCTTCTCTTTGCGTATAAAAGCGTATAACATTACTTTTTTCCTCGTTCTTCATTAAGCGAGGACTAAGATGTACGATATATTGGAAAGGGAAATACACGGGTTAATGTACAAATATTTTGGACTGCTGCTATGCAAATTTAATGTTTATAACACATATTTTAATGGTAAAACATTTCACAAATGAATTCCTTCAATGAAACTTTGTGTGATACATTAAAAATGATAGAAATATCAAGACATTAAGGACTAAGAAATTAAGCCAACTTTGAAGGTTTATATAATAGTAACTGATAACTGTATTTTAATTTCTCAAACAGTATTTGATACATTGCAGTGTATATAACAAATGTGTCATAGTAGCAAAACGCTGTTTTATAGTTTGAAAATTGCATTTTGGCCAGCTTTTTGGCGAAATAGACCACTGTGCGACATGTGCTTGCGAGCAGCATTGTGAGTAAATGAAGCGTATACCGAGTCCGAAACAGAAAACGCGAGCGTAAATATTGTAAACCAGAGTCCTAAAGAAATCCAGAGACGGTACATGCATGTCTATAGAAGACGAACGCGCGAATCAATTCAAGCTTCCGGGTCAAAGGAGCTTGTCGAGATCATTCGAATCGTTTTTCAATAAAAAGTTAACCTTCTTACGAGAAGAACTAGACCTTCTACCTTCTATAGACCATCCAAGACCGTCCCGCCAAACACTTCGACCGCCGCCGTTAAAACTAAGCGTTAGGCAGAACGACGATTCAAGCGAAGAATCATCTCCGGAAAATTTTGTGACACCGAATAGAGACTACCCGATTTTGCTAGCGGACTTTAGTTTGCTGGACAGAGTAAATTCGGAAGGACAAGAAATGTCGTTGCTTGACGGAGCTAACCCCCCCGGACTACCGGACGTAAAAACATTGTCTACCGCGTTGTCGCTAGTCGATAAATTCGTAGGGAAATCGTCAGACGAGCTTGCAGAATTTTTGAAGTCCTATGCGAGCGCCGCAGAGTTTGTCCCCGCAACGGAGTTACCACGGTTCTTGAAAACGGTGATAGGAACGAAAATAAAAGGCAAAGCAGCCAAGGTACTAGAATACAAGGAAATAGAGAGTTTCGATAAATTGAAGGACACCTTAACATCCTTATTCGTGGATAAAAGGTCAATAGGAGCAGTTGGAGCGGAGTTTCACGCCTGTCACCAGCGAGATGGCGAGAGTGTAAAACTATTCGCGTGTAGAGTAGAAGAATTAGCAGGAGAGTTATCCGAACTATCGGTAAAGCCAGGAAACAGCAACGAAGTAAATGACGCGTTGGTAGGATCAGTACAAGAACGCGCCTTAGATGTTTTTACTCTCGGGTTGAATGTAAAATTGAGGACGATTATAAGGTCTCGAAACTACGCAACGTTAAATGCAGCTATAGCCTCAGCAATAGAGGAGGAACAAGCGATGGGTCTAAACACCTCAAGAAATTTTAGGAAGTTCGATGATCAACCCAAGAGAAGGGAAGGATCAAACGTACCGCGCTGCGAACCCTGTAATAAATTAGGACATTTAGCGAGGAATTGCTATACGCGATTAAGCATGCCGCGAATAAACTATCCGACGCAACCGACGCACATAAAAAGGGAAGTTCAACGCGTCACAGTAGTCTGCCACTATTGTAAAAAACCGGGACACCAAATCAGGGAATGTAGGGCCAGAGAAAGAGCAAATGAATGAGAATATAGACCGCGCTATACAAATACGAATAATAGACGCGACGATTTTAGACAGAATTTTAGCAGAAACCCGAGCCGAGAATCGCCTAGCGGAAATCGAGATTACTCGAACGCGGGCCACGGAACAACCGACGATAGACAAAGTAACGCAGGAGCCAGAGTAGATTCATACCGAGCGAACCTGGTAGTGACTTCCAAGACAGAGAACAACATTGAAATCAAGGCGCCAGAGCTAGTAAAAGGAAAAGCAAATTTGCTGGTCGATACCGGTGCCGATATTACGTTAATAAAGATAGGAAAGGTGTTGGGCGATGTGCACGCCCAAGACGAAGTAGTGTCCCTGCGAGGAATAGCTCCAATGGAAATCAAGACGCTATGTCTAATACAATTAAACATAAGGGTTGGAAATAAACTGGTAACGCATCCTTGTCGGTTAGTGAAAGACGACTTTCCGTTAGAAGCAGACGGAATCCTGGGACAAGATTTTATGACCAAGCACGACGTATGCATCCGAGCAAACCAAGGAATAGAATTGTACGGAATACGGTTCCCTTACTCCGGAAGAGGAAACGTAACACTAAAACCGCGATCAGAAACAATTCTCTTTGCCAGAACGACAAGTATAGGAGAAGGAATAGTAGAAGGACAGCAGATCAAGCCAGGAATACTCATAGGGAACTCATTAACGATAGGCAAAGACGGAAAATGCGTAATAAGCGTAATGAACACCACAGCGGACGAAGTCCTTATCAGTACGCCGACTGTGACGTTAGAACCACTGACGAGTGATGACATTGACCCGACGGGCGCGACCTGCGACAAGGAGCGCGACGCGCCGACATATATGGTACACGCCGTACACGGAAAAAATAGAATGCAAATCTTGCGCGAAAGCCTCAGGACCGAACACCTAAATGGCGAAGAAGAAACAAGCTTACTTGGACTTTGCGAAAAATACAACGAAATATTCGGATTAGAGGGAGACAAACTCGGATACTCCACAAAAGCGGAACATTCAATTACCCTAACCCAAGGTACCAAACCTATATACGTGAAGCCGTATAGATTGCCTCAAGCGCATACGGATGAAGTGGATAGACAAGTTCAAGAAATGGTAAAGGAAGGAATAATTAGACCAAGCGCCAGCCAATGGAACGCTCCCTTGCTAGTAGTCCCGAAAAAACCAGATGCTACAGGTAAACGCAGACTAAGAGTAGTGGTAGATTTTAGGAAGGTAAACGACGCTACAATAGGCGATTCATACCCCTTACCCAACATAACAGATATTCTAGACCAATTAGGCGGAGCGAAATACTTTTCAACCTTAGATTTGGCGTCAGGATTCCATCAAATAGCCATGAAAAAGGAAGACCGCGAAAAAACCGCGTTCTCGACGCCATACGGCCATTTTGAATATAATAGAATGCCATTCGGGCTTAAAAACGCACCCGCGACGTTTCAAAGATTAATGAACACCGTGCTGTCAGGCCTACAAGGAATGAAATGTTTCGTATATTTAGACGATATAGTCGTTTACGGACGCTCGTTAAAGGAGCACCAAGAGCGACTGGAACTCGTGTTTGAACGCATACGAGAGAGTGGCCTAAAACTTCAACCCAACAAGTGTGAATTTCTACGCAAGGAAACAATATACTTAGGACACATAATAACCGAAAACGGCATCAAACCAGACCCGTCAAAACTAGATGCCGTCCGAAACTTCCCAATACCCAAAGGAGTCAAAGACGTACAATCCTTCCTAGGCTTAGCTGGATATTACAGGAGATTTATAGACCATTTCTCACAAATCGCGAAACCACTAACACAACTATTGAAGAAAGACCAAACATTCAGATGGACCGCACAGGAGCAAGAAGCCCTCGAGATTCTAAAAGAAAAACTAACGACAGCACCGATATTACAATACCCAGATTTTTCGAAAGCGTTTGTTCTAACAACGGACGCTTCCGGAAAAGCGATAGGAGCGGTACTATTGCAAGGAAAAATAGGACAAGACTTGCCGCTAGCATACGCGAGCAGGGTATTAAACAAGGCGGAAGAAAATTACAGCACAATCGAAAAAGAACTGCTAGCTATCGTATGGGCGACGCAACATTTCAGACCATACGTATACGGCACCAAATTCAAAATCGTGACGGACCACAAGCCACTTACTTGGCTTTTTAACGTAAAGGACCCCGATTCTAGATTAATGAGATGGAAGTTGAAATTAGCAGAATACGATTATAGCATAGAGTATAAGACGGGAAAAACGAATAAGAACGCGGACGCCCTCAGCAGAATGTTCGCGATAACGCGAGGAGCGAAACAAAAGATCAGCAGTGAAATAGTAGCCGACGCCAGTGAAGGCGCCAGCGAAGAAGAGGAGCCTCGGTCAGAAGAAAAAACGAGCGATAGAATATATACGGAGGACGATAAAAACCGACTACTGCGCGAATTCCATGACACACCCTTGGGAGGACACTTAGGGGTAAAGCGGACCCTAGAACGTATAAAACTAACTCATTCATGGCCAGGAATACGACAAGACGTAGAAAAATACATCTCCAGGTGTGAAAAATGTCAGAAAAACAAACTATTAAGAATAACCAAAGCTCCCATGGTAATTACAGACACTCCCACGGAACCATTCGAGAAATGTGCACTAGACATAGTAGGACCCTTACCCGAGACAAGCAGACGAAACAAATACGTGCTAACCTTTCAAGACCTACTAACCAAATTTAGTAAAGCCATACCCCTCGAGAATCAAGAAGCAAACACTGTAGCAAAGGAATTCGTCACTAAGATAATTTGCGAATACGGTATACCGCAACGGGTATTGACCGATCAAGGAACCAATTTCCTAAGCCAGGTCTTCAAAAACGTCTGCAAATTGCTCAAAATCGAGGAAATTCAAACCACAGCCTACCACCCACAGTCAAACGGAGCTCTAGAAAGAAGCCATCGTACACTAGCCGAATACTTAAAGAGTTTTATCGCGGAAGACCAGACTGATTGGGATGAATGGCTACCGTACGCGATGTTTACATACAACACTACACCTCACACGTCTACCAGCTACACGCCCTACGAACTCGTTTTTGGGAAACAAGCTACCCTGCCGACCTCACTAAACCAGGCACCGCAATTAACATATACCTACGACAAATACGCTGAAGAATTACGCGAAAGACTACGGTCTACAAATAGCATTGCGCGCGAAACCATAGGGATCAATAAAAACAAATCAAAAAAGCTATACGATAAAAAGACAGCTAACAGATCTTTCAAAATTGGGGACCAAGTACTTCTACATGACGAGACTGTGAGACGCGGGCGATCAAGGAAACTAACACCCGCGTGGATAGGCCCGTACACAATCCAAAACACGCACGATAATAATAACTATACTATAAATAAAGGACGACGAACACTCCGCGTACACGCAAACCGACTTAAACATTTTATAGAATAGGACAGGAATAGGGAAACGGTCGCAGCAATGAAGGAAAGTAACGGCGCGCAACAATCATAAAAAGGAAAAAACAGAATATATTCTATCCAACAAAAAAAAGGGGAGGGAGAGAAATGAAAAGGACGAGCAGCATCATTCCTCGATAGCCGCAGCTGCAAGGGCAGCCTCAAAGAGGGCCCACAACCTGGGACGCGGGGCGGGTCCACCAACACAATCTCCATGGCGCTCTAAAACAGTAACCAGACGCGAAACAATCAAAATAAAGGACTGTATTACGAATGAATAACACTCAAAAAAAAAAAAAAAAAAAAAAAAAAAAAAAACCACTGGATACTCACCGAAAAGCGCCCTTATGCCCCACGCGTCCTCCTCGTCCACCCACTCGGCATTTTCTGCCATAAAGTGGCGTCGCGCCGAACGGTACTCCCGTATCGCCCGACGATACCGGAAATTTAAATAACCTGGCGGCGCCGGGTACTCCAAGCTCTGAAAGAAAAACAGGCGGATTCAAACAAAAACAAACTCCTCACCACGCACGTCACAAAGCACTCAATAACTTGCACTAAACATACCAACAAAAACATCGCGAGCTCGCGCGGAATGGTCAAGAGAGACAACATCTCGAACGACAAACCAGAACGAAATGAGAAGCGAAGAGACAATCGAGTCCCTTGCGAAGACGAATCGTCTTACGTTAGCAAAAACTTTATCTCATGCACGCATAGCATACGCAGGACAAGAGACTTCGCGACGAACGGAACGAAGCACCGACTACACCTCGACATTATATTTTGCAGGATTACCGTCCTACAAACAACGATACTACTCATAGGAGGGACAACCCCCGATACAGATTTCGCTATAAAAGAATTCAAAGACCACCCCGGCATTTACTTCGAGAACCTAGGCGATCTACAAATTTATCGAGATAGCTGGAAGTTAGTATTACACGTAGACATATCTTACATATACCGACGCGAAGCGAACCTTCAAGCTGCACTATATGACATACTTGCGCAATGTAAAAAACCCTCTACCGACAACTTACAAAAATTCTGCAAAACATTCGCCGCGAAAATTCAAGACAAGGTAGGCCGCATCACCAAACTCCTTACCTACGTCCAGCAAACTATAAGCTCAGCACAAAAACAGCGCCGAGGACTAATAGACGGATTAGGTTACATAGGCAAATCACTTTTCGGACTAATGGATTCCGAGGACAGAAAGAAAATCAACGACCAAATAGACTTTTTAAAAGGACAGAATAACAAACTAAAAAATACAATCAAAGGACAAATGCAAATTGTAAGGGCCAACGCCGAACTTCTCAACGAAACTATACATAACGTACAAGACAACGAAAAAACACTCTTGAACGCGACTTGGCAAATTCAATATTTACTACAACAATCAACCGACATTATTAACTTCCGAGAGACAGTAGACGAACACCTCATACTAATAAACAGCGTCGCGGAAACACTATTACGCGACACACAAGACCTGTTAGAATTCATTATGGATATAAAAAAGGGAGTCCTTAACCCACGATTAATACCACCAGCGCAAATAATAACATACCTCACTTCCGCACTCCCACACATTCCGAAAGGACTAGACTTTCCTATCCGGATAAAATTAGAAAACATGCACGTCCTATATGAGATCTTAACACTCTCCGCATTTTTCGGATACCAAATCAATCACTGTAGTACTAGACATTCCATTGTTGAGCGCAAAGAAATTTAAATTGAGTAAGGTACACCCGGTACCCGCGAAAGTAAACGAATCGTTCTACGCGTATATAGAACCCCTCGACCCATACGTGGTACTTGACACCTCGGTGCAAGATTATATACAACTAAGTAAACAAGACTTAGCCGAATGTAAAACTATAAACGATCTATACCTCTGTACATCTAATCACCCGATGTTCAAAGCGATACCATACGGACCTTGCGAAGTACAGTTGTACACAAAATTAACGCAAAAACCAAACAATTGTAAAGTACGGATAATGACACTGAATCACACGATCCTGATAGAATTGCAACAACCGGGCACGTGGATTTATATCGCGCCGAAACCGATACAACTAGCAGCAACCTGCGACGACAAAGGCACAAACATGTATAGCATTAAGGACTCTGGTATCATAACGATAAGAAATAAATGTACAATCACGATCGCTGAATTCACAATAGAAACTGGAAACCAATACGGGATGGAAAAAACATGGAATTACTTACCTGGTTACAATTTGTCACTAGGCCAAATTACGCTTCCACAGACCACTGTAAATTCGTATCGACATACCAATTTCGAACTTAAAAGAATAATCAAACATCCGGAAGAATTAAATAAAGTTAGCAAAAAATTAGAACACTTACAAAACGAGTTAGAAAAACCCGAGATTATACCAACCGAGTATCACTATAGCTTCTTTACACTATCCTCTGCGACAGGACTTATAACTATTACACTATGTATCTTCACACTTTACAAATGCATTGTACGCTGCAAAGCAAGAACACCACGACACTGTACCACAGACAACACGAGTCGCGACAAAACCACACAAAAACCCGAAGCAATAATCAAAATAGTTAGTAAGGAAGAAACGCCTTCCACCAATTCCCTTTGAAATATTATAATCATTATAAACAAATTATTATCACTATATTATACAGGGTGTCCCAAAAATGTCGGACTTCCTTGAAAGGGGTTACTCAGGGGGTGATTTGAAACAACTTTTTCCTTAGCGAAAATATTGTCCGAAGCTTCGTTAAGGAGATATTAACCAAAAACCCCGACCAATCAGAGCGCGCGCCTTCCGCCTGAGTTCCCGCGGTAGCGTTGGCTACGAGGTAGGCGACCGCGCTTGTGCTACGAACGTACGAACAAGCAAGTCGGCATGCATCGAAAGAAACCGCGTTACACATTTTTTTTTTAAAGCAGAATCTTAAATAAGAATAATTTGATGTGAGAGGACAAGAAGTACGTAAATTTCGTTTTTAAATAGGGCATAAACGAAAAGCTAACGTAACAGAAAATGTACGACAAGTGATCGTAATTCGTTATTGAGGTAAAAATCCGTAGTTTAAGAACGGCCAACACAACTAAATTTAAAAAATAATATTAGGTGTATGAATAAATTCTTTCCGACTGGAATTTCTATCGCGGTGGTATTCAGAAGCTGCCAGAAAAATGGCAAAAGGTAATGAACAATAATGGAAATTATTGCGATGACCGAGTTGTTTTCATATTTTTTAAATCGAACTGTTATTGTACCCTAAAATCGGAAAGAATTTATTTTCACACCTAATAATCACCAATAAATTAAAGAAAACTCACCCTTTCGGACATTCCTTTCCTTGCTTTCCTTCCATTTTCGGAAACCTGTCACTAGGCCACTGTACCGATCCTGGTCATCGGCGTCCAGTGCTCAGCTGATCGCAGGGTCAATGTACCGAATATTCACTTCACTGCACGGCTACTAACACTGATCACTGAATTTATTTTTCACGGAACGTGTTGTTCCTACGTTATAAAAATTGGTGGCCGTGAAAGGGGCCGATTACTGTTAATTACTGGGACGAGATTACTACTATTACCCGGCGAAAAGAAAACTCGTGGCAGACTGTCTCGGGCTGTGCAGTCCGCTTCTGTGCAGCGATCAGATACGGATCCGACCGACGATCGTCAAAACAAAAGCGTAGGCTACGTTTGGTCAAATCGCTCTATCCCACTCGATCTCGTGTTTCGTTCGTTCTCTTCGTCGCGCGGTGTGACAATGTATGTGGCAACTTCAGCCAATAACCAAAATACGTGTGCCCCGTCTTTAAAAGTGTGCCCAAATAGGTGACTCGACCAATCGTCACAGCAGCGGACTGCACAGCCCGAAACAGTCTGCCACGAGTTTTCTTTTCGCCGGGTAATAGTAGTAATCTCGTCCCAGTAATTAACAGTAATCGGCCCCTTTCACGGCCACCAATTTTTATAACGTAGGAACAACACGTTCCGTGAAAAATAAATTCAGTGATCAGTGTTAGTAGCCGTGCAGTGAAGTGAATATTCGGTACATTGACCCTGCGATCAGCTGAGCACTGGACGCCGATGACCAGGATCGGTACAGTGGCCTAGTGACACAGGTTTCCGAAAATGGAAGGAAAGCAAGGAAAGGAATGTCCGAAAGGGTGAGTTTTCTTTAATTTATTGGTGATTATTAGGTGTGAAAATAAATTCTTTCCGATTTTAGGGTACAATAACAGTTCGATTTAAAAAATATGAAAACAACTCGATCATCGCAATAATTTCCATTATTGTTCATTACCTTTTGCCATTTTTCTGGCAGCTTCTGAATACCACCGCGATAGAAATTCCAGTCGGAAAGAATTTATTCATACACCTAATATTATTTTTTAAATTTAGTTGTGTTGGCCGTTCTTAAACTACGGATTTTTACCTCAATAACGAATTACGATCACTTGTCATACATTTTCTGTTACGTTAGCTTTTCGTTTATGCCTTATTTAAAAACGAAATTTACGTACTTCTTGTCCTCTCACTTCAAATTATTCTTATTTAAGATTCTGCTTTAAAAAAAAAATGTGTAACACGGTTTCCTTCGATGCTTGCCAAGATGCTTGTTCGTACGTTCGTAGCACAAGCGCGGTCGCCTACCTCGTAGCCAACGCTACCGCGGGAACTCAGGCGGAAGGCGCGCGCTCTGATTGGTCGGGGTTTTTGCTTAATATCTCCTTAACGAAGCTTCGGACAATATTTTCGCTAAGGAAAAAGTTGTTTCAAATCACCCCCTGAGTCACCCATTTCAAGGAAACGCGACATTTTTGGGACACCCTGTATAAATCTCATATACATCTAACTAAATTTATATTCGGTGCCTACAAAACGTTCCAGCTACGCCAAACTATCACACTGAACCATACAGTCGACTACCTAAAATATATTCGAGTTACCCGAAGCACATTCGAGCGGCTCGAAAAAATCGAGCTACCCGAAACACATTCGAGCGGCTCGTAAAAATCGAGCTACCCGAAACATTCGGGTTACTCGAAACCGTTCGAGTCTCGGCTCGGCTCGGATATTCAAGCCGAGCCAGGCTCGGCTCGGTTGTTTCGAGTCTCGAAACAGCTCTAGTCCGCGCACCCGGGGTTCCGATCCTTCGCGATCCTGACCCGGTACGCTGCGAAGGATCCGTGGGACGTCAGAAGCTGCGTCAGCTCATAACTCAGCTGGCAGCACTGCCCAGCTTCATCCAGGAAGGACCTAACTGAACGAATCAGTTTCTTGGTCCAGTTTCCTGGGTCGAACCGGTCCCAGTTCTCCTGCCACTCCTCGATTGCTCCCTCAAGGGTCCTTTTCTTGTGGTCGGCCAGCCTGCTAGCCCGGGCCTCAGGGTTCTCACTGGGGTCCCCACCTGTCCCCCCCTTTGTCTTTTCTTCATACAAGGCCCTAAGCGTCTCCGCCTTGATAGGGATGGGCATTCTGCCCGCTAGGACGCATAGTGCCTCCGTCCTATACGCTGTGGTAGATCTTACCAGCGCCACTTTTTGTGCCCTCCTCAGGAGGGTCCTATTTACTTTAATGGTCAGGGCCCTCGCCCAGACCGGGGCCGCGTATAGGACGATGGACTCCCAGACCGAATAATAAAGGCGTCTCGTGTGTCGGGAGGGCCCTCTCGTATTCGGGAGCAGGGCAGCAAGAGCCCCCAGCACCCTGTATCCCCGACTCGCCGCCTCCTCAATGTGCATCCTAAATCTTCTGCTGCAATCGAGCGTGATTCCTAGATACTTTAGAGAGTGGGCCGAAGTGACGGTGGTCCCCAGTATTCCAAAGTCCCGAATCTTATCACTTCGTAGCCCTGCCAGGACCACCACCTCCGTCTTGTCGGTGGCTATCTCTAGGCCCGCGGACGCGAACCATCGCTGGACCTTTCCCATCGTACTCTCCATCATATTCTCCAGTTGGGTGGTGTCTCTAGCGGAGAACACTGTCGCCAGGTCGTCCGCTTAGGGTTATAGCCCTGGTAAATCTGCCCCCTTCCAGGGCCTTAATAAGGCCGTCGTAGACGATATTCCAGAGGAACGGTCCGAGGGCCGACCCCTGGGGGACCCCTGCCTCGATCGGGGTACTAATTTGGGCGAACGGGGTATGCACGGTGGCCCATCGGTCAGAGAAGTATCCCCGCACCACCTCGATCACCGCCTGCGCCGCGCCCCTCCTCTTGAGCTCCTCCAAGATTAGATCCCAGCGGAGCGAGTTGAACACGTTCTTCACGTCCACCGTGACCAGGACGCAGAGCCTTTTCTTTGTGGTGCCTACGCATCCCGCTGCAAAGCGCATCACCTCTGTGGCGGCCTCGATAGTCCCCGTCCCCCTCCTAAAGCCGAACTGCATCGGATGGAACGGGTCCCGGCCTATCTGATCCTCTATGACCTCTTTCATCACATGCTCCCATACCATACTCAAGGCTGGGAGCACACTAATGGGCCGATATGCCCCGGGGGACATGGGGTCCTTCCCCGGCTTTGGGATTAACACAACCCTGGCCCTTTTCCCGGCCGGGGGGATGGCTCCCCTCCGCACCGTGTCCCTAAACGCCTCCAGGAGGTCGTGTTGGAAGGCCCTGGACACGCAAGCCACCATTGCGGTGGGGACCGAGTCAAGTCCCGGGGCCTTATTGACCTTGATCTTGTCCACGGCCTCCCTAATCCGCCTCTCATCTATAGCCTCAATAGATCTTTCCATGTCCCCCGCTACCACTCTGCCGCCAGCCGGCGGTCTCCTGGGGGTCGCCGGGGTCAGGCGGGGGGAGGGCGGGGACACAACGAACAGGTGCTTTATGATCCTCTGGACCTGGGTCGGTGTTGGCACCATCTTATGGGGGTGGCCCTTTAATTTCGTCATGACGACCTTTTAGGGCTTTCCCCATGGGTCGCAGTCTACTAGGGAATATAATTCCCTCCATTGGGCCTCCTTGGCCTTCCAGATCAAGCGCTGCACATTCTTCCGCGCGGCGGCGTAGGCCTCCCCCGCCTCCTCGGCTTCAGGGGACCCCTTCTTCCTCCTCCTCTGCGCCCATCTTCTAGTCCGGAATGCATTCCGCCTTGCTTCGGCAATCTCCTCGTTCCACCAGCTGTTGAGTCTACGGGTGCCCCGAGGGAGTGTTTTCATAGGGAGTTCAGACCTCGTCAC
The DNA here is from genome assembly GCA_963932275.1 of Andrena praecox. NCBI lineage: Eukaryota > Metazoa > Arthropoda > Insecta > Hymenoptera > Andrenidae > Andrena > Andrena praecox. The sequence goes on along the minus strand of OZ010729.1, from coordinate 34,252,061 downwards.
TTCCTCCATTACCCTTTGGAGCCTATCGGCCCTGGGCTCTTCGGGCTCTCCCACACCATTTAGGCCGCCTGGGGAGTCCACCCGGGGGCTGGGTCGGGGTTGAGTAAGGGACTCATATGTCCGGATGATTGCGTCGGCATCCATATCCTTGGTGGAAAACCGCGGCCATGTGGGGGGGGGGGGCGGCAATACGCCCCACCTTCCTGATACTGTGGGCCACATAGAGGTGGTCCGAGAAGGTGCCCCTCCTCAGGACTTCACTCTTAATTCCCCGGGCCGTTACTGGGTCAACCGACATTATGTCGATGAAGGACCTCTCTTTATCCCGTTCGAACGTGTGGGTGTATTTATCCGGGATCTTGACTGGGACGAGTCCATGTCTTCCGAACAGCTCCAGGAGTTCACCACCCTTCCTATCCACTTTCCTCCCCCCCCCCAAGCCGGGGATCTCGTGTTTAGGTCCCCCGTAAGGGTAACCCCTATCCCCGGGAGCCTAGCCTCGACCAGGATCCCCTCCAGGGTATCGAGGTACGTGGCAAATTGCGCCAGTTTATTCCTGGGGGGCAATAGCAACTAATAAACAGCCTGCCCTCCCAGGCCACCGCAACGATTCCATCGGCACTCAGGGGGCGAGACAGAGTGGGGAAGTGGCCATTAAACCCGGTGACCCAGATTGATGAGTCACCGGTCGCGTCGTTGTACCAGAACCCCAGCTGCCGGTATGGTTCGGATATAATTACCACGTCCACTTTCAGGAGAGACACGTTGTGTTCCATGTTATATTGGGCTAGCCTACACCTATTCAGGTTGATCTGCCAAACCCTAAGGGCCATTTAGAGCTGCTACGTTATGTCCCCTATCCTCCGTCCTGGGTCTCGCTCTGTTATGGGGGCAGGTTAGGGACGCGGTTACGTGCGCAGCCCTAGTCCCGGTGGCGCCCTCTCTGGCACATATAGCGCACTTAGGGGGGTTGGGGCATCCCCCAATTAGGTGGTCTCCTGCTCCGCATCTTCTGCAGGTCTTGTTACCCCCCCCCCCCCCCGCTACAATCCCTCGCCATGTGCCCGAGCAGCTGGCACCTTTAGCACCTTGTCAGTTTCGGTAGAAGCCTGGCCCATACCCAGGTGAGGCCCGTCCTAAATCTTACCCCCTCCGGGCCCCACTTCATGTCGTTGGTGGGTACATCCACCACCGCCGTCTGTGTTCCCCCTTGTCCTAGTCTTAGGAGCTTCAGGGTCAGATTATCCGGTGGCAGTTTCAGGGCAGCCCCGAGGTCTCGCAAGATCTCTGGACCTTCCACCACCGGATCGAGGCCCCTAATTTCCACAGCCGTTTTGGCCCGGAGCGGGGAACAACTCAGCCCCGAGTCGATCTTTAACCTAATATTGGTTGCGATAGCCTCCAAGCTGGCACCTTTTTCCACCTCAAGGAGGATGTGCCCCAGCCTGGTTTTCCTTACCCCCTTGACCCCGGCCAGGGTCTCCCTGCCCTTCGACAGCAGGATCTTGTACGTCTCGATATAAGAGGCAGAGGGGGGGACCTTTACCAACACGGCCTCGGGTCTCTTCCTCATGCGGGGGGGGGGGGGCTTGGGCTTAGGCTTGGGTTTGGCGGGGGCCGCCGGGCCATTACGGGGGTCGGCCGCCCACAGGCCCCCTACCGGGTGTTGCAACCCCTGTTGGTGTTGTTGCCCCTGGTGCCCTTGCTGCTCCTCCAGCGGCCCCTTCAGCTGTCGCGTCTGTTGCAGTTGCTGTTGCTGTCGATGCTGTTGCGCCTCCGTCTGTGCAGCGCCCGGGTGCTGCTGGTATACTAGCTGTTGTTATGTATATACGCTCTAAGCAATAAATATAACCCATAACCACAAATCCAAACGACTTGAAATCAGCCACTCGCGATCTATTTTTAGAAAACGACAAAAAGCCGCTGCGTTCAGGTCGCTAGTCGCATCGCGATTTGAAATTAAATAAAAGATATTTCTAAAGAAGTCAGAGGTGCGAAATGTAAATCCATAAACACTAAAAACTAGAAAAAAAATATATAAAAAAAATTTATGTTATACGATTTTATTAAAAATGCACTAAAGACTAAAAGATAAGTCTTTTCTTGTACTGCAATTTCGATGGTGTTTTTTTTTTCACTTTAAATAAAAATCGTGAAGCACGATTTTTCATAACAGAATATGAATCAATTTAATACAGCATCAAGCGTCGAAATGAATTTGTTGTGAGATACCCTGCTCCACGATTTTATTTAAATTGAAAAAACACCATCGAAATTGCAGTACAAGAAAAGAATTATTATTTTGTAGTTTTGGTGAATTTTTAATAAATTTTACATTATAAAAGATAAATAAAAATATATCTAATGAAACTATTAATTAAAAGTATTAAGAATTAATAATACCCTTTGCCGTGGCTGGATTTCGCACCGGCTGCTGTGCCACTGCCACCACGGCAGCCGAATGGCTGCCACTGGCAACCGCCATGAGGACATCGTCATCCGAATCTGAAAAAATAAATTAAAATAAATGTATATATAAATTTCTTTTTTTATTAACTAATTAATTCTTCTGTAAGTTTATATGAATCTTACCGGCCAGTAGGGCGGCCTCCTGTGTATTCTAAAAAAATAATAAACAATTAATTAGTAAGAAAGATCCAGAGTTCATAGGAAATACATGTAAATCCTGTGACGAACACGAATAAAAATTTCTCACGAATAAAACTAAGGAATAAAAATAAAAATTCTCACCCACCGCTATCAAGATTATGAATAACAATAACTGTGCTATGAGTATATGAATAGTATGGTATTTTAATATTTACTTACGGTATGTTCATCCGCCGAGTTCATTGCTGTTCGTTCGTATTATAGCTTCTCTCTGAAGCTGGCCTAGATGCCAGGTAAACATTCGACGATCAAAGAGCACTTTTTAATTAATATCGATCTCTCGAAATTCTTAATTACGTTTTGTGTTAAGTAAAGGTGTGTTTAGACCAAAAGAACGAATGCTCGTTCGCCCCCCCCCCCCCACTTCGACAAAATTCGTGCTCATTTAGTATCAAATTTAAACCAATTCCACCAATCCAATTGTCTTGTAGCTTTGCAGGCGTGCGTAGTTTGGATGACAATATAATATATTGTTAAAAAAAATAACCCCGAGGGGGTGAAAAAATTATCCAGTCATCAATAAACACTACAAAATGTGTGAAATCCCCACAAAATTACCTTTTTTAAAAAAAGGTACAAAAAAGAGCGCCAATTAACACAATAGAGTAATAACATATTACATTAAACTTAGGGCTGTTCGGGTGCTCGAATATTCGGGCGGCTTGAAGTTCGGACCAAGCCGGGACTCGGTTTCCGAGCCGAGCCGGATACCCGTCAAATTCGGGCGGCCCGAAAAATCCGAGTAGCTCGAATTTGTTTCGGGCGACTTGAAAAATCCAGGTAGTCCGAATCGTTTCGGGCCGCTCGGAAGAATCGGATAGCCCGCATTGTTTCGGGCCGCTCGAAAGAAGGGGCTACCTCGAAAGAAGGGGCTAGCTCGAATTGTTTCGGGTGACTCGGAAAATTCGTACGCCTTGTACGCATTGTTCGAACCACATTCAAGGCGTACGGATTTTCCGAGTCACCCGAAACAATTCGAGCTAGCCCCTTCTTTCGAGCGGCCCGAAACAATTCGGGCTAAGTTATGTTCTAACACTGATCCAATAAATTTAAATTTCGAATTTATTTTAGTTCGAAATGTTCCAACTAAAAAAAAAATTATCTGGGAAGATTAAAAAAATATTTGAAGCTTTAATATGGTTGAAAAACAATAACCCTTTATATTCTGAAATTGTACTGCCCGATATTCATGATAAATTGTTTTTAGGGAATTTGGATAATGTACAATATGTAATGCAAAAATCAGAAAATGATACAAGTGATGACTGTGAACCATTAAATAATTTAGAATTACATGTGAAAGAGATAAAAGATCATGTAGAACTTGCATTGGACGATCAGCGCAAGGCAATGCTAACTCAAAAAGATAAAGATAATAGCTATTATGGGCAATATACTATATATCCTCTACATGAAATAAAAGAAAATCAAACTGCGACTGCTTTATATCAAATGTTAAAAATTCAGGACATACCTTTAGATAATCGTGAAAAGATTTTAGATTTGATGTGTTTTCCAGATTTATTTCCATTTGGTTCTAATGGACAATGTGATGGATGTAGACCGATCAAACTTCAAGAGCACGAATTTATTAAATGTCGTTTGACATCTAAGCATCCACAATTTAGATTAAATCAACAATATTTGCTTTATTTATGAAATAACGCGAATATTCGTCAGTTGCGTCGTGGAATTTATCTTAAAATGAATATAACTGATACACGAATTCGTTACACAGCTGCGGAGTATTTAGAGGCTATGTCGAAAGAAGCGTTGGAGTCCAACTTAAATTCAATGTTTCTTCGCTTCGAAATACGAAACAATATTGGCGTAGACCGAGAATAATTTGTGAAGATAAAATGTAACATCTAGATGTCGACGGCCTGGAAGTCAAATACTTGGCGTGGCCAGGCATGGTCAAGGTGTCGATAAATAAGAATTATTGAAAAACGCAAAACAATGAAAGTGTACTCATATTGTCAGAGTTTCAAAATTAACAAATTATCTGAAAGCCTGGGAAAGGGAAGGTATGGGTATTGGTGAACTGAGAATACCTTGCCTGGCCACGCCAAGTATTTGGCTTCCAGGCCGCGAACATCTAGATGTTACATTTTATCTGCACAAATTATTAAAATGACCGCGATATGAGTAATGGAATGTATGAACACAGCATTTTAGCTGTGTATATGTAGTTGTGTCATCTTAAGCGCAGTTGGAAAGCACCTTTATGTACTTGCAGCACATTTTGATTCACATCTTTTTTTATATTGTATATTTTCTTCTATTTTTTTTGTGATTTATTTGTTTCATGTACTTGGCGTATTTTTTTACTTTTTGTAAGGTATATATAATATATATATATATACTTGGAATACTCGGAATAGCGCAAAGCAGCTCAGCGAGTGTACTTTATTTATTTTTTGATTAAGGATAAATTCTACGTAAGTTTAACAACTACGAAATGAAACCATACGCACTGCATTGCCGATCTATATGTATTTTATATGTATAGTACTTTGTGTACAGTACACTCATTCAAAGTAACGAATGAAAATTAACTTTATTTCTGTTTTTCACTTCGCTTCTTCGTCTTCTCCCCTTTTCTCTACATAGGTATATGTATTCCATATCGATTGGATTAATTTGATTTGTGGTTACAGGCTGATTTCAAGTCTTTAGAATTTGTGGTTATGGGTTATGGTTGCAACTCAATGGTACAACGATACATATTTGTAAAAACACGTGGCATCTCAAATTTTGACAACCTACCTCAGACTTGGGAATTAAGTGATCTTTTCGGCCGAGTTTCAGAGGCGACGCCTCCTTTCTCCCGCCGCGCGTCTTGGCCCCCGCGGCGGCCCAGAAGCCTCGAGCGCCTCAGGCCCGTACCATATGAACCGCGCGTGGCGCGTTGACAAAACAAAAACGCATCGACAATCGTGCTCTATGGGCCGATGTGGGAACCTATTGATACAATGTCGCCCTAATACGCCACGCGCGGTTCACGTGGTACAGGCCTGAGGCGCTCCAAGCTGCTGGGCCGCCGCGGGGGCCAAGACGCGCGGCAGGAGAAAGGAGGCGTTGCCTCTGAAATTCGGCCGAAAAGATCACTTAATTCCCAAGCCCGACCTACCTTATTTGACACTCGTCAGGTTATAATCTGACTGTAAGCTGTCAAAATTTGGAGTAGATTGCATAGTGAAGATAGCGATTGACGAACGAAACATGTATTAGTTCGTTTTGGCTGAAGGTGTGCGTGTAACGCGTATACGTATTATGTTGACGAAAATTTGGCTGAAGGAGAATCAGAAGACGAAGAAAATCTTACCGTCTCCGACTGATTCATGAGACGATATTATGATATCTCTGTCATGCGTGGACAGATTTTATTGAAATTTGGTCTTATTCGAAAGCTTATATGCGGTTTCCATAAGAAAAATGCCATTAAATTTAGAAAATATTGCAGGCGTCATGAGATATTAATGAAATAAGTTTCAGGTTAGGTTGGAATAGCCGTTTCTCGAGTAAATGATAGCGGTAGCGACAGTCGACATATACAGGGTGTCTTTCCTGTACTTGGCGTCGAGACGCTACCGCGTCTCTAGATCGGTTGTGTTTTACCGACAGTCGGTTTTTACCGGTTCGAATCCCCGTGGGACGTTACAACTACGAAAACAAACGGTCTGCACCGCATTGCCGATCTATGTATATTTATGTATAGTACTGTTGCGAGCACCGGGTATAGGCCCGTGCATAGCCTACTGGTGCTCGCAGCAGAAGACAACAGAAGGTCGGCCTCCGTCAAGAGGACGATCAGGAGGCCGACAAGAAGAGAGTCAGCGTTCGGACGTACGGAGAACATCACTGTACACAAGAATAGATAACGGTCGTTTAAAGTGTGTACGTGTGTCTTTATTATACCCGTTGCGTCGGGGTGGCCGGTACGGGAAACGCCCCGACGCAACAGTACTTTGTGTATAGTACAAGAAACACTGATAAATTCATGCATTATCAAAGGTGTCCATGTATCAAAATAACTGAATAAGTATGTATACGAAATCCTTTCTGCAAAATTATGCGTAGGTTCATGACCGGGGCTAATTGACTAACGAGGTTAGTTGACTAATTTCCTTTAATTCCTGTATTATGGAATAAATTATGCTGCGATTCGCGATATTGGAGCATATGAACGACCAGCTTGCCATTTAATGTGTCGCCGTGACAAAAACTTGCGTGTTCTATCAGTGAGAATGAAAAACCTAAAAAGGTCGGGGGCCGTAAATATTTTTGTTTCAACTATTTATGAATTTTTGTCCACTGAGTAGGTACTGCTTGATGTTTTGTCATGAATATTTTGTGGAAACATGATGCATTGACTATAATTTACGGTATTTTATTTCATCCGGTGCCGGGAGGTTTTGTACGTACGGCCCTTAACATGTTAACAATGTCGGACGGGGTTACTTGACTAAGCATAGGAATACCACTAAAAATTGTATTTTTTATCCTCAAGATACAGTCGAGGCAAAGAGTTTAGCTGCTCAAGTCCACTTCCCCCACCACAAAATCCTTCCAAATTCACCCCTACCAGTTTTACATCCTATCCTCCCTTCAAACTCTCAAGCCTCGACATCTCGACGAATCCAGAAGGCAAACGTAATTATGGAATTGAATAATTTCTAATTATCTACGTCGCGGAAATCGGGATTCACATTATCTGCAAGACAGACAAGTAGGGTTATGCGCGAAGTGCGAATGTTTAGCGTCTTGTTTAGTAGATAATAATTTAATACATATTTTCTTATAAATGTTAATGTTCGCAAGAGCATGCATGATCGCCTAGGGTGTGTACTGTGTGGAGATGGAGCTGAAGTAAGTATCGCATGTATCCTGTTTATTCATACGTTACGTTTAATTTTATACTAATATTGTGTTTGTTTTCAGCGCTCACACAACAGGGGACATGATGATTCTACACAAAAATGAAGTCGAAAATATTGAATGGAATTTTCTGATATCGCCCCTACTATTTAAGCACCAGTGGTTACGGGACGTGTATTTGTAAATGTAAATGTTGAAAGTCCCTCTTTGGATTTATATGCGCTACTTATATTATGTTGTAACAATTGTAATCACCGATCCTGTATATTTTTATATAATAAATAAATACCTTTTGATATAAGTAGAATTAATTATTTAATAAATTTCAGAATCTGCTTCCTGATTATGTAAGGGTATGGATACACCTATAGCAATCACGGTATACATGTGTTGGTGTATAGGGACGTCCACGTGATGTCACGCGCAGGGAATTGTTTGGCAATTGTGGCCTTCAGATGGCGCTGTTGGATGGTCAGGCGGGCATTAAACGTTACATTTTCACATTGGTATCAATCAGATAACGGATTGTGTAAACAGTGTACAGGAAATGATATTATGTTTAAGAATGAATTAATATTGACGAAAGATATAGTTATTATTCGTTTACTATTATTTTCATTACAAGATGATAAAATAGTCAAAGCAATACGTAAATTTAATATATGTACTTTGTTAAAGTAATGAATGCTATATTTCATAGTGGTTCATGTATTGAGGATGGCCATTACACCAGTACATGTAAAGAAGAAGGAATGACTAGTAGTTGGATTGAAGCTGATGACGTGCAAATTAAAAAAAGGCAATGGCCCAGAGGCGCTAAAGATCTTTATAGTTTGTTCTTACAAAAAATTGATAGTAAATAAATTAACCAATTGCGCCAATTAGATAATTGGTCATCAATAAAACTACAAAATGTGCGAAATCCCCACAAAATTACCTTTTGTAAAAAAAGGTACAAAAAGAGCGCCAAGTATATAATCCATTCAAAAAGAATCACGTTTAAAAACATTGTCGTAAATTAATATAAATTTATTAATGTGCTATATTTTTTAACTTCAGAAAAGTAATAATATACCAAAATTGCGCCAATTATCACAATGACTATTTATACAATGAAAAAAATGTATTAAATAATATTAAGCAGATATATTTTAATACAAATAAATATTTTAATACGAATAAATATTTTATTCAAAATACTTGGCGCTGCTCTCCGAAAAAAATATTAATTGTCTTGGTTAATAAATAAAACAAGACAAGACACCACTAAGACAAGAAAGAAAGAAAAAGATTTTAATGCAATTTATACATATTTATTCAGTTTAGCAACATCAATTTGGAGAGCAGCTTAATTCCGTTTCTGAACCTCCGTATTCCACTTCCACCCCGGAACTAAATATGACAAGTATTTTAGAGAAAACAGTTATTGTATGTTGATGTATGAAATGTTATCTTGTTATGCTAATTTTAGTTCTAACATATGTATCTCATTGTCAGAAGATAAAGAATATAGAAGTGATTCTCAAACAATTATTTTGCGTCTTAGCTTTTGTCAGTAAGTGTAGTTCTCTATGGGAAACTGGGGACTAAATTTTTTTCTTGATTTTAGTTGAATACTGATCGTGGTCATAAAAGAAGGAGTCCTGAAAATATCACCTCAATGATACAATCATTTGATGAGAAAATTTTTAACTTCACTCAACTTACCCACGAAGAGACAATAATGGATTTAAATAATGGAGATGGAGACGATATTATTGCAGTTAATGTTAGTCCAATGGAATATTGTCATTCCTTACTGTTGCCGCAGAGAAATAGACGACTACCTCAAATTGTAACAAAATATAGTCTGTACAAAGCTATTGAAATGTTTTCATTAAGTTCCTCTTCGTAAGTATATTTGAAATTTCAAACTTAAAACGAAGTTAGATTAGAAAATTCTGTACATAATTGTGGGATAATGTATGAGAATGATGCTTTACGCGGGTTTGTATTAAACTGAAAATGTATAGTTTTATTGCTTTATATATATATAGACGGACACACGAAGAATAAGTAACTTAAATTGAAAAGAACAGAAAAAGGAACAGCGATCCCGACTGTCCGGGGCTATCGTCTTTCGACTCCTCGTTTTAACGTCTGATAAATTTGAGTCTTAGCTCTCGACTAACGGCTGCAGTTTCGAGGCATCGCCTTTGTCGTCGCAAACGCACATACATACACACACAGGCATACAAACGCACATATGTAACGTTCGGCTGTCCGGGAACAACTGAGCGTCGCAAGGTCCCTGAGGGGAGAGCGGCGTCCCCTCAAGTATAGGATAGGTGGGGTTCTGTTCTACAGCTAAAGAGTAATATCTACGGCTTTTAAACTTAATAATGCTTATTTATTTAGTAAACAACTATGAAATAGTAACAATAACGATTAATATGCTTACAGACTATGAATATATATTCTTATTTTTGTGTTTTCTGTGTTTTTTGACTCTAATGCTACGAATATGTAAAATATGTATATTATGTATATTGCAGAGCTCGGCCGCTGCCGTTTCCGGAGCGAAGCTCGAGTACTCTTGGCAATTTCTGTAGTAAGATCGGCCGCTGCCGTTTCCGGAGCGAAGCTCGATTCTTTTGACAGAGTTCTGTTCTATGCTCTACAGACCTTGTTTTTACCAAGCACTTCGGCCGCTACCGTTTCCGGAGCGAAGCTCGATGGCTTTGCAAGAACGAGGTTCTATGACTTCAAATGAGCAAACCAAAGAGGAGCACCAGTAACTTTTATACACTGGAGATCCGCCGCTGCCGTTTCCGGAGCGAAGCTGAATCCCACTGGTTGAAACTTAAGCTGCCTCTAGGCTTGAGCATTCGTTGTCACTTGAGCGTATTCGTAGCTTGAATGTCCCGCTGTGCTGCGTGCGCCTCTATTTATACTGAGAAATTGGCGGGCTGGCGCATGCGCAGTGAGTCGCTGTTTGTTATTTCGTATTTTGCTTACTTATTACTTATTATTTTGTTTTGCACTTTTGCTAATACTTATAATTAATCATTTCTAATATTCCTATAATAATTGTTTTTCTAATAGTTATCTAAATTATAAATTATTCATAAAAGTCTTATAATACATTTACGCGGTAATAGAAAATAGGTTACATGGTAACGGAGATCGGTTCCTACTTTACCGGCGGTCGGTTTCTACCGGTTTGAGTCCCCGTGGGACGTTACACATACATACACACACCTTGGCTTCAAGGAGAGGCCAGTGTCGGCGACTGTTTATATTTTGTTGCCTGTTTCGACCATGACCGATAACTGCCGGTAATTTCGTTACCACATAATACATATTTACACATTGACCGTTGAATATGTATATAATACTTATATCAAAATATTTTAAAATTTACTATTGTGTTGTTTGTTTAATCTTTATTTTTTTTCAAAGAAACTTTAATTATCAAGATGTGTATATTAATTCCGTTACTTGTACCTTGAAACTATTTTTTATGAATTAATATCTATTCTTTTGAATGGTGTTTATTGTGTATATTTTGGACAGTTTATCTGTTACTTACATTTATATTCTGAGATAGAGGGTTAGACATCTAAAACTGGCTATCTGAGATATTTGTCTGCTTTTGATGATAGGAAAAAATGTTTCAGACAACTGTTGTGTGGTTCCAAGGGGGGTATACTCTGATGATAATAGTATTGTAAGTTTTTATTCATTTAAATATGCGTGCAAAAGTATTCAGCCACCCTTTAAAACAGAATAACATGTTTAAAATTGGTCCAAACGACTTGTGTTTTTTTAGAAGCTAGAATGATTAGCTTGCTAAGTGACGGTTTCGTCGTTTTGAAAAAAATTGCAATTGGTCGGAATAGCGAAAAAAATAGTAAATATCTTTTTTTTTTCAACTTTTTTATCTGAGCCCGTAATGAAAATTTGAAAAATGCCTTTTGCAGATTTAAGTGAGTTGTGTACATGCTGAAACTTTCATCGAAATCGGTCAACGCAGGTATGAGCTACAAACAGTTTGTACGCGCACTGTGGTGCCACGCACGTGAATACTGTACACGCGTTATAATTGTCGGCTCCCGACGATGGTTAGAAACTCGACGTGAAAAAAAGGGGACACTTGACCTGCACTGCATTAGTTGCGAACACAAAGAGATTTATTTTCCTTATCGCGATTGACACACGATATTGTACATTTTAATAAGATCCGTATATTCCTGCGTACGGACATGAAGAAACAACAGACTCGTCTCCAAGACACCACTGCGATTTCTGTCATGGCCAGGGATCGGCGAGCTTCGGCTATGCGCAGGCTACGCTAAACACGTCCAGGAGCGGTGGTAATGTGTGCGTGAATTGACGCCAGCGTGAAGGCGGCCAAGTGGCGACAACGCGAAGCGAATGTGACGTCACGAATGTACAGACGCCAGCGCCCTTTTTGGCCACGGGCGCGTACAGGTACTACTACTGCGTTTTTGTAGACGCCACGTGCGATTGTGAATCGAACATTTTTAATAGTTTTTCCAAGTTTTTCATTCAATTGAAATTATTATTTTGAGTTTTCTGTTACCTGCCACCAATCTTACATATATTTCAATTCATTTTATTAGAAGCAAGGACGTAAAGGACCTTATATTCTTGAATATTACCGCCATAATTCATCGCAGTCCAGTCACAGCGATGGAAGGGGAAACACCTACAGAAGCGGTGGCAATGGGTGCGTGAGACGCCACGATTGGAGACGAACCGACGCCAGCGCCAAGCGAGTGACGCTGCGGCCAACCAGCGTCGACAACATATGTCTCACGCACACATTACCACCGCTCCCTGTAGGTGTTTCCCCCTCCAATAGCTTCGATGGGCCACAGTGAGCTCCGGCTACATAGTCGAAAAGCGCCGGCGTTATGCTGGCTACAAGCTCATCCTGCTTAGTGACGTAAAAGCATGTGACGTCACATTCGCTTCGCGCTGGCGTCAATTCACGCACACATTACCAACCGCTCCTGTACGTGTTTAGCATAGCCGAAGCTCGCCGATCCCCGGTCACGGCCAAGAAGCCCGGCCTGTGCGATTGCCGCGCCAGCCGATGAGTGGCGCTCAACGGAACCCGCGCCACACGCGCGATACTCAAACACAGTTAAAAGAGCACCATATCAATACTACACAGTACGATATTACGCATGCAATTTAGCGCACATCAAAATAGGACAGAGAATATAGTGCACATACAATTTAGAACACATGCAGTTTAACGCACATTTTTTTACTGCATATCCGGATAGCGCACAGTAAGATTTCACGCACGAGATAGTACACACAAGATAGTGCACATACAATTTAGAACACGTGCAGCTTAACACAGATTTTATTTAGTGTACAACAGGATAGCACGATAACCTTCCCGATGAACTGGGCCCCCGCCGATTTCGATAACCTTCACATATGTTGCCAGGGTCGTTATTCTGAACAATATTTCCCTTTAAACTTTTTGGCGATCGGCCTTAGTTTCGGAGATATTAATAAAAAAACTTTCGGTATAATATCTTGTGACGTAGCGTCCCAGCGCGAGAAGTCGAACGCACGATGCCGCGACCGGGAGTGAGCGAGAGGCCGAGCGCCCGGGCGACCGCAACCGACTGAAGCCGAACCGGGCCGAAGCGATGACGCTCACTCCCCACCGCGCCGCTAGATCGCGTCGATTTCTCGCAGCTAAGAATTTCCGAAAATTAGGACACGAGACCCGGCGCGACCAAGGCAACGTAGTACCGAGTGGGGCTACGGATCCCCACTACCAGCGATCCGAGCTGTCACGATACCGCCTGAATTTCGAACCGCTGCACACCTTAGCGTAACCATCCGTGTACCGAACGATCAGGAGAGACGCAGGATATTGCCCGGTCTCGACACCCGATCCTCCACCGTGGAGGCGCCGGGCATGGTCCAGCCTCGCACCTCGATCCGCGATTGTCAAGCGACCAGCAACGACGCCCTACTATCCGAACACTGCGGATTACAATTAGAGATAAGGAGTTGTAAATACTGTACATAGCCTTGACGATGCAATAAACGACAGATTTCATAGAACTCCGGCGTACCGACTCCGGCGTACCGACTGAGTCCACCAGCACCGATTCCTATCCCCAGAGTGACGAACGACACAAATTGGCGCCCGAACATGGACTCGAGTCGGCAAAGAAAGCAAGCAGTAGATGAGCTCGGTATTAACGCAGCTGTACCGCCTAAATAAGACGGAACCCATCGAAGTCCTTAGGGCGGCCAACGAAGACACCGAGGGTACCTTTCAGCAGCTGCGTGCCCGTCTCCGCCAGTGCCTCGTTAGCACCGACGCGATGGGGAAAACCGACGAAACCACGACGCCCAACGCGTCCACCGATACCACGCCGGCCCTCATCTCGCTCACCGGCAACGAAGCAACCCCCATCCCACCACCCATCGCGTCCGAATCTGCGAGCTCCCGGAAAGTTACGGAATCACGGAGGGTCAACTCCTCCGATGTCTCCCGGAGCTACTTAAGGGCCAAGCCCTTTTATGGCACGTGGGAAACGTGGAAAGATTTCGAAGAAAGTTTGCGGCTATACTACATACCGATCATCAGCGAAGATGACCTCGAGGAAATAATAGAACAGCGCAAGCAGAAGCCCGGGGAAGGAGGCAGCGAATATATCACCGACATACAGACGATGATTCGACGATACGGCCGACTCTTGTTCGCTCGACAACTCGAGCGAATACACCGAAACCTTCTGCCCGAATACCGCGAATTTATCCGCCGCAATAGCTGCACCACCGTCACCGCTTTACTAGAAGCGGCGGTCGAATACGAGGGCATACGCAAAGACAAAAAAGCCAGGGCGCCCGCCACCGGAACGACCACTGCCCCCAAGGATCGAGCTAGCATAACCAGACTCGCCGCCGTCACGACCGAATACAGCAGAGAAAACTGCTGCTGGCGGTGCGGCCGGCGAGGACTGTCGCCAACAAGTACGACTATTTTGTTCACGGTGTGGAAAGGACGGACGATTGTCGCGAGACTGCCCGTGCCAACCGACAACGGGAAACGCCAGGGGGGGGGCGCCCCGACCAGCACGCCCGACCTTTCGTGACCTCCTGTACGGCCGACGTTACCGAGCCCTCCTGGACACCGAGGCCATCTACTCCTACATACGCGACGACGTGGCTAACCACTGCCAACGCCACGGCAACGTACCGACACCCACGCAACGCCGAGTCCGACTGGCCAATGGCCTAGAGGTATCCGTCGCCAGAGACATACAAATTACGGCCCGAGTAGAGAACCGGCGAATGACACACCGATACACCGTCCTACCGACGCTCACGCACCCGGTGATCCGCGGGATGGATGCACTCAACAAAATGAAGGTCCGCATTGACCTTCGGGAACCGGTTACTGATTCCCGACGTCACCGCCATCGAAACTACCAGAGGAGTGGTGACCTGCACACCGGCACAAGCTGCAGAAATGCAAAGGCTCTTAGACGAAGAATTGCCGAAATTCTAAGGGCTGCAAGGTACCAACCACCTTACCGAACACACCATCTGCGTGAGGGACACTGCACCACTCAAGCAACGGTATACGCCCCGCAACCCGGTCAGCAAGATGTTGGCCGACGACATCATTGAGCCCTCCCAGTGTCCCTAGAGTTCACCAGTCGTACTCGTCCGAAAAATGAACGGGAAGCGCCGATTTTGTATTGACTTCCGCCGCGTCAATCAAGTTACCGAAAGAGATGCCTACCCCCTGCCACAGGTCGAGGCCACCCTCAGCAAATTGCGAGAAGCCCGATTCATTTCTACCATCGATTGGGCGAATGGAAACTGGCAGGTGCCCCTCGCCCCCGAAAGCCGACCAATCACCGCCTTCACCGTGCCCGGATGAGGGCTCTATCAATTCCGAGAATTGATGGGCTTGGCTGTGCCACATATAATGTGAGCCGAAGGACAAGAAGATGGCCTCTGACAATTTTCTTTCATTTGGTAAATGATACAGCCCTAAATGCTTACGTTATTCACAAGGCAAATAATGAAAAGTGCAAGACCCAGATCCGGAGAAAATTTCTACGGACACTGGCACTTCAGCTTGTTGAGCCTGTGCAACAAGCACGACTGCAAGTCAAGGCAACTCCAAAGCAAGTCAAAAAGAAGATAAAATTGATCCATGGTGCAGTGGAAGTTCTGCCTACAGTAGGTACCTCACGGGAGCAACGTCATTTGTGTCCTAGAAAAGACGACCAAAGGCATCCTCTTCCGTGCTCTAAATGCCAAAAGTTTGTATGTAGGATGCACACTACATTCTTATGTACTGAATGTGATAGCAGTGATTCGTCTAAAGAATAATTAATATTTTATCTTTTTTAAAACGATTGATCTCTAATTGTTCCTCAATACCTCTAAGAAATGTTTAGTTTTTCTTATTATAATGAGAAGACTTTATTTGATTCTTTTGTTTTTTGTAAAAGTAATAAATGTTAATTAACAAATATACGTGTTTTTAGTTTTCAATACTGTTTGATGTACCATAAATATAAAAAAGAAATTGGGCTCACTGCTGACCCCATGCGCCCACTTATGTGATTTTGCTTGTGCGCCTACTTAAGGGTTAAATTGTAAGGGCTGATCTCATGAAAACTGCACTATAGGTTAGGGTGGGCAGAAAAAATCAATTTTTCGAAACTCGAAACAGCCTGGTGCGGAATAGTTGCGTCTGTGGTAGACAAATGAAGGCAAAATTTTTTTTTGGAAATCGGTCAATATATGATCGAGCCCAAACGGGGTCAAAGTTTTTAATTTTTTACCAAGTTTGGCGACTTCTGTATCTTTTCATAAAATTTGCATATTTCA
The DNA here is from genome assembly GCA_963932275.1 of Andrena praecox. NCBI lineage: Eukaryota > Metazoa > Arthropoda > Insecta > Hymenoptera > Andrenidae > Andrena > Andrena praecox. Next base: position 34,235,615 of record OZ010729.1, on the reverse strand, counting down.
CTGTTGAGCATCAGAAACTATTATTGAAGCACATAAACACGTGAAATAGTGTTTTATATATTGTCGCGAAGCGGAGTATTTATGTGTTTCTATTTTTGGACGTAACGCGGGTGTAGTGAAAGAGGAACATATTTCATTGATTCAAGAGCCGGTCCAACAGCCATTTTGATCTGTAACATTCAATAGCCATTTCTTATAGATCTTTGTGCGTTGAAAGCGAATCCGCAAACCGTTTGTCGCCATCACCCTCTGTTTCCGAGAAATTCAATTTTGAAAAAAATTGCAAATTTTCAACTTTGAACATCCTTTGAGTTCAAACAGTAATAGTGTTACATGGGCCCTTCTGGTCCATCCCGTGCTCACTGTCCTCGCATCGCTTTCCTCCGAATCGGCGATTCAGCGGAATCACCTCGCGCGTGTCGGGCAGGTCGACGAACCGCGGAGGTTCGTTGTAAGCGCAACGTGACCGTTGACGGCCCGGGCCCCGATATTTCCAAATAAGAGGCAGCGACCGCCAGGTGCCGACGGGGCGATTTCTCCCCCCGATCGATTTCGAAAAGCGAGGCGCGGTCCTCAACCGCGGACTCGATAGGATTCATTCGGGTTTTAGACTTCAATCCAGAGAGTATCGACGGCGAGCCGCGCCGTCTAGATCGCGTCTTCGCTTCATTGTCCGGTTTTGCGGATCGCGCTCGGTCAATCTGGTTAGGCGGAGCGTATCTCCATCCGACACACCGAGAAACGGCCTCGCCGAGAGAGCACTCACGCGCCGATATAGACCACCGCGATCGCGAAGAACATCGACGGAGCGAGCGCAGCGAGACGACGGACACCAGGTTCAGCGACTTCCCTGCGTCACCCGAGCCCGAAACGCGAGCGAACACGACCTACGACAGGTCCGGCGGCAAAGCGAACGCCCCGATAACAGCGACGGAGACGGAGCGCCGTCTCCTGGTATGTACTTAACCACTTATCTTTATTAAGAATATATCCGATTATTATTGTTCCTCTCAATTCCCATGTATAAGCCTTATTTCAACCCCTTTCTTCCTTTCTACCTCCGGTAAGTATAGTCAAGGTGGGCCTTAGCCCTTTGACAGAGCAAGAACCTGGTAAGTCACTCCAACCGCTCGGGGTGATTTACAGGCAGTCCCTTCAGGACGTAACAATAGTTATGCGGTTGCTTGTTCCGCCAAATTATTCTATGAACCCTCGCGAACACAACGATATAAGTTATTATTGAATTACAAACATTTAAATATGTTTAAACAACGCCCATAGGGGAAAGGACACCGGAAATGCACCAATTTTTGCAGATATCTTTCTATATATTTCAAAAACTAAGGGTCTAGGAGAAAATCTGACTACTCCACGCGATGCAGCAGACATTTTCACCCCGGAAACCATAAACAGAAGTGGTAAGACACGTTTTGGTTTGAATACAGAAGCCAAAGTAGTGGGCGTACCCACTGCCGCTCAGAGACAGAATCGCTTAAACGCGCGCGACTACCACTATCGGCGCCAAACTCTTTCGCCACGGTATTAAAACAAAACGAGACTTACCACTTCTGTTGCCGCTTTCCGAACAGAAACTGTCTGCTGTATCGCGTGGAATGGTTAGATTCTCTCCCAGACCCTTAGTTTTGAAAATAAATTAAAAGATATCTGCAAAAATGGGTGCATTTCGGGTGTCCTTTTCCTTTTGATGGTTGTTTAAACATATTTAAATGTTCATAATGCAATAATAACTTATATTGTTGTATTCGGGCAGGTTCGTAGAATAATTTGACGTAACGAGCAACCGAATAACTATTACCGTTTCGGCATAAAAGATGTTCAAATTCGAATATTTGCAGTTTTTTTCAAAATTGAATTTCTCAAAAACTGAGGGTGATGGCGACAAATGGTTTGCGGATTCGTTTTCAGAGCACGAAAACCTATAGGAAACGGCTATTGAATGTTACAAGCTCGAAAAAAAGTCAAAATTTGTCGAAGTGTGTAATGAATCACATTAATATAAATTTGTATGAAAAAATTGTTTTTAATTATAATTAATAAAAATGTAATCGCGGGGAGGCTTTGCCGTCTGTGTTTATATTGTGGTGCAGCTTTCGGCGTAGATAAGTGGTGTGATTATTTCTAGTTAGATAAAGCAGGGTTACTAACCGTAACCCTAACCGGGTTTGGCTCTCTAATGTAGTGGAGTAACCCGCAACACCGGGTTACCCAGAAGATTGTGGGGCTGATAACCCGGTTAACCCGCTCTTGTAATGGGTTATAATTCAGGGATCCTAACCCGAACTGTAACCGGGTTACTATGGGAGGGTTTTGAATACACTTACCAGGAACAAGTTAACTCATTTTGAGCTGAGTACAGGCGTTGTCCGTTTAACTACTTATTTGAATCTAAATACACATAGAATTTTTTTTATTTTGTTTTTAACTTCTACTGTTCTATTCGGTGTGTTCATTTGAACAGTTTACATCCAAATATCTCGAAAATAACACTTTTTCGAGAAAAATGTTAAATATAAAAGTTTCTCGGTTCTAAGAGGGAAGTACAGCTATTTAATTAGTTTGTAATTTGTTTAGCGTTTTCAAGATAATTTGAGGGGCAACATTGTATGTTTAAGCAGAAACATGGTTTTATTTACAGATTTTGTTGATATTCTAGACATGTAAGCGATATCTATAATTCTTTGTTGAGTAAAAAATGTCACACGAAAAGTGTAATTGTTATTGATTCATAAAAGCTTCTTTGTTTTATCTAATACCATTGTAAGGTACAATCCGATAAAAAAAATGTTTGATAGAAAAGTTTATTACTTTTTTTGGGTTAAATAAGAATCTATAAATAATAATAAAAGTGTCAATTTAGAAGTAGTATTTGCCCTTTAAATAACCTTGAAATCGAGAAACTTTTGTAGTAGTATCTTTATTATCGTTCCCCTAGAGGTTACAATCTCCCAGACCAAAAAACCTCTTCCATACAACCTCTCCTTAAATCTAACTTATTCTACTTAACCTATCTTAACCTACTGCTTAAAATTACCGCCCTCCCGCCCGCTCTCTCTCCCCTCCTCCATCGCACGCACGCACGCTCCCCCTCCCCCGCTTCTCGGACCTCCGCTTCCGCACACTTCCCTTTCCACTCTCAATCCTCCATTCATCCCTACCCCCCCTCCCCCACACACCTCTCTCCTTTCCTCCAATCTCTTCATCCATACCTCCCCCTCCCCATCATCTCCCAACACCTCTACCACCGCACTTTGCCACCCCCTCTCCACCCCCCAGCCTGTACAAACCTCCCATACATGCTCCCAAGATTCCTCTCCCTGCCCACACACTCTACACCTCCTTTCCTCTTCCTCCCCCCAATATCTCCCCCCCCCCCTCATCTCATTCCCCAGTCTGAACCTTGCGACCCTCCTCCATCTCTCCTCCCCCCATCCTTTCTTTAGATAACCCGGAACCCCCACTCCCTTCACCCTCCCATACCATTTATTATATTTCCCCTCTCCTATCCTCCTCCACCTCTCCTCTTCCTGCTCCCTTCTTTCCCTCCCCACCAGCTCCTCCCCCCTTAACTCTCCCCTATCTCTCGCCCTTTCCACCTCCTCCACCGTCCACCCCTTGTCTTTAAAATATTGCTCCCTTTCTTCCTCCCACCCCTGATGCACATTTCCCCTCTTCATCCTCCTCTTCATTTCCTCCCAACACTCTCTCGCCAACTCTCCCCCTTCCCCTCTTCTAGCTTCCTCTCGTACCCCCATGCCCGCATCCCTGCCCCACCTTTTACCATTCCCCTCTGTAACTCCTCCCTTATCAGGTACCCCGGGGTATTCCAATCCACCCCCAACACCCACTTCATATACCTTTCTTGCAGCCCCTCGACCTTCTCCCTACATTTCCACCCCCACACCTCTACCCCGTAGCTAACCACCGCCCACACCAGCTTGTCGAAGAGCCACAATCTTCTTCCCCAGTCCTTCCCACACTTCCTTTTCCCTATCCCCCACACCTGCCCCATCACCGCCGCCCCCTTTCTTACCCTCTCCTTTACATGTTCTTCCTGCCCCCCATTTCCCATCATTGTGTATCCTAGATATCTAAAGCTATGCACCTCCTCCACCTCCTTTCCCTTCCATCTCCAAACCACCTTCCCCCACCTGCCCCCTCCCCTTCTACACCTCATCACCTTCGTTTTTCCTACGTTAACCTGTAACCCCTTCCCGTCCACATACTTTTCCAGTTTACCGAGCAGTCCCTTCATCCCTTCCACATCCTCCGCCAACACCGCCACATCATCCGCGTAGGCTAGTGTGTATATCCTCCTCTCCCCCAGCTTCACTCCCCCCATCCACCCCTTTCCAACTCTTCATCCATATCCGCGATCAGTAGGGTGAATAGGATTGGGCTCAGCGGACACCCCTGGCGGTCCAGAACCTCCCCCCCCCTCCTCTTCTCCCACCCTAACCCTTCCTATCGTCTCCCTAAGCGCCTCCTCACACCTTACCACCAACCCTTCCCTCACCCCCCTGCCTCTCATAGCCTTTATTAAAACCTCCCTGTCCACCGAGGCTGCCTTCATATCTACAAACATCACTACCAGTTTCCTTTCTTTCCTTCCAATTTGCCTGTTTATTAGGTAGTTTAGGGTGTAGATGTGGTCGACACATCCTACCCCCCCTCCTAAACCCCGCCTGACTCGGTGGCAGCAACTTCTTTTCTTCTACCTCAACTCTCAATCTCTCCGCCAGCACCGATGCATATATCTTATAAGCCGTCTGCGTCAGAGTAATCCCTCTATAATCCTCCACCCTTTCCCCCGCTCCTTTCTTCACCACAGGCACCACTACCCCTTCCTTCCAACCCTCCGGCCACCCCTCTCCCCTCCATACCCTGTTGCATATCGCCCATAGCCACTTTTCCACTTCCTCCCCCCCGTATTTCCACACCTCATTTTGTATCCCATCCCCTCCCCCCGCCTTCCCATCCTTTAAGCTCCTCACCACCCTTCCTATTTCGTCCCTCCCTATATCCCTCTCTTCGTCCCTCCCCCCCTCCCTCCCTCCACCCCACTTCACCCCTCCCATCAGTCCCCTGAAATACTCGTCCCATTCCTCCATCTTTATTCTCTCGTTTACCCTACTTCTCCCCCCTCTCTCTCTCTCCTCACCACCTTCCATACCTGTGCTTCCGTCCTCACCCCCTCCAGCTCCTTTTCCCAGCGCTCCAACTCCTTCTTTCTCTTTTCCTCACACATCCTTCCATACCCCCTTTTCCTCTCCCTGTACACCGTCCCATCCCCCCCTCCCTTCTCCACTTTCTCAGCTCCCTTCTCACCTTACTCTTCTCCTCCCTACATTCCTCATCACACCATCCTTCCTTCCTCTTCCTCTCCCCCCCCTCTACCATCGCCTTCCCCACCGCCCCCTTTACTCTTTCCCTCAGTTCTCCCCACTCCTCATCTACACTCCAGTCCCCCTCCCCACTCTTTCCAAAGCTTCTCATAAACTTTTTCCTCCCCTCCTCCGCCCAGTTCCCTCTTCCCCCTCCTCTTCCCCCGCCACCTTTCCTCCTTTCTACATTGCCCCCCCTCTCCCCCCTGGTCCATACTACCAATGGCTAATGATCCGAATCTACCTTCTCTCCCACTATTACCCTATCCACCTTCTCCCACGTATCTTCGTTCCCAATAACATAATCTATCACTGTGCTCGCCCTCCCCCCTGTGAATGTCCACTCCCCCTGCTCATCCTCTTCTACCCCACCCCCCGTTTAAGATACTCCACCCCCTTTCCTCCAAGAACCCGCACAGCCTCCTTCCATCACAATTCACCTCCTTATCTTTCGATCTCCTACCTCCGCGCTCCCCTCCCTCCTCCTCATTCCCTCCCCACACATGCCCTCCCTCTTCCCCGGTCCTCGCGTTAAAATCCCCTCCTATCAGCACCCTCACTCCCCATTCACTCTCCTCCATCCACTCCCCTATACCCTCCAACTTCCTCTGCAAATCTCCATTCACGTAAACCCCCACTACCCTCCACCACTCCCCCCCCCCCATCCTTACCTTTTTCGTCAAAATCCCCTCCCTCCCTCTCTCCTCCTCCACTCCCACTTCCATCCCTTTCCTCACCCCCATTAGCATCCCTCCTATTGCCCTACCCTTCTTCTTCTCCCTCCGGGCCCATTGCCTATCCCATATATATCCCCTTGGCAGTCTCCTTTCCACGTTCTTCCACCCCCCCTCCTCCAACCACGTCTCTGACATCACCACCACGTCCCACTCCTCCAAACCTTTCCAAAAATCCCCGTCCTTATTCCTCAATCCCGCCACATTCCAAAAAGCCACCTTGTACCAACTCCCTTCTCCCCCCTCCCCACCCCTTTCCTCTCTACTCACCCCCCTTTCCCTTATCTTTCGTTTCCCTGATCCTCCACCCATCTTTCCCTCAGCTCATCCCACTTTCTCATTCGCCCGTTCACCCATAGCTTCATGTATCCCACCTGCACCTTCTTACCTCCTTCTCTCTCCCTCTCCGCCTCCCTTTCCACCTTCCACCTCGCCTCCCTTTCTTCCTCCGTCAAATCATCCTCTATCCTTTCTCTCCTGCCCTTCAGTTTTCTCCTCGACTCCATCACCTTTATCTTCTCCTCCCTCCCTGCCAATTTCACCAAGACCACCCCGCCCCCCTCCTTTCCCCTTCCCCCAACCCTTCTCACCTCCCTTATCCCCCCCTCCCCCAGATCCATCTTTGCCCACAACGTCTTCACCTCCTTCTCCTCCTCCCGTCCCTCTACCCCCATCCCCCTTATCACCACATTATTCCTTCTCTCCTCCCTCTTCCTCTTGTCTTGCCTTAGTTCCATCCTTCTCACTCTCAACCAACACTCCTCTATCTCCCCCCCCCTCCCCAAAACCCCCATCCTCCTTTTCCTTTCCCCATTTCTCTACCCTCCCTATCATTTCCTCCATCCTCCCATCCCTCTCTTCCACCTTCTCTAACCTTTCTTCCATACTTTTCCTCTTTCTCTTTTCCTCCTTTCTATCCTCTTCCCACCTCCTCCTTTCCTCTCTCCACTCCTCCATCTCCTTTCTCCTTTCCTCTCTCCACTCCTCCATCTCCTTTCTCCTTTCCTCTCTCCACTCCTCCATCTCCTTTCTCCTTTCCTCTCTCCACTCCTCCATCTCCTTTCTCCTTTCCTCCCTTTCCTTCCTCCTCTCCTCCATCACCTCTTTCATCTCCCTCCTCATTTCCTCTTTCTCCTCCCTTAACTCCTTCATCATCTCCCTTAACATCTTCACCACATTTGCAAACTCCTCTCCCTCCTCCCCCCCCCTCCCTCCTTCCCTCTACTAACGGGCGATCTCACCGTCCTCGAGCTCTTTTTAAAGCCTGCTCTTCCCCCCCCCGCCTCCCTCCCTCCTTCCTGCTCCCTTTCCTTCCTTTTCTTCCCCCCGCAGCTGTCCAAGCTTCCGGCGTTGCTACCCACGCTGCTCACACTGTCTTTCCTGCTCCTTTCCTCACTTTCCTGCCTTCCCTTTTCCTCTCCTGTTCTCTCTATCCACCCCCCTCCCCGCACCCCCTCCCCCTTGGACGCTTCCATTCGCCCTCACGCTTTTTACCAACCCTCCTTCGCCTTCCCAACTCCTACCCTCAACTTTTTCCACCTGCTTTCTCCTTTACTCCTTCAAATTTCCCGCCTTCCTACCAGCTCTTCCTGCTTCCACACCTGCCCGCTAGTCTACTCCACTTGCTTCTCCGTCTCTACCTTCCCGCCACACACTACCTGTCTCCCAACCTAACCTCCAACCCGCTTCCTTCCCCAGCCTCTCACTTTGCTCTCCCCAGCCTCTTCACTCACACAATCCTCACCCAACTCACAACACCACACACGCACTTCAGCCACTCTCGCGTCCGGAAACGGAAGTCCTCGAGAAACTTTTGTATTTAACATCTTTCCGGAAAATGTGTTGTTTTTAAATGTGCACCCTGTTTATGATTGTCTGTGATTAATTGCTATCGTAAGATCTAGGATCATTACTTGTAATATAGAATTTATTATTTTTCTTAAATACGTGGCTGTGAGGATGGTAAATGACAGAGCCGGCGGAACCCATTATGCAAGTAATGCACCGCATAAGGGCGCCAGCCGAAGGGGGCGCCAAAAACTATATCGCAGACATAATAATAAAAGAACCCAACTCCCATATAAACAAAATGTAAATGTAATTCTTTTTTTAATTCTACTTCGTAAAGGCAAAACGTATTAAATAGAAAACAGGTGCAAACATTTGGGGGCGCCAAAAATTTTCTTGCATAAGGGCGCCAAAAATTATCTTGCATAAGGGCGCCAACCATCCTTGTGCCGGTCCTGGTAAATGATGAACCATTCGTTCATCTTCTGTTGTTGTCGATGTTGGAATTGGCATGGAAATGGAGAGTCGGGTCGCATCGCAACGTGCGATATTCTAGATTGCAGTTGTTGTGTATGCTGTTGTCTTTTGTTTTAAAATGTTTAATATTCGGCAGTCTCGTTTCGTCACTGATAGGATACGCTTTATGTTCTTAATTCGATTGAGTTTATTACCTACTACGTTCAATAGTTTGATTGTTATCATAGAATTATAGCGTTGCTTTTTATTTCTTGTATTATACTTTTGTGTTTTGTTATATCTAATATAATGGAACATCCCGTGCGGCAGTACTTTTCATTTAGTGCGAATAAAAATAAGTCTAAGTGTCGTATCAATGGATGCAAGACAAAACTAACGGTAAGCTATTTGTAATTTGTAAATTGCAAGTATAGTATTGTCAAGTAATAAGTATACATATATATACAAATTTGTATTCTGAAATATCAGGGAAAGCATGCTGCCAAATTAACACGTCACCTTCTGTACTGTCATCCCAACGAATATATATTAGTTACCATGCAAACGGAAAATCGGAAGAGAATTAGATTAGAAGGGCGTCCATCAACTTTCACGTCAAATTCGCTAGCGATGGCAGCACAAGATCTTATAAATGCCTGCGTTGAGCTAGTCACGAAAAATGGTCGACCCCTGAATATTTTCACCGATTCGGGTTTTAAGAAATTAATACAGCCTATATTACGAACAGTAAATCCCCCAATAGCAATTAATGAAAATAGTATTCGAGAAGCCATTATACATAAAGCCATAGAAATTAGAAATGAAATAAAAGAAGAAATAGGAAATAAATTAGTGTGTTTAAAAATTGATGGAGCAACGCGACGTGGTAGATCATTTATGGGCGTAAATATTCAATATATTTTAAATAGAAAAATAATAATTCGCACTCTCGGTTTGAGAGAAGTACAAGCGAAAATCTGAAAAACTTAATTCTTAATATCTTACGCGAATATGATATTACTGTTCACAATATATATACAATAACGACGGATAATGGGTCCAACATGTTGAAATTAATACAACTTCTGGAAGACGAGCTAAGCGTCTCTAACAGTGACATGTAGAAGAGGGTGAAATAGACCACACCTTCCTTGAAAAATACAACGACGACTTTTTTTTGGAAGGCGAAAGATTATTTTTTCCAGAAGAAAATGATTCAGAGTTATTAATAGGTGTGCGTTGCGTTGCACACACGTTGCAATTAGCAGTGCACGATGCGTTGCAAATTTTTGAAGTTCACGAATTGTTGCGAAAAGCAAGAAAATTAGTAAGAAAACTTCGTACTTCTTCTGTTACAATTATTTTAAAATCCACAAAATTGCGAAAACCTATTTTAGACTGTCCAACTAGGTGGAACTCTACTCTCACTATGTTGGAGCGATTAACAGAATTAAAGGACCTCTGCGTGCAATTGAAATTAAACGACAAATTCTTGTCCGACGATGATTGGGTGATAATATCACATTTAATTGCGGCACTCGAACCAGCGAAAATTGCAACTGTCACGTCCCGGGTGAAGGTCTTTGGGACAATGACATATGGGGGTTTTAGGAATCTCAGGCGCGAATGCTAGATTCGTAGCACTGAGGGTTAGAGGGTATTTCAGGCGCGAATGCCAGATTCGTAGCTCTGAGGTGAGTAGGATTCAGGCGCGAATGCCAGATTCGTAGCACTGAAGGAGAGATGGATTCAGCCGCGAATGCCAGATTCGTAGCACTGGAGGAGAGTTGGATTCAGGCGCGAATGCCAGATTCGTAGCTCTGAAGGTGAGTAGGATATTCGGGCGCGAATGCCAGATTCGTAGCTCCGAGGTAAGGAGGATTCAGACGCGAATGCTAGATTCGTAGCTCTGAGGTAAGTGGAATTTAGGCGCGAATACTAGATTCGTAGCTCTGAACGTAAGGAGGATTCAGGCGCGAATACGTGATTCGTAGCTCTGAGGGAGAGTTGGAATCTAGGCGCGAATACGTGATTCGTAGCTCTAAGGGTGATTTAGCATTTAGGCGCGAATACGTGATTCGTAGCACTAAGGCCAGTTGGATTTCAGGCGCGAATACGTGATTCGTAGCACTGAACGACCAGGGAAGGTTTAGACCGTAATCCCTCCGGTAGTGACACCCGTTAGAGCACTTTATTTTTGTTTTGGTGGATTTAACGTTGCACTTATTTAAGAAGCTAGACGGAATATTTCCGAGAAATACGTCTAGACATGTGGCTGTACGCAGCCTATGCGAAAGTACGTAAGTAAACACCGTAAGAACTCTCGCGTTCCAGTTCCACTCTGGCCGTTGACGAGAACAGACGTATTGACAACGACTACGTGTTTATGTTTTCGTTTAGTCCGTGACTCTGCAAGTGGTGCAAGTGAGAACATTAGTGATCGCGAGTGAGTGAGTAGAGGTGTCACTTCTAGTGGCTGCGGAAACAGCGGAAGCGCTGCTTCCCAGCGACAGCAATATGAATGCCTCTACACATGGAGGCCCATATAACCAAGAAAACCTATTACAAAAGACCTCTGACTACAGGAGTCTCCAAACCGATTGTATTAACCCTACGAACAACTATACAAAACCATTGACACAGGAGAATGTAACACCCAACAATAGAACCTACGCACATGCAACATCACACGATACCTTTCCCAGGAAAGACCAAGCCATAGTTATAGAGGCTAAAAACAACATCACCATCAAGGAGTATGTCACCGCCTTAGGAAAGATAGTCAAACCCAACGACATCAGATTCGTTTCGCGAATATCAAATAACCGTATATGCATATTCATGGCTAGCAAAGAAGTAGCCGACAATCTAACTCAAAAGTATAATTCACTAACATTTCGTGACACACAGGTGGAGTTGCGACCTCTACTTAACAAACACAAAAGAATTGTACTATCTAATGTGTGTCCAATTATACCACACTATATAATCGAGGAACACTTTAAGAAACTAAAAATAAACCCTACGTCAAAAATCTCATTTCTACGCGCGGGAATTTCCGACCCAGGTTTTTCCCACATTCTAAGTTTTAGAAGACATCTGTACATCAACCCAGGAGACGAACTGCTTCTCCCTGACAAAATCCCAATAGAGTTTGATGGTACGCAATACTGGATATACGTTTCGACAGATACGATGACCTGTTTCACCTGTAAACAAATAGGCCACATAGCACAAAACTGTAAAAATACAACCCATAAGAATAGTAATGAACCAGTGATTTCAGCACAAAACAATTCTGCTCAAATGGAAACCACTACAATAGGCACTCCTCAGGTTTTCACTACAGAAGTCATGGATACAGAAAATATACAACCTACAAACAGAAAACGACCGTTATCGACTCAAACTAACTCTACTAAAAGCGTGATACATATGTTCGAAAACTCCAGTACCCAGAACACTGAATATGAAGAGACAAGCGAAGAAGAAGAAGACCCCACGACTAAAAACAATGCAGCATGTAACAGTAGACTTCTCAAAGACCATAACAAGGCAAAGAAAAAGATCAAATGTAATGAATCAAAAAGAACACCTGGCATACCTCTGGATTACCTGCTCGACCCAGCGAGAGCAGAAATTGAGGGCAAACCAGACTACTACATTTTAAACTTTACCCAGTTTAAATCATTTCTAGAAAATGTTTTCGGATCAAGCAATCCATATGAAATAGCTATCGAGTACACTACTAACATCGAGAAATTAAGGGAGATGATCCTTGAAATCTACCCTCTTCTTACGGATCGTGGTATCAAAAATAGATTCAGCAGGCTGTCCAAGAAACTGAAAACGAACATCAATACCACAGAAGCAACATTCCAGCACAGTACTCAGACCCTCACAGAAATCGAAACCAGTAAGCCCGCGGTAGATTCAGCGGGTAATAATTAAGAATAATACAAAATCTTACGAAGACAACCATGAAAACTATAATACAGGGGAATATAAACGGATATTTCACCCACTATGAACAATTACAGCTGATAATTAATGACTATAAGCCAGACCTTGTATGCCTGCAGGAAACTAATTTTAAACAAAACCAAACAGTCAAGTTAAAAAACTATTCCATCTACTCCAAGAATACAGGGTGTCCCAAAAATGTCGCGTTTCCTTGAAGGGGGTGACTCAGGGGGTGATTTGAAACAACTTTTTCCTTAGCGAACATATTGTCCGAAGCTTCGTTAAGGAGATATTAACCAAAAACCCCGACCAATCAGAGCGCGCGCCTTCCGCCTGAGTTCCCGCGGTAGCGTTGGCTACGAGGTAGGCGACCGCGCTTGTGCTACGAACGTACGAACAAGCAAGTCGGCATGCATCGAAGGAAACCGCGTTACACATTTTTTTTTAAAGCAGAAACTTAAATAAGAATAATTTGAAGTGAGAGGACAAGAAGTACGTAAATTTCGTTTTTAAATAAGGCATAAATGAAAAGCTAACGTAACAGAAAATGTACGACAAGTGATCGTAATTCGTTATTGAGGTAAAAATCCGTAGTTTAAGAACGGCCAACACAACTAAATTTAAAAAATAATATTAGGTGTATGAATAAATTCTTTCCGACTGGAATTGCAATCGCGGTGGTATTCAGAAGCTGCCAGAAAAATGGCAAAAGGTAATGAACAATAATGGAAATTATTGCGATGATCGAGTTGTTTTCATATTTTTTAAATCGAACTGTTATTGTACCCTAAAATCGGAAAGAATTTATTTTCACACCTAATAATCACCAATAAATTAAAGAAAACTCACCCTTTCGGACATTCCTTTCCTTGCTTTCCTTCCCTTTCCGGAAACCTGTGTCACTGGGTCAGTGTACCGATCCTGGTTATCGGTGGACGAAAAGATTTATGGTTGGGTAGCGCCCAGTGCTCAGCTGATCACACTGCGTCCGGGTTAATGTACCGAATATTCACTTCACTGCACGGCTACTAACACTGATCACTGAATTTATTTTTCACGGAACGTGTTGTTCCTACGTTATAAAAATTGGTGGCTGCGAAAGGCGCCGATTACTGTTAATTACTGGGACGAGATTACTACTATTACCCGGCGCTGCTGTGACGATTGGTCGAGTCACCTATTTGGGCACACTTTTAAAGACGGGGCACACGTATTTTGGTTATTGGCTGAAGTTGCCACATACATTGTCACACCGCGCGACGAAGAGATCGAACGAAACACGAGATCGAGTGGGATAGAGCGATTTGACCAAGCGTAGCCTACGCTTTTGTTTTGACGATCGTCGGTCGGATCCGTATCTGATCGCTGCACAGCAGCGGACTGCACAGCCCGAGACAGTCTGCCACGAGTTTTCTTTTCGCCGGGTAATAGTAGTAATCTCGTCCCAGTAATTAACAGTAATCGGCCCCTTTCGCAGCCACCAATTTTTATAACGTAGGAACAACACGTTCCGTGAAAAATAAATTCAGTGATCAGTGTTAGTAGCCGTGCAGTGAAGTGAATATTCGGTACATTAACCCGGACGCAGTGTGATCAGCTGAGCACTGGGCGCTACCCAACCATAAATCTTTTCGTCCACCGATAACCAGGATCGGTACACTGACCCAGTGACACAGGTTTCCGGAAAGGGAAGGAAAGCAAGAAAAGGAATGTCCGAAAGGGTGAGTTTTCTTTAATTTATTGGTGATTATTAGGTGTGAAAATAAATTCTTTCCGATTTTAGGGTACAATAACAGTTCGATTTAAAAAATATGAAAACAACTCGATCATCGCAATAATTTCCATTATTGTTCATTACCTTTTGCCATTTTTCTGGCAGCTTCTGAATACCACCGCGATAGAAATTCCAGTCGGAAAGAATTTATTCATACACCTAATATTATTTTTTAAATTTAGTTGTGTTGGCCGTTCTTAAACTACGGATTTTTACCTCAATAACGAATTACGATCACTTGTCGTACATTTTCTGTTACGTTAGCTTTTCGTTTATGCCTTATTTAAAAACGAAATTTACGTACTTCTTGTCCTCTCACTTCAAATTATTCTTATTTAAGATTCTGCTTTAAAAAAAAAATGTGTAACGCGGTTTCTTTCGATGCATGCCGACTTGCTTGTTCGTACGTTCGTAGCACAAGCGCGGTCGCCTACCTCGTAGCCAACGCTACCGCGGGAACTCAGGCGGAAGGCGCGCGCTGTGATTGGTCGGGGTTTTTGCTTAATATCTCCTTAACGAAGCTTCGGACAATATTTTCGCTAAGGAAAAAGTTGTTTCAAATCACCCCCTGAGTCACCCCTTTCAAGGAAAGGCGACATTTTTGGGACACCCTGTATCACTAACGTGCACCATGTGTAAACTACTAGAGAAAATAATTAATCTGAGACTACGATGGTATCTTGAAGCTAATAAAGTATTATCTCCATCTCAAAGTGGTTTCCGAAACTACCATAACACAATAGACCACCTCATAAACTTAGAAACCAATATCTGCGATGCATTTATTAACAATGAGAACCTAGTTGCCGTATGTTTAGATATCGAAAAAGCATACGATATGGTATGTCGAAGTAGAGTACTTAGCACAATACAGGAACTAGGAATCACTGGCAACATGTTCCATTTCATCCGAAACTTCTTAAAAGAAAGATGGATACAGGTCAGATTATATAACGAACTATCCAACCCAACTATCATTGAAAATGGCATTCCACAAGGATCGGTCATAAGTGTGACCCTATTCTTGATCGAGATAAACGATATAGTCAAAAATATCAGAAACCCCATAAAACACTTCATATTCGCCGATGATCTTACGATTATATGTAAAGGAAAGAACGTCAATACTATCCAGGAACTTCTACAAATTGCTCTGAATAGTATCCAACAATGGTCAGACCGATCTGGGCTTAAAATATCTGCCCCAAAAACAGAGTGCATTTTATTCACAAGAAAACGAAAGCCTCAAACTCCTCCAAAATTATTCATAGACAACCGTGAACTTACATTCGTCAAAAAAATAAAACTACTAGGAGTTTACTTCGACCAGAAACTCACTTGGGCTGCACACCTAAAAGAAGTGAAAATTAAATGTATGGAAAGACTTAACATCATAAAAATTCTAGCACACAACAAATGGGGAGCTGACCAACTAACCCTGCTTAAGACTTACAAAGCTATCATAAGACCTATTATTGACTATGGGTGCATCGCATATAATTCAGCCAAAACCCAAACTCTTAAAACGCTCGATTCTGTACATAATACAGCTCTCAGAATGATCTCTGGCGCTTTTCAAACTAGCCCTATAAATAGTATCCTGTTCGTAACAAAAGAAATGTCATTAGAGCACAGAAGAATGCTACTCAGCCTCAGATACGCCGCTTCAATTGCAACCACGCCTGGCAACCCAGCATTTAAAAACACGTTCGATAACAGATTCGAAACACCCTACAATGAACACCCAAAATATCCGTTGCCCTTCTACAGACGAATCCGCAAATAATGCACCGAACTAGACATCCACTTCCCATCATTTCTTGAACGAAGATGCTATGAAATAGCACCATGGACCATCAAACTCCCAATTATCAACACTTACCTAGCTACACACGATAAATCACAAACCAGCCCAGCAGAGTACAGATCCCTATTTCATGAAATGTGTGAGAAATATGCAGGATATCTACCAATATACACCGACGCATCTAAATCGGAACAAAAGACAAGTATAGCAATAGTGACACCATCTGGAATCTTCAAAACCAGCACCCCACATGTATTCAACATATTTACGGCTGAATGTTATGCAATACTTAGAGCGCTACAACATATTGAGGATATGCAGTATAGAAAGTGCATCATTCTCAGCGACTCACTAAATGCAGTTAAGGAGACACAAAACGTGACAACCACTAATACAATAACGAGGAACATTCTGGAATTATACAATGATCTGCTAGACAAAGAAATATCGGTGATAATTATATGGATCCCTGCCCACCAGGAAATATCGGGCAACGAAAAAGCGGACAAGGCTGCCAAAGAAGCACTATATATGCAACCCACCGAAGTAACCTCAGCCGTATTCCATGATTTTTCGAAATACCTTAACTACCGTACCAAGCAGAAGTGGCAGGAAAAATGGATTAACGTTATCCCGGGCAAAATATGTGATACTACGGATGACTTTTATACAAACCACGCCACAGCTAAATTTAACAGAAAAGATCACATAGTACTAAACAGACTAATGATTGGACACACTAAGATTGCACACGAATTCATTTTCAACAAATCAATCCCACCACGCTGCAAAACCTGCCAACAAAACTTAACCATCAAACACATCCTATTAGATTGCAGAAATTCAGAAGACGTCAGAAGGCAGCTCCAACTACCTAATAATTTAAAAAAGATATTCGAAACAGAAGAAAACCTGAAGAAAATACTCGAACTTGCCCGTAGACTAAATATATACTGCGAAATATAAAATAATCCCCGACTGTGGTCGCTAATAACCACGGAGTTGATACGACCTAAAATAAAAACAAAACAAAAAAACTCTCGCGTTCGCGAACCGAAATCAGCTATTGCAGTGGTCTGTTTTGATTTGGGGTTTTCGTAGCCGAAGGATCGTTATAATAACTTGAAACGTTATTTCGGAACAAGAGCGTTTGTTTATTTTCTAAAGCACTCAGATATGTATTTATAATGATGCGTTGGACGTTAAGCATCGACACAAGAACATTTATATAATTGGTTATCAATAGCGTAATATTTGTATGAACATGAAACACATGAATATTAGCAATAGACGATTATAATGTATACAATATGCAATTAGCAATGATGATTAGTAAATGCAATGAGTATAAGATGGTAAAGCAAAATAATACGATAATAAAGCAATAAGCGTTAGCAAAATAATACTATAATAAAGCAATAAACATTAGCAAACTAATGGTATGAAGATGATATGCAGTAGTAAGATAAGTAATTAATGTCGCTTACAATAGATGCTGAACACAGTTTGCTCGTTGAGCGAAGTAGCACTGATTCTAACACTTTTCGTTTTACAACAACCGTTTACTTCAATACTTCGTTAAGAAAGTTTCGCAGAAGAGCCCCTTAAGAAGGTTTTGCAGAAGAGAGCTCTGGCCTCTCGGGGCCTTGTATTTATACTATTTTCAAGATTGTTAGGGTTGAAGGGTATGCGCGGTATGCACCTTGACTTATCTCCGAATATGTGTCGCAATACAACTTATTAATAGATTTTGGTGTTCAGGGGTTTTTATGTGGCTTTGTCTTGTACTGATTAGGGGTGAAGGGTATGCGCGGTGTGCACCATGGCACGTACGCCAAATATGTGTCCCAGTAATTAACACGTGCTGATGACTAAGGTAAATATGCGTCGCAATAGCACTTCCGGGGTTTTTATAAGGGGCTTTTGAAGGGGAAAACTCAACCCGACGGATTTGGAGTATTTTAACGGGAAAAGGGGTAGGAGTGGATTTAAATCGATGGTCGTAGAGAGGGGGTGAGACGTGGTCTCGAATTAGTGAGTTTTTGGGACGAGGGATTTGTTTAGATTGAAAGAGAGAGAGAGGAAATCGTGCCTCGTAGGCCGAAGAGGGGGAGGGGATATCTTGATTGACCGTTTCGAGATGGGGACCGCTAAGGTACATCGTCCAAACGATCAGTTGGGTGCGAAAAAGGGGCAAGGCTTAAGTTTGAGGGTTTTTGATGGAGTTGTGGATTGATTTGCGAGGAAGTGGCGTTATAATACCGCGCGAAAAATAGTGGGACATCACACAACCAAAAAAACTGCAATACGAACAGTTGACCATGGGAGATTTTTATGCACTATGGTTACAATGCATTTTAAGTTTAAAAAAAAATTGAAAATAACGATTTTGCAAAAATTTTGTTAAACACGATATCTAACCGGGAACGTCAAATATTATCGAACAAATCTTTATTGTGTTCTATTTTCTTAGATGCTAGATATAAGAATTTATTATCCAAACACCAGAAAGATATTGCTATTTTACACTTAATTAAGATATGGGAAAAATCGGAAAAACTAAATCGTAATAACGTTCGTGAAGTAGCAGCAGAAAGTTTTTCTACTTCTACCTCAAACGACGATTTAGAAAGAGTTTTGGTAGAAAAAGACAATGAATTAGAACTAAATAGAGAAAATTCATCTTTTAATATAGCGGCAGCATTATATAAGTTTTCTCAGACTCCTAGGATCGACAAGAAGGAAAATATCCCGGAATACTGGGACAAACACGAATGTCGAGAATTAAAAGACCTTGCAAATATTGTACATGCAGTTCCGCCGACACAAGTTTCAGTCGAGCGACTATTTTCCAGGGAGTCGAGACCGATATAATTTCGGTTACGGTCGCGGTCGCGGTCACTGAGACGACCGATATGGCATTTACGGTCCGGTCGACCAATACTGGTGAGCGACGAGCGGTCCGGAGTTTTCTCTCAACCGGTAACCGAGAGAGAATTTTTCTGAGTCGACCGGTCGACCGAAAGTCTTGACCGGTCAGGAATACGGTCGCGTTAATTTATGGAGAGGTTCGAGTTAATGTATGGAGAGGTTCGCAAAACGGTCAACCGAGAGTCTCGACCGATTGCAATACGGTTGACGCAGAGTCGGGAGAGATTTAGAAATGCGGGCAACTAGAATTCATCACCTCCTGAGAAATAGGAAGAAAATAGAAATACGCTCGATTAAAATTTGTGAGACAAATTGTTACTATCCCGGTTGCGAATCGCAAATCGCGATTAAAATTATTTAGTAGGTTATTTTAATTATTTTTTATCACGTTAGTAACCTGGCCTTGCATCTTTTGCAATCCACAGCGAAATACATAGTATAAATGAAACAAATTTATAATAATAAATTAAATCAATTAATTTAATTTATATACAAATTCTTAAAAATACATTTACGCCTTTTTCTAAATTTATTCAATTTTATAGATAATTTTATAAACACCTACTTCAAATATTTTTATAAATGAATATTACATTTATAGTCGCAATGAAATATTTTTATATATAACTTTCAGAAATAATTTATATTTTTAACAATAAAATGTTCAGTTATAAATAAACTAAGTTAATGATAGATAAGTTTTAAAGATTAACAATTTGTTTTGGAAACAACAACAGTCAATTTTCAGAAGTTTGCACGCTGATAACGTCAAAGATTTTTCAAAAGTAAAACGTTAATGTTAATAAAATACTCACCATTTATAATGTACCTATGCATATTGTACAAGAAATTGAATTTTTGGACCAATTGATATAATGAATGAAATTGCAAACATTTATGATGTTTTCAATATTACAAACACAATACTACTTATGTGTTTTTATTTTTCGACTAACATAGCAGGAAGGTCATCCCACTCGATCACTTTTTGACGTTGATGTCAGGAATTTTGATCAAAATGAAACATGCTGTACCTAGTCGATGTGAAATTAGAGGGAGTTAGTTATTATTTTGATGGTTCCGAATTTGTTTCAGAACCACAGTTGTGAATTGATTACTATTTGCAATATTTGCATATCCCTTTTTGAAACTACGCTATACTTATAAACTTTTATCTTTGGAACTATTTATCATATTGCATTCATTCTTTTATTTTTTAATTTAGATTATTTTGCCTATTCACATAATATTTTATGAAATTCATTTTTGTAACATCAAAATAAAGCCCTGAGTAAAATAGCAATTACTGAAAACAATTTCAAATCTTTAGCAAGCTAGGACTACATCTTCCATGTTAAGAATGGTGTGGTAAACATCTTCTTAATGTAGTTTTTCAGATACAACAATGCCTCGGTACATCGGCGCAGTTTGAGACCGACAGTGTCAGAGTAACAAATAACTGCAACAGTCTGCTGTCACAAATCCCGTCACGAGAGAGACAAACAATGTGAGCGACAGGAACAGCATACATACCTTCCCGGCCTATTCAGCTAGGTCGAACTGAACCGAACCCACCCGAACCAAACCGACCCGGAGCCCTGTACCATTCGGCGGCGACCGGTCCCCGTTCGTCTCAGAATTACGGTCCCCGATTCCCGACCGAAGTGCAATTGGTCGGGGGCTTCGGTTCCCTTTTGCATCCTCTCACTATTACGGTCAGAATTTCTCTCCACTTTCGTTACGGTTACTGGTTACTTGACCGATATGTCACCGGTCTGAATTTCGGTTTCTGTTTCGGTCTCGACTCCCTGCTATTTTCCGGTCTAAAGTTTGTTTTGAACGATTACAGATCTCGGTTAAACCATGACATTTTAGATGATATCATGATTGTGAGGACAAATTTTAATTAAGTTTTATATGTATAGGTGTATGTGCCCGTCTATTTTCTATTTTCTTTACTTTTTGTAAATATTTTGTTTGAGTTATTTTGTATTTCTTGTATTGTGTTGTGTACGTATGAATGTGTATGTGTGCGTTTTCTCTACCTTTCGTACGTAGTTTTCCCGATTATTTTGTATTACTTGTATTATCATATGATATATATATTATTTTACATAATATAAGTTCATTAATTTTAAATCTTATGTCCGTATTTTTGTCATTACACACCATTTTATACGTAGTATTTCTTTCGTAAATTTTGTATGCGTTTAAAATAGGCGTGTCATCCTATCAGGTTTAACAATCTGAAATCAATAAAAATTTTGCATACATTTCCAAACGCTCAAGAATTCAAATGCTCGAACTTTCAAAATTTTAAATTTTCAAAAGTGTGAAATGTCAAATTCTTAAAATCTTCGGATTATTAAATTTCGTAACATTCAAAAGTTTTAATTTTCAAATTTTCAACGTTTCTAATTTTCAAATTTTCAAAAGCTTAAAACCTCAAACTTTTAAGAATTCGGATCTATAAACATTAAAAATTCTAGAAATTAAACAATTTTACGAATTAAGACTGTTCAGTTACATATACTTTTGCATATATTTTCTGCATATTTTTTTATGTATAGCGCATACATAATACATATATTGCATGCTCATATGTATTGAACACTGAGTTTCTATTTTTACATACCACTTTCTTACAAATGAATAAATTTGGCATATTACTTGTGTTCCAAAATAATATATTTCTTACTTTATATTTCTAAAACTGCACACAATTATTACGATATACTATATTGTAGTCGGATTTTGCATGCACATATTAGGGTAGACTCACTCTACCCGTCGAACTGATAGCAATATAAACAATGTGAATGTACTCTTGTATCACTTGTAACCCGCTCCGAGCGGGTTAACCTGTAATTGTCAGTAATTGCAAATAGGAAAATCGATTGGTTGTGGATCCGTGTGTGTTTGATCACATGGCGTCAAAGCGTGCTCGACGATCGTTGTAATATCAGAGTGTTCGGGGGCTCATTTTAACTGTTCACCCATGTGCACACGGCAAAACCGTTTTGTGCACACTTTTAAAATAAAGACCTCAGTTTATTTGAATACGCGGTGTTTGTGGTGGCTCTCAAATCTTAAGCACCGGTCTTATGGAGAAGCATGCATCCGTTTTCCTGGCCGCGTTTTCGAGCGGCTGCGGCCGCGCGTCTGCTACAGCAGCAACCTGGGCTACTCGAGACCCAACACAATGCGAAGTGTGTCTGTTTTCCGCCATGATGGCGGAATCTACTAGCCGCGCAGCTAGCCACCAGTGTTCACGGGAAATTCCCTCCGTAGTAGGATACTACCGTCGCAGGGAGGGGGAACGCATGCGCGCGATGACGCGGTGACGTCAAACCAATCAACGCCAAGACGGGAAAGGATGGGAAACGAAACGGCGTCACCATCAAGTCAAGCCGAGCGAGTGACGTGACGCCGTTACGTTTCCTATCCTTTCCCGTCTTGGCGTTGATTGGTTTGACGTCACCGCGTCATCGCGCGCATGCGTTCCCCCTCCCTGCGACGGTAGTATCCTACTACGGAGGGAATTTCCCGTGAACACTGCTAGCCACAGCGGCAAATAGCTTGACTCCTCCAAACGGAGTCCTAGCCGCGCCCGCGCGGCGATCCAGCGGCACAGTGGGACAGAATATTTCTTGTAAGCAAATAATATGAGGTCCTGAAGAAGGGAAAAATATCGTGATGGCTACTTCTGATCTGTGTGTAAACACGTGTCAAAGTTTGCATTTTTTTCTTGTGGAAAATTTTGAATCGAGACTTTTAAATTTTGATGATATAAAAGACACAAATTTTTGGGGAAACGAAATGAGTAGTATCGTTTTTGGTAAGCAATAGCAAATAATTAGTTAGGTTATTTTCCATATGAAACCCATTGAAGAAATATCAGCAATTATCGGCTTTTTAGTTACCCTTGTTACGTGCGGGCGTTCATTTTTTTAGGACCGAGCGGATTCGTTTAATTACTTCCACGTAACGCTTAACGAATTTAGATAGATTTTAATAATTATGACATAATCAGATTGTTACGCAAAAATCAGGATTGTTTTGGGATACGTACCTGCTACAACCAATACAGGTTGACCCGTCAGGAAGTGGTATTTCGAGGGAGACTGGTTTAACAGAATGAGACGATATTTAAGTAAATATTACCATGTATTACAAAATACGCAAAAAGGAAATGTTTAAAGGTGGTACAAAAATGGGAAATCTACATGGGTTTTGAATGGAGTCGTAGATGATCACGAATATAAACGTACGGGATGAAATAATATTGTTCCGGTATTACAATTTAACGCAAGTATATTACGGACGACAATTGATCGAGGGAAACCCCGCAACTCATTATGTGAGTTGGTTCAATGATTACGCAATGTTCTTGTTAGAATGGTTGATAAATAATTTATACACTGAGTTTGTATTATAATAAAGTGGAGAATAATAGAGTCTTACAAGAGCCTAATCGGCAACACGTTCGTACTTGTTACAGTCAGATAGAAGAATGAATAACAGAGAATATATACATTAGTCATAGTCGCTCTCAACTAAGTTCACATCGATGCGCAGATTCGCCGTCGACTAATAGATGGAGCGACAGGTTTCTAGATTATAATTACTTACTATATTACAACAGTTCTAAATTTTCGATATGAACGGTTTAGGAAAATATCATGTAATCGCAATATAATTATACAAGGTAAACAGGATTTAGTGAAACGCGGTACACGCCCAAAAAGGGGAATTAAACAAATGATCGAGGGAAAACCCACAACTCACTAAAGAGGTTGGATCATTTGTGTATTCCGTACAATAACGTAGTTAAGAGGACTTACCGATTCAGCGCAGAGATTATTAATTTCTTTTAAAACGGCTACTCTCAGTTTCTTTCTCTCTCTCTCTCTTTCTCTCTCTGTTTGTCCCTTACTCTCCGTGTGACCTGGAGGGTCCCGCGTAGCGGACGATGAAGCGCAGGAGCGTCGCACAACACACCAATGTCAAAGACGGTTCACAGTATTTTATATTTAGAATATTAACGCGAGAATATAAATGATTTAATAAAAAAAAACGGTTAAAATGAATAAAGATTTAAAACAATGAGTCTCTACGGGGACTGAGTCCTTCCACGCACTACAAGACAACACGGGAACTCCGGCTCAACGACTACTTTAACGAATAGTTATGTCCCTCGGACAGAGCAACCACGCACTATGCGACTTGTCAGTTGACTGCCCTAAACGGCGAATTGTAGGAAAAATTGGATATTAGAATGAAAAAATTATAATGTTTTAGAATAATCGAGTCTCTACGGGGACTGAGTCTTTCCACGTTCACAACGACACTATGGAACTCCAGCTCAATGACTATTTTAACCAGGGCTTGAAAAGGTTCGAAACTAACTGTTTCAAACTGTTATATAAAGGTTCTGACTGAAAGAGTTATGAAGAACCTTTATTCTGAATAACCGTTATAAAGAACCTAAATATCAGACTATATAAGTATAAGTTATGGTTCCTATATAGCTCTATAACTTTTATTTTTTAGGTTCAATATAAGTTCCAAAGCGGTTACAGAACCGATTCTTGTAACGATTGTACAGAATTTTATAGAAAATGAAATGACAACATATTACAACTATATACTACCGTGTGTAACCAAATTGTTTAAAAATTATTATAAATAAGTAAGTAAATATATATTATGTACACATTTGTACATACGTATACAATTCTTTTGTAATATGAACCACAAGCGGGCACTTGAAAAATTATAATTTATAATATCTATTCTGTATTATAACAAAAAGTGCAATAAATATTTAATACAATAGATCGAAACATTTATTTGTCAAGTTCAGTTTTTCAATTAGGGGCCACCTCACCATCAGGATCATGATTCTGACAACATATTAAAATATCATTCAAATCGGGGAGCTAGACCCTCATCGGTATAACAACCAAACATTTATATTAACGAACACTTCATATTACAAAAGAATTATATACGTATGTACAAATGTGTACATAATATATATTTACTTACTTATTTATAATAATTTTTAAACAATTTGGTTATACACAGTAGTCTATAGTTGTAATATGTTGTCATTTCATTTTCTATAAAATTCTGTACAATCGTTACAAGAATCGGTTCTGTAACCGCTTTGGAACTTATATTGAACCTAAAAAATAAAAGTTATTGAATCGGTTCTATAACCGTTTGGAACTTATATAGAACCTAAAAAATAAAAGTTATAGAGCTATATAGGAACCGTAACTTATACTTATATAGTCTGATATTTAGGTTCTTTATAACGGTTATTCAGAATAAAGGTTCTTCATAACTCTTTCAAGAACCTAAATCTTTATAATAACGGTTTCAAGCCCTGGTAGTAACCCGCTCCGTCCCGGTTACGACGGGTTACAGGAACTAACCCTTGGTAACCCGGGTTACGGTTAGGGTTAGGCCGCGGTTAGGAACCCTGAGATAAAGTACGATTAATGCTCCGACGTGATTTAGAGTGCCATGTATAAGATTCGTAAAACAGCCACCTTGATTGTTATTTTTGTGATATATTTGTATTTTTCTTTTCATTCGAAATTGTATAGGTAAGTTTATATCCTTGTAACGTCCCACGGGGACTTAAACCGTTAGATACCGACAGTCGGTAATGTAGGAACCGATCTCCGTTACCATGTAACCTATTTTCTATTACCGCGTAAATGTATTATAAGACTTTTATATATAATTTATAATTTAGATGAATGTTAGAAGAATAATTATTATATGAATATTAGAAATAATTAATTATAAGTATTAGCAAAAGCGCAAGACAAAATATTAAGTAATAAGCAAGCAAAACACGAAATAACAAACTGCGACTCACTGCGCATGCGCCAGCACGCCAATTTTCCAGTATAAATAGAGGCGCACGCAGCACAGCGGGACATTCAAGCTACGAATACGCTCAAGTGACGAACGAATGCTCAAACCTAGAGGCAGCTTAAGTTTCAACCAGTGGGATTCAGCTTCGCTCCGGAAACGGCAGCGGCGGATCTCCAGAGTATAAAAGTTATTGGTGCTCCTCTTTGGTTTGCTCATTTGAAGTCATAGAACCTCGTTCTTGCAAAGCCATCGAGCTTCGCTCCGGAAACGGTAGCGGCCGAAGTGCTTGGTAAAAACAAGGTCTGTAGAGCATAGAAAAGAACTCTGTCAAAAGAATCGAGCTTCACTCCGGAAACGGCAGCGGCCGATCTTACTACAGAAATTGCCAAGAGTACTCGAGCTTCGCTCCGGAAACGGCAGCGGCCGAGCTCTGCAATATACATATATCTATATATTTTAAAATACGTAGCGTTAGAGTCAGAAAAACATAAAACCCAAAAAGAGTATATATAGTCGTAGATCGTAAGCTATATTAATTATTATTTCATTGTTGTAACTATATTAATTATTGTTTTATTAAATAAATAAGCATTATTAAGTTTAAAAGCCGTAGATATTACTCTTTAGTCTGTAGAATAGAACCCCACCTTTCCTACACTCGAGGGGACGCCGCTCTCCTCTCGGGGATCTGTCGACGCTCAGTTGTCCCCGGACAGCCGAACGTTACATCCTGATATCTTATAAGTTCTGGAACTCTCATTTTTAAAACAATTCTGTTAGAACTTATATGTTTCGTTTGAGAAATGATCTATTCCTGTGGTATTTTTATTGAAAAGACCCTTAGGAACTTTTTTAGATAGTGTTCTCATGGAACAGATATTTTAGAACCTATAATAAAAGTTCCATGGAAACAGTTATATTAGAACATTTATTAAAAAAAGTTCCATAAGATTAAGAAAAGTACTAAACTATTAGGTACTAGTTTTATTTAACAATATAATATATTCGTCATGTTTATTAAATAAAAATGATGAAAATCATAACAATAGTTTCCAAACAGTTTCATAAGAAGTATTGAACAGAAAAGAGAACTGGTCAAGAATAATACCTGAATAACATTTTTTTATAACATGAACCAAAATACATAAAAATCCTATAACATCTCCGTAGAAATTAACTACGTAGGTAAATATTACAAATAAATGACACATTCAGAATATCAATTTAACTGTAATAATTATTTATTATTGTTGTAGTATTATTCATTGAATAATATTCAGTATTTGATACAACAATTGATAACTTTTTTAATATTGATGAACTAAATATCTGTTCCTGTTGTAGGGAAATTTTTATTTTTATATTTTATAAGTTCCATTCCAACTAGAACTTTTATTTTCAAGAACTTTTACATTATCAGTTCTCATGGAAACTTATAAAGTGAGAACATTTTTAAAAAAGTTCTACGGTACATGTTTCGAATAGAACCTATTGAAAAGTTCCAGAACTCTTTCGAACCCCTTTATAAAGAAATCAATGCCACTGATGTTAAGTATAGGACAAGATGGAGAAAAGTTTAGTTTTATAGTAAAAAAGTAATATTTTCTGTTTTTTATAAGATAATTAAACATGAAATCATGTGTTATGCATCATTACATGGTGGTTTGGTTGTTCTTTCTACGCTTTGTCCGCCCGTTACTGCGAATGTCCGCACGTTACTAGAGACGTAATTCCAAATATGTTGAGATTTCGGGGAAAGGTATAGTGTTTTTGCAAAAGCAATAAGATGATCGTGATCAGGAAGTTTTACCTATGAAGAATGTCTATTATCATCATGTATAGTGAACAGCATTCACAAAACTATGGGGCAAAGTCTTGACGTTGCGCATTGCATGTCCACTGCGTCCGACAGGTTACCGGACATTTCCATTTCGCTTTAGATTTGATTGAGCTTGCACCTAGACTCCGGGTTATGAACGTACAAGACACAACTTTTCATGCTCTTTCCATATGTTAAATCAGAACGTGAATGCCACTAAGCGTTTGGTCATAAACTTCGAGGAAACATCGCTAGTAACTATGGGAACGTCCGCACGTAACCAGCGAAAATGGCCTCGAGTGCTCGCGAGGCAGTGTTAGATTACGGATTAGATTTAACTTAGCGGATAAGATAGTATTTAGGATATTCATAAGTTCGAATCTAAGGTCACGGTCCCTTGTATTTACAATATAGTTATAAAATATATTACACGATTAGTCTAATTAACATCCAACACATAGGAAATACGGCAACTTGTTTGGCACAGCGCGGAAGCCCGCTAAGAGCTGAGAGTCGATCCCGAGTTCGGGAAAGTTCTCGAACCGGCGGTTACGAATGAGTGGCGACACCGTGAGTTTTGTTTAATCTCTTCGGCAGCGAAAAGGACAAGCATGAATATTTGTTCGCACAATTAGATAGACACCCTAACCCTACTTATGCTTATGTATTAGAATACTCGGGTAGCCCGTGTTAAATTTAGTAACCGATTTAGCTGGAACGTTCCAGAAAACGTGAGCTCGCGACTGTAGAGAGATACCTGTGATCTAGGCGACGATTAGAACAGAAATGAGCGATCGCGGTGATAGATCGGGCCGTTTCGCCGAACTCTGTGACGTCAGCGCCCCACCAAACAACTGTTCCCCCTGAGCCGGGCGAGGACCGCGCCGGTGAAACAAAATCGGCCGTGCGATGGAGCGAGACAGTCGGCTAATTAGCAGGGGAGCGCGTCAACAGATGGCCCGACCGATCCCATCACCGCGATCATGTGTACCGCGATTTAGCCGCGTCAGCGGTTTCAAAACGCGCGCCAGCGTCGGCAGCGACCCGCGCCGTCTTGCACTGTGGCCGTTTGTGCCAATCCCAAACACCATATTTATTCGGATTATTTGGCATATACACTTTGCTTTTGAATCTGCCCCTCAATCCAACACGAGTCTCGTCGATTGCCACATTCTCTCCCAAAGAGTAGGCTTTCTGAAATTTATCTTCCAACATGGTACCAAAATCCCCGACCGGTGCAAGATGATCTTTTTTTACTCTCTCGTTTCTGGTTCGAATATCGTCCAAGCGTAAACAGCGTAAAGTAAATAAAAATTCCTTGTGCGCCATCGTGTAACGTTTCCACGCGTGGCGTAACGCGTTTTACAGGATTTCGGGATTGGTTCGAGTGGCGTGCGATAAAGAATTAAAATTCAAGAACCAGAATTAATCTTAATAGTGTTTATTCAATAAAACACTTCTAAATTATACAAACAAACAAAAATTAACGCTTTATAATATTAAAGAAATTAGGATAATTATGTTGCGACTCTCGGTCGGTACAAAAGGATATAGTTGATCGTCTTGGGTTGCGACTCTTGGTCGGTACAAAAGAGCGCCCGTTTGATCGATCGATTTAGAGTAATATAACTTAAATAACTAATAGCGACGTCTTAGTCGATTGAAGGAATTAGCTTATGGATCTAGGAATTAGCTTATAGATAGTGACTCTTTTGGTCGATGTAGAAAGACTTAGGAATTATGTAATAGCTTAGGATTTAGGATTGAATATGTTTAAGTCGAGACTCGTTCTTAATTGTTTCTCCGTTTCGTCAAGGGCGGATTTTGCCACTTGGAATAATCTTCCTCCCACGTTGCTCAGGAGTAATATTACTAACCTGAGAATAAGAATTTAACAACTTTGCTTCTTCAAACAAAGGGGCCTACAAGGCGGCTTCCAAGGCTGGAACGTCTCATCAAACCTGGCGACTATGGCCTTGGTTGGAACGCTCAACAGAACCGAGGGGCCTACAAAGCGGCTTCCAAAGTTGGAGCATTAATTTACGTCGGGATCGGCTATTTGCCTTAAATGATCCTTGTATGTCTTTGAATGAATTGTGTCGAGTTAATAGCA
This sequence comes from Andrena praecox, assembly GCA_963932275.1. NCBI lineage: Eukaryota > Metazoa > Arthropoda > Insecta > Hymenoptera > Andrenidae > Andrena > Andrena praecox. The sequence goes on along the minus strand of OZ010729.1, from coordinate 34,205,934 downwards.
TTAAATGCTTCGAGTCGAATGAATCGAATTGATCGAATCGATCGAAATGAATCTCTCTGGGCTATCGTGCCCGTATTTATACATATTCTGGATACTGGGAGCGCACCAATAGGAATGGAGCTCGACTATTACGCATTGACAATTCTGCTCTCGCATGGTCCGCTCTCCAGTCGGTCTACAGAGCGACTGACTAATGCGCAGGCGCGTGTTAAACGCTCGGTTCTCCCACTCATTGCTCTGCACACTTCTCTGCTCCCGATCCTTGCTCTCGCCGATCCGCCGATCGACTGAGGATCGCGCATGCGTTCAATTCTCCCCACTCTCAACATTCGATTCTCTCTCTCATTGCACTCTCGTCTCGCGGTACTCTGAGCTAATATTAATATTAATGCTAACGCGCTTATTAAAGTAAGAATAATAAGAATATAAGTATTATAATAGTTACTAATTACGTTTATTAAGACAAGAAAAAAAAGAAAAGGGCATTTTGGGGGTTTGTTACATCTCCCCGCCGGGAGTAATCTCTCGTCCTCGAGAGACAGGGTTTTGGGGAATGGTTGTTTCAAAAGGGTCAAGTGGAGGGCTTGGGCTGTTGAGTTCTTCGTCTATGTACTGGAAATTTTGGATTTCATCGTCATCCACCATCGGTAATCTTTTTCCAGTAGTTGGAGGTGGTGCATGTCCAGAGCCGAAGAGAAAATTGTACTTCCATGCCCGTTGTCGAGGGTCAGAGGGGGATAATTTAATATAATCGCACCAGTAGTTTTCAGGAATATCTATTTTACTCAAATTTTTCCATTGGATTTCCATTCTTTTTGTTTTTATTCTCTTTGTACCTGCACGACGGTTCGTCATTATTATTATTATTTTAAATTCGTAGTTTATGAAAAATGTTACGTTATTGCTCGCTAATTGATCCGCACTGATCGCTGTCGATTACTATACTGCGCACAATTTCGGCATTGTTCTCTCATCTCCGCGATCTGTTCTCTCGCGACCTATTTTTTCTTCCCTATTGACAGGATTGATACGGAGATTCACTACGCAGTTTGAAAGGAAAATGAAATTGAGATTTTATTATTTTGTGATCACCATTGGGTGATTACGTTTATTGCGTGCCCCTGTCGGAGCAAGTCGTCTTCTTCTCCTTCCTCATCAAAATTAAAGTACATTTCGATGCACTCGGGGCATCGTCTCGCATGATATACAGTATATAATTGAATATTGCACAATTTACAGTCCCTATACGCTAGGGCACTATTCACTTGAGTGATGAGATGGTTAAAAGTTTGTGGATAAGAGAACCTGTGATTCTCCGGTAACCGTTCATAACACTCCCGGCATATTTTTCTTTTAAAATTATCATATCGGTCCTCATAAATAATTCCCGGCCCTTGAAGACAGACCAGCCGCATCAATTTTAAATATATTGTCGGGTATTCTTCCGGTAATATCCCATCCCAGGGTCCGTAATACTCCTCGTCCATATCAGTCGGACGGAAGGCACGGGAATGAAAAACCGGCATGCTTTTAAAGGCAAAATTCGAAAATCCCGCTTATTAATCTTATTGATTTATTAATTTAATTTATTCTTTTGAATCCTTTACTCACATTTATTTCTACACTCACTATCTTTATCACCTTCTATTACTTCTCTATTTGCTTCTATATTTGCTTGCTGCGATTTCGAAATCTCAGTGCGCACTAAATTTTTAAACTGGATTTCGTTGTAATTAATCTCGCGGATCTCCCCACTTTTCGAAATCACGTTCCTGCATTGGTACCAGCCTGATTATGATCCCTAGTATTATTGTGAATAGGTGAGATGTAAGCCTTCTTAATCCTATCCTGGTGTACGACTCTAGTGACACGGGGACTTATTGCCAGTTTCACGTTATTATTCTCTAGGACGTCCATAATCACGTACGGTCCGTCATATTCATTACTAAATTTATTCTTTTTTGGTTTTAATAACATTACTTCTTCACCTCTATGGTATTGAACGGATGATACTTTTCTATCGTAATAGTGTTTTTGTCTAAACTTCGAGTTTTCTAAGTTACGTCTGCCTATTTCGCGAATATTTATCAATTTACTCATCAAGTTATCGACAAAATCTGGATACGTGTTTAGTGAGTCTTTCTGTGTCATGCTAGATGGTTGTCTGGCCTTTCTTCCGTAGATGAGTTCATATGGAGTATATTTTGTGCTTTCATGTACACTGGTATTGTAAGAAAACATTGCCTGTGGCAACCACTGATCCCATTGTCTTTCTTTTGTTATATAATGTTTTAAATATTCAATTAGTACATGATGGCTTCTTTCTAGTGAGCCATTCGATTGGGGATGAAAAGCGGATGTTTTATATTGTTTGATATTGAAGACTCTTGCAAATTTTCTCATAAGAGACCCGATAAACGAAGATCCTTGGTCTGTCAGAATTGCTTTGGGACATCCATACTGACATATAAAATGTTTCATGAACGCTTCGGCTATTTCTTCGCTCGTGAATGAAACTAACGGTATGGCTAATGAATATTTGGTTAAATTGTCTTGTATTGTGAGTATGTAGCTTTTTCCTGAACGAGTGTATGGCAATGGCCCTACGATATCCATTGATACTTTGTCGAACGCGTCTAATGGTGTGTCCGTTATCACCATTGGTTCCCTTGTTTTAACTCGTACTAATTTCTGTCTTTGGCAACTTATACAGGTTTTAATATATTCTTTAATATCTGTTTTCATATTTTTCCAATAATATAAACTTCTAATTCGATCGTACGTTTTTGTTACTCCTTTATGGCCTCCTATTGGTGATTCATGATTTTCTTTTATTATTATTAACCTATCCTGTTCCATAGGTAATTGTATGGTTCCATTACAAATAGTTATTGTGATATTGGTTTGTACAAATTTTAATTTAATTATATTCTTTATTTGTTCCCATAATGTATTATTATCTCCCCTAGACAATGATATCTTCTTAATTCTCCTTTCCATAAGGTTATGGCACAAATTTCCTAATACAGTGGCATATGTCTGTATCGTCGGAGGATCTTGTATTACCATCCCTAAAATTAACTGACTTCCCTCTGAAATTCTTATTACTTCACCTATTTCGAATGGAATTTCTGAGGTTATCTTAAGCATCTTCCTTTCTTTCAATTCTATTCCTGACTTCTCTACTGGATTACCTTCTGTATTAATAAATATTGCTAACGTCTCCCTTCTCATCCATAAGTTATCATTTATTTCTATAACTTTACATGCAATTGGAACATCGTTTATTATCCTGGGTAGTCTTTTTTGTTTGATATTCCTTTTCGCCGGTTTATTAGGTTTAGTAAATTTAATTTTATTTTTAGGGGTTTTAGGAAGTATTTTATAATTTCCTTTTCCTTCTTCTTTTAATGTTAATGGTGATACTCGTCCCGATTCTGTTCCGCTGGATTCTAAGGGTTTCTCTTTTTTAGGAGGGATGAGTCTGATGCTACTACTGCTGCTGCCAGAAGAATTTATTTTAGGAGGGTCGCGATATACGTGGGTTTTAGGAACTTCCACACCTTCATCTATTTCCATTATTTCATCTTCATTAATTATTCGTCGATTTACAATCAGTTTTGGTTCGGCTCCACTTTGTCTTTGCTGATTCGTGGGCGACATTATATCGACCTCCATTCTGGATGGTCCTGGTCCTTCTCGACTAACGACTGATTTAGGGGGAGGATGCACCTCTACTGACACCTGAATATCTCTTTTTACTTCGTAACTATCTGTGGACTGTTCATTTCTTAAGGGTTCTTTGATTAATAATTCTTCTCCTCTTGTCTGTTTTCGGACTGGTCGACCTGTCGGTGAGGTCGTCGTAGTCTGATGTTTTCGCTTTAGTTTTCGTTTAATTTGATAATGATCTAATATCGGATCATCGGAATCAGTTGAATCGTCTGCGTCGTTTGCATCACCGGGTTTTACTTTTTTTTGAATTGGTCTACCTGGCGGTGATGTTGTTGTTGTTTGATGTTTCCTTTTTAGTTTACGTTTTATTTGATAGTCGTACATCATTGGGTCATCAGAGTCGTCTATGTCGTCTGAGTCCCGTGAAGAAGCATCTCCTTTTGGTTGTTTTAATGGTCTTGGATTCCCGGATTCTGTATTAGTGGTCATCCGTGACCGAGTTCGTTTTTCGCTTGCTTGTAGGGGAAGAGTAGGTATTGGATTCCTTGATAAGGCATCGGCATTGGTATTATATTTCCCGGGCTTGTAAATGATTTCGTAATCGTATTCAGCTAATCTAATTTTCCATCGCATCAATCTTGAAGTTGGGTTTGCTAATTTGTGCAGCCATTCTAGAGGTTTATGATCCATTATTAGTTTACATTTCTTGCCATAAACGTAGGGTCTAAAATGTTCCAGGCCGTATACTAATGCTAGTAATTCACGCTCAGTTGGTGCATAACGTGTTTCAGCATTGTTTAGGATTCTCGAGGCATATGCGATCGGAAGGTCTTTTCCAATTTCTCCTTGACTGAGGACGGCTCCCACGGCGTATCCAGAAGCGTCCGTTGTAACAATAAATGGAGCGTCAAAATTTGGATATTGTAATATAGGCTCGCGACATAACGCGTCTTTTAATATTTCGAATGCTTCTTGTTGTTTACTAGTCCAAACGTAATTATTATCCTTCCTTGTTAGATCTGATAATGGTTTAGCTATTTTCGAGAAATCTTTTATAAATCTACGATAATATCCAGCCAGTCCAAGGAACTGTCTCACGTTCTTTATTGTCTTGGGTAATGGGAAATCCTTAACAGCTTCTAGTTTTCTTGGATCTGGTCGAACTCCATTTTCACTAATAATATGTCCTAAATACGCTACCTCTCTCTTTAAAAATTCACATTTATCTGGTTGCAGACTTAAGTTTGCTTCCCTAAGTCGTTTCATTAGCTTTTCGAATTTGACTGCATGTTCTTGGAGTGAGCGAGCATAGATTACTATGTCGTCTAAGTACACGAATAATTCTACACCCTGTAATCCTGTAAGAACTTGATCCATCAATCTTTGAAATGTGGCAGGGGCATTCTTCAATCCAAACGGCATTCGATTAAATTCATAATGTCCGTAAGGAGTAGAAAATGCTGTTTTATGTCTATCATCTGGATGCATCGGAATTTGATGGAATCCTGAAGCTAGGTCAAATACTGAGAAATATTTGGCACTACCAAGTTGATCCAATATATCTAATATATTTGGCAATGGATATGCATCTCCTATTGTTTCGTCATTTAGATCACGGAAATCTATTACTACTCTCCATTTTTTGTTTCCTTTACTGTCTGGTTTCTTCGCGACTATCCATACTGGAGAATTGTAAGGGGAAAATGAAGTTTTAATAATATTATTATTTAATAGTTCGCATATTTGCTTATTAATTTCTTCTTTATGCACCTGCGGGTATCGATACTGTTTAGTGTTTATTGGTATTTCAGTTTTTGTAATTATTCTGTGTTTAATTACTCTTGTAGCTTCTAGTTTTGTTCCAGGGAGATGAAATCTATCAGAATATCGTCTAATTAATTTTTCTATATTTTCTTTTTCTTCAGGATTTAAATGATTAGTTCGAAGTAATTTTAATACTTGTTCAACATGCTCTGGGGTTTCAAGAATTTCTGACATTTCTACTTCCTCATAAGGTTCTAATTGTATGGGTGGTATCGCTAATGTTATATCCTTATTGGACGTGTTGATAACATAAAGATTAGCTAGCCCATTATTATTGGTAACTAGAGCATTTCCCATAAGAATTTTAGGATGTAAATTTAATTTAGGTACATATCCGGTTCTAAGATCTGAGGCGAGAACTTTAACTTGCACTTGACACCTTGATCGGTTTGGTATAATTACCTTGCAATTTTCGAATGGTAAGATATAGTCTCCTACTATTACAGCTGATCTAGCATAATCTATCTTGGCTCCTACTTCTTTGAAAAAGGTTGTACCTAATAATCCATCCTGGGCAATTGGCAATGTTTTGACTACATGAATTTCTACTTCGGTATTTAGGAATTTAAATTTAATATATCCTATAGTAGGAAGAATACTGTCGGCTATTCCTTTTAATTCGTACACAGCATCTGTATAAATCGGAATGTCAGGGGAAATTGATTCCTGTTTAATTACGCTTAAGTCGGCACCCGTATCTATCATCATTTGGATTTCAGATTTATTAAATTCTGGCCCTGATAGAGTAAGGTTCGGTGATTTTCCAATTCTTAACATTTGCAAATTAAGTGTACCTCGTTTTTGTGGTAAAGTTTGTTGAATATTGTCTGAAGCTTTAGGTGTTTCTGGTTTAGAATTTGCAATTCGTTCGCGGTTCTTATTATTATTATATATTCTCTTACGGCATTGGTCAATAGTATGACCTTTGATTTTGCAGTATCTACATTCTACTTGTGATGTTGTTCGCGATACTGAATTGTTCTGTGGATTTCTTATCCTACATTCTCGAATAGTGTGTCCCACTCGTCGGCAATGATCGCAGAATTTTGACTGCCAGGATATTTGTGATATTTGTCTCTCAGGGAGTTTACTACTACAGTTCGTTATTGTGTGCCCATAACCAAAACAATTAGTGCATTGTACAGAATATGAGAGGCCCTCTGTGAATCTATTCCTCATTAAATTATCCTGATTTTCTGCTTCAGCTTTGATCGCGGCGCTAATAGTGCTATCCAAATCAGCGAAGTCAACTGTTCGCATTCTCGCGTAAATCTCCGGTCTCAATCCCGTCAAGAACGTCCGAATAGCATTTATTTCCGCAGTTTGGTTATACTGCGCGACATTCTGGGGAACTTCTGTTTCATGACACGTTTTTATTTGCTGGAGGATTTCTGACACACGGCTACTGTAATCGACAGTCGCTTCGTTCGGCAGTTGAGCGATTCTGGACATATCTCCATATAATTGAATTGACGAATGTAGTGGAGCAAAGCGAGAATTAAGCACTCTAATCAGTTCGTCTATGGTATTGTAATCACCATTCAAAACGACTCGTGAGGCTTGGCCGTATAATTTATTTTTTATTATTTGTACTAGCCCATATTCGGCGTCTGGTGCGACCATATTTCTCGCATTTTTACAACATTTTGTATATTGATACATAGAAATGTTTCGCCCATCGAATGCGGGAACCGTATCTGCGGCATCTCTAATTCTAATCTGCGGGTGACGCATATTTCCTGGATCTAGATGCAGATTTTGCAGTTCGGCTGCCACCGCGTTTACAGGATCACGTTCAGCCATGATTAGTGTTCTTATTTCGCAATTGTCAAAGAAGAAAAATTCTCGTTCTTCGCTATAGGAGGGTTACTCCTTTGCCACAAAATTCGCGATTTTGCAAATCTACTATCCCACCGCTGCCACCAAAAATAACCTCCTGTAACGTTTCCACGCGTGGCGTAACGCGTTTTACAGGATTTCGGGATTGGTTCGAGTGGCGTGCGATAAAGAATTAAAATTCAAGAACCAGAATTAATCTTAATAGTGTTTATTCAATAAAACACTTCTAAATTATACAAACAAACAAAAATTAACGCTTTATAATATTAAAGAAATTAGGATAATTATGTTGCGACTCTCGGTCGGTACAAAAGGATATAGTTGATCGTCTTGGGTTGCGACTCTTGGTCGGTACAAAAGAACGCCCGTTTGATCGATCGATTTAGAGTAATATAACTTAAATAACTAATAGCGACGTCTTAGTCGATTGAAGGAATTAGCTTATGGATCTAGGAATTAGCTTACAGATAGTGACTCTTTTGGTCGATGTAGAAAGACTTAGGAATTATGTAATAGCTTAGGATTTAGGATTGAATATGTTTAAGTCGAGACTCGTTCTTAATTGTTTCTCCGTTTCGTCAAGGGCGGATTTTGCCACTTGGAATAATCTTCCTCCCACGTTGCTCAGGAGTAATATTACTAACCTGAGAATAAGAATTTAACAACTTTGCTTCTTCAAACAAAGGGGCCTACAAGGCGGCTTCCAAGGCTGGAACGTCTCATCAAACCTGGCGACTATGGCCTTGGTTGGAACGCTCAACAGAACCGAGGGGCCTACAAAGCGGCTTCCAAAGTTGGAGCATTAATTTACGTCGGGATCGGCTATTTGCCTTAAATGATCCTTGTATGTCTTTGAATGAATTGTGTCGAGTTAATAGCATTAAATGCTTCGAGTCGAATGAATCGAATTGATCGAATCGATCGAAATGAATCTCTCTGGGCTATCGTGCCCGTATTTATACATATTCTGGATACTGGGAGCGCACCAATAGGAATGGAGCTCGACTATTACGCATTGACAATTCTGCTCTCGCATGGTCCGCTCTCCAGTCGGTCTACAGAGCGACTGACTAATGCGCAGGCGCGTGTTAAACGCTCGGTTCTCCCACTCATTGCTCTGCACACTTCTCTGCTCCCGATCCTTGCTCTCGCCGATCCGCCGATCGACTGAGGATCGCGCATGCGTTCAATTCTCCCCACTCTCAACATTCGATTCTCTCTCTCATTGCACTCTCGTCTCGCGGTACTCTGAGCTAATATTAATATTAATGCTAACGCGCTTATTAAAGTAAGAATAATAAGAATATAAGTATTATAATAGTTACTAATTACGTTTATTAAGACAAGAAAAAAAAGAAAAGGGCATTTTGGGGGTTTGTTACAATCGTAAGCGGGAACATCTCGGCACTCGTTCCGTCAACAGCCGACAAATCCAAATAATAAAGATGGGATGCTTGCATTACACCTGCCATGATCAAAAGTCCTATAAAAACTTTTATTTCGTCCGTCTTTATATCTTTGGCATCTCTTTCCCGTTTGATTTTTTTTTCTAATTTTTTCTATGTATACGTTCGTGCTAGAAACAAACAAGTTTAATACCTCTTCATAAAAAAAGTGAAAAACACTTCATAGGCGGTTGTGCATTTCTTGCCATTTGTCTGACGCCGGGAAGATGCAAAATAATATTATGGTTGCTTGGTCATGGTTGCTATTGATGCAGTCATCTGCATCTTCTCTCTTCTCTTCTGAAGACACTGCTGCTTCACTCTCTGCCTCTAGCCACTGTTCTATCTGATGTCTTTTTCGTTCTTCCATTTTTCTAAATGATAGTCTAAAACAAGAAAAAACACTTATGATACACAAAATAATAATCGTAAATAAAATCTTGTACTACTTCGACCACCATTTATCTTAAAAAAAAAAAAAACTAAAATATCAAAATATCGAAAAAACTAAAATATCTTACCTGGCGGAAAAAGTTAGGCAACTAAGGTCGGTATCGGATATATTGGCCGGTGAGTTCGGTTTCGCGAGCAGCGATCGAGGAGAAATCAGCCACCACCATCTGACGATCGTGGATTTGTCAGTTGGAGTTGCGTGGCCCTCGCAGGGTATGGTGGAGTAACGGGAACGCTGCTCAGCTCCGCCTGAACCTAGCCGTTTGGCTGTTATTTATTCTTAACGTAATCGTTATGTGCGTTACGAAGCTATGCGTAGACCAGGCGTGCACAGCTGAATGCTCGCCGGGCAAAAATTTTCGGACGCGTGCGGAAAGAGCATCGTAAAGCACTAGGCCACGCCTTTATGAGCGACAGTGCCGTGAGGGCCGTGGTGGGGAGTGTTCGTGAGTGAAGTGTGCCGCGGAACATCAGCAACACACATTACAGTTTACACGCATACTACGACAGCTATTGGCCACAGGGTGGGGAAACTGCTCACGGCGTCGCTCTTCTCTTTGCTCACGAGCAATCGAGAGCGCTCTTGCCCGCCACAGCCTTGCTGTGCAGGCCTGGCGTAGACCAATACGAGATGAAGCTATCGAGAAAGAATCAATGTTCTGACCAATGAAGCTCCTGAATTTTTTTGAAGCTAACGCACACCTATTCTGATGTGTGTATTTCTACGCTGACAGCTCGGTTTGGCCTACACATCAGAAGCTTGACACTATCCCCACCACTTCTGGCTCACTCTTGTTCTGCGAAGGCGAGAGCGAGATGGAACGAGAGCGAGTCAGAAAACATTGAGAAAAGGAGCACCGAGGCAGGCAAACGGTGTGGTGGGAGAATACCCCTTACGAAACTCACCGGTCAATATATCTGATACCGACTTTAGGCGCATGGGGTTACGGCTCACCTAAGCAGCGATGCGTGTGCACGCGGCAATGTTGCCATCACTACTAAAAACAAAATTGCATCATCCGATAGGAAGCTACTGGGAGTGGCAAGTTCGCAACCTATGCGTTCCGTATTTTTTTAGCGATCAAAGTGGCCTTGACCCCATGCGGCTACTTAAGAGTTAAACACTAGATCCACTTTTTTCGGGGACAACTTTCACTGAAAGGGTTCAGGCAAACCAGACATATACAGTCATTGTCATCTGGAGAATTGCTATGCTATGTGCTAATTTGCTTACCCTCTTTCCTCATTATTTTCTTGCCATTACCTTTTCCTTTCGTGGATATTAAAATTGCTTTCTGTTTATACATGAACGTGGAGCACCTACGTTCTTGCTCAGAGTGCGAGGAGATTAAAACACTCGGCACAAACTCCGATGTTTTACGCAGTTTAACGATGTAATTGAATGGATACACAATAAAGCAACACCCAACTTGTTAACAACGCACAGCTTTAATCACACTATTTGTGCAAAAGTTATTTAACTAAGGCGGCCTATCGCGCGAGTACGCCATATAAATGAGAGCCGTAGAAAACTCAGAGTCACCGGAGCGCCGATAAAGTTCGGGTAACGTGTCGTGATTTTAGCGAGATGATCTTTCGCATGCGGTTAACCGACGAGTAGAGTGATCGCGGCGATGGCACCGATTCGCCGATTCGGTAGCCGGCGACACCTTGCCAATCAGCGTCGTACACGTCCGTGCGGAAAGACAAAGGTAATTAAAACGAGAAAGTGGCTAATTAGTCGAGGTGTCAGCCCCGAGATGGCCCGACTGATTCATCACCGCGATCGCCCAGTCACGGCAACCTGTATAGATAGCGCATTCAAACTTGCGGGCTCCCCGCGGCAGCGAACATGCGCCCGATTAGCCGCATCGGCGTGGCCGATCCCAAACACTTTCTTTATATTTTTTCTATTCTCGTATTCCTTTTCAATTGCCATTTTTTCTGGAGTATCTGTCAGAATCGCAGTCTAACTTCTTCGGGTGGAAAAATATGAGCTTCTAAGGTATTACTAGGTCATGATTCAGCATTGCTGGGTATAGGGTTAAACCGAGCTTCATCTGTATTAGCATCAAATTCTATTTCGTTGTTTTGAGGAGCACTTTTTTCTCCAAGGTGTGTTAAATTATTGACTATCCTGGTATTGTCACAAGGTGGAACTAGTCGATCAGTCACAGTGGAAGGTGCGAAGTCGACTGGTGTAAATATATTTCTATTGAATGGTCTTATTCCCGCACATTTAAGTCCCGCTATGGCATTAGTGTCAGTGATTGCAAGAAGAAAGGTCCTTTACAATACTGGCAATATAGTGAATTTTCATCGTTTTACTGGGATTAGTAGCATCCAATTATGAAAGGCAGTATTAATCATTTTTTTAGAAGGTCTGAACACCGCACGATCAAGAGGTTGTAATTTGTGCGTGCAGTGTGGAGAGAACGATAACGGCACAATTCCATTCTTTTTACAAAAATCAAGAGATTTTATCGATAAATGGGACTCGTGATAATCCAGTAAGAATAGACATTTCTGTTCAAGCGACGGTTTTGCTGGTTTCTTGACGTGTTCCAAAAAACGCAGGAATTCTCCTTCTTGGGCCATCACGAATAATATGATCCTGATACCACTTAAGAGGAAAAACAAAAAATGGCGGTATATGGCCTCCTTGAGTATTAACAGCCACACACACGGTCATTAATCTTCCACGTCCAGCCGATGTTAGTGCTCCTAGTTGCCTTGTTCCACGTTTTGTTACAATTTTAGTCGGCCTCTGAACAGTGGTGACACCTGTTTCGTCCACATTCCATATATCCTTGGGTTCAAACTTATAGCGATCCATCACCACTGGCAGAATATCGAAAAATGTGTTTACATTATTTTCATTAAAGCTTGTGGCACGAGCTAAGCTTGTGGCACGAGCGAAGCTTGTCGCTTGTGGATATCGAATCGATAGAGACGGATGTGTCTTTAAAAATCCTGTTAACCTGTCTCAGAGATTGTTTTATTATGTTGTACAGTAAATCCTCGTTTGGAGCCCGTTTCTACCACGCGTTAGGAGCCCGACGACTATCCCCACCATTTCTTGGAATCCTTCGGACGAGAGTGAGAAAACCCAATGAGCGAGCGAGAGGAAACGAACGAGTCGACACGAAGTTGCCGTCGGCTTTCGTTTCCTCTCGCTCGCTCATTGGGTTTTCTCACTCGCGCCAGTGGCCGCGCGGAATAGTGTCCAGTCGCGTTAGGAGCCCGCCGCTAGCCCCGTTCGACGGGCTCCTAACGAGTATTTACTGTATAGCCAATTGATAAGCTAATTGTAACGAGTTATATCGGTGAGGCGCCGATCTTTCCCCCACCACACGAGGTGGCCACGCACCGAGCGGCGCTCGCCTTGGTGAAGTCAGCGCGGCGCCGCATATAGGCCAGCGCGGTGGGCCCAACGGCAGAGACTGCCACGAGCGTCAGGCGCAACTGGTTAGCACTCTTCCAAACAGTATCCAAACTGCCTCTTTGTGTACTTTTCATTCCTCTTACCTCCACGGCTCCCAGAGGACAGCGAGTTCGCCTACCTCTGAACGCAAGGCGACATCCGCCGTCAATCTTAGGGACAGGTTATACCTGCCGCGGACGACATCCTACAGTCTCTGTCTCTCCCGCGGGTTTTACTCACTGGGCGAACTTTACCCCAGGCTTTCCGGTCAGGGCCATTGGTGGAGACCACAGCCAGGGCACCAAAACGACCACTATCCCCACTCCTCACTTCACCACCGACACGCAACAGAATCTCGTGCCGCAACCGCGACGCGTCGTCGGCGATTCGCCACCGGAGAACCTCTAGTCAACTCGTCAGTTTAAGGAATAGGTGATGTCCGACCACCTCACTGTTAGCCCGATGGACCTGGCCGGGATCTTTTGTATACGCGGTAATAAGCCTAATAAAGCCCCGCGAACTCGCATTCATTCCCTCGGCGGCCCTGGACTACCATCCTGAGCCGGCACTGCGGCACCTCCACCGCACCCCCGGTAACCCCTACGGAAAGCGGTTACATAATCGTCTTGTATTTTTTGGCGAAAGTCCATAAAATATATTGGAGCATGCTATGATATACTTTTCGAGGATGCTTTCTTTTGTATCCGAAAAACGCGATGAATGGTACGGTATCCAACGGTTGGTGCTGTGTCACCCGACGATAATTATTTAATATATCTCGACAGAGTGACATGGCAAAGAGAAAACTTCATCACAGCTGCTCGGACACTTATTTTATCATTAAAATGTTCCATCGCTGCGTGTTTCTACACTGCTAAATCAGTTTCCCCTCTTGTTGTTGTTCTTATTCGGAATCGGGGCATTATAAAAACAAAAGTAAATTATAATAAAATATGTACCCATTAAACTTTCGTGTGGACGAAAGTAACATGTTACTTTTGTACCCAGCCATGTTTTTCAGCATAGAATTGTTATAACGTACAAACTATACAAGACATATTGAAATCTGATACAGGAACTTATAAAGACATTATCTAAGAACGCTCTAGCAAATAATTGGCTCAATATTTATAGTTTAACTATGAATATTAATAAAAAAATCAACAGAGGAGACACTTATCTGAATGATTTAATAACCAAATCAGCTTGCCCACGGTATACGAATCACCGTATTGTTCAGCGTCACTCAGTGAAACAAAAGAAACACTGGACACACGTAACTATGTAAAGCAAACATTTTGGAAACTTTTGTGGAAGGCGGGAGAAGACGTGTTACTTTCATGACGCCGCTACGTTTGTCCCCGCTCTCCCCTAATAATAAGTAGCATCGGTCGATAGGTATTCGACTTCAGCACGGCTTACAGTCGCGACCAGTACCGGATGGTAACTGTCGAGCGGGATCAATGGATCAGAAGACACAATGATGTAAATGACATTGTCATTGGAAAAACTAAGTCCAGCATGCCACCCGTTCAATTAGTAACCGAATTGCTCTGAACTAAATTCCCTTCATTGCAGCTGTAAAGTAAGGCTTCCATGCCTAGGTGTTCCTCCGCAGATGCTCCCGGCCATGCCCAGGCTGACAGGTGTGATGGATTGCTGGCCCTTGTGACATGAGGGAGGTCGTAATCGCCCAGTAAATAAAATCGACATTGTCGGTGCTTGAGATATGCCGTTAGTATTGATTCCTCATGCCGTGAGTGTAACTCTAATTTTGAGCCCGGAGGGAACTCTGCCGTACCAAAAATAGCTGAGCGCCTGCCGATTTTAATTTCAACTAATTGTAAGAGCTACTCCACTCCACATAGCGGTAGATTAATCTGAGAGCTAGGAAAAGTCTTCTTAACAGCAATAAGTACTCCGCCCCCGCGTGAGCCAAAATTCCATTCAAAAGATGACATCGTAGGAGGTAGATGAAGATAAAGCCGCAATGTGTAAGTCATGTAATTTAATTCTCAGCCCGCGAACATTGTAGTAATATACACTCGGAAAAATAACAGCCTTCGTGTCAGCAAAAAGTAACTATAGTTTTTTTTTTTTTTAAATCTCCAAGAAACTTTACAATTTGTCCTTCAAGGACATTCTGTAAGTTGATTTAGCTGTATCCTGGGTTTATAGCACGTAGATACTTTCTCATTAGGAAGCATCTGTTCGGAAGTTACAACGCATGTGGTTGTGGGAGAAGGTCGTTTGGATGCTTTCTGTGCAGTCTTCTAGGTAGATTTACAGTGTATAGGTTTTTAGCTAGGTCGCTAGGGTGACTCTTTAATCTGGTGTCGTATCTGCCACGTAGGCGTGCTATTTCTTCTATTACTGATTGAACTTTAAGATCTTTACGCATTTCGTCGTTACGCACGTACCATGGTGCATTGACTACAGTCCTAAGTGTGATGAATTGTAACGCTTCCAATTTAGTTATGTGGCTTTTAGCTGTCATGCCCCACAATTCAACTCCATATGTCCAGATTGGTTTAATGATTGTTTTATATATTAAGTGTTTGTTGTTTATGTTTAATTTTGAAATTTTGCTGGTAAGCCCAAGTAATTACCGAGAGCGGCGACCAAATCTCAATCGGCAGAGGGACGAAGCATCTGCCCAAGCCATTGTCAAGGAGCGAACAAGGATAAGCTCAAGGCCGCTAAAGCGGAATTCAGGGCTGTCGTTCAGGCGGGCATATGTCGCCCTTCCTCGAGCCCTTGCTCTAACCCTATTTACATGGTCTTGAAAAAGAATGGCACGTGGCGATTCGCGGGAGACTACCTTCGGGTAAATGCATTGACAGTCCCGGATAGGTACCCTATGCCGCACTTGCAAGACTGTTCGACTAATTTGTCCGGTAAGACAATTTTTTCGTCGTTGAATTTGCACCGGGCGTACATTCAAATCCCCATGGCTCCGGAGGATGTCGAAAAGACGGCGGTTATTATGCCATTCGGTCTTTTCGAATATTTATATATGACATATGAGCTTAGAAACACCAGTCAATCCTTTCAGCGGTACGTTGATCGCGCATTGGGTGACTTGGAGTTTGTTTTTGTGTACATCGACGATATTCTCGTCGCATCCTCGTCAGAAGC
The DNA here is from genome assembly GCA_963932275.1 of Andrena praecox. NCBI lineage: Eukaryota > Metazoa > Arthropoda > Insecta > Hymenoptera > Andrenidae > Andrena > Andrena praecox. The sequence goes on along the minus strand of OZ010729.1, from coordinate 34,190,136 downwards.
GGAGCATGCCATGCACCTTCGCACGGTGTTTGAGAAATTGAAGCGTTTTCATCTCCGTTTGAACGTCAGCAAGTGCGTCTTGGGGTCCACCGAGGTCGAATTTCTTGGATATTCCATAAGCAGTAAGGGCATCCGCCCGACTGCTTCCAAGGTGGAAGCGATCCTTCGTTTTCCGAAACCCAAAACAGTAATGGAATTGAGGCGATTCCTCGGTACGATAAACTTTTACCGACTCAGTATACCGCATGTTGCTGCACTGCAAGCTCCTTTAAATGTTTATCTCAATGATTCTAAAAAAACGACAAAAGACCAATCGTATGGTCTGAAGAGATTACCGAGCTCGTTACTCCTGGCAGATTTTTGCTCTACAGTGACTTCGTGTATTGCAGTGTACGGCCGCTTCCGTCTCCGGAGCGAGCTCGTACTCTTGGCAATGATAGCAGTAAGAACGGCCGCTTCCGTCTCCGGGGCGAGCTCGTTTCTCTTGGCTATGTCTGCTGCTAGAGCGGCCGCTTCCATCTCCGGGGCGAGCTCGCTTCTCTTCGCAGAGTAGAAGTGTCTACTGTGCTTCGTGCACCTCCTTTTATACTTGAGTTTTAGCGATGCGGCGCATGCGTTGTGCATTATTACTTCTTATTTAATAATTTACTCGTCTATCACATTATATTCTTAATCTATATCCTTACTAGTATTTGAAGTTGATTATTCCTAATGTTATTATGATATTTGTTTCTTTAGTACATGTTTAATTGCTTTATAAGGTATGCACAAAAGGTCTGATAATACGGAACGGTACTGTTTTACCTACAGTCGGTAACGCTAGGTTTGCGTCTGCGCGAGACGTTACACTCGCATGTGCGAGCGGACACGGGTGCGTCGCCTGCAGAGTTTTTGTTCGGCACGACATTTCGCGTTCCCGGTGAATTCTTTTTACCGGAAGATATAACGCCGAATCCGAAAATGTTTATCGAAGAATTCAGAGAATTCATGCGTCAGGTCCGGCCAGTGCCGGTAGTGCACAACTATAAAAAGCGCGCGTTCTTCTATAAAGATTTAAAAACGTGTACTCACGTGTTTCTAAGAAACACGACCAAAAAAGCTTTGGAACATCCTTATTCAGGTCCACATAAGGTGGAGAAACGTTTGTCCGATGCGGTCTACCAAATTACCGTAAATGGTACATCGCGTAGCGTATCGACTGAATTGTTAAAACCTGTATTCTTTGTGTTAGATGGTTCGGACGACTCGTCGTCAAATAGCGCGGGTCCGTGCGTGGAGGTACCGGCGCACAGTGGTCGAAAATCGAGAAAACCTGCCCAAAACATGAAGATGACCTTTGATTTGTACAAAAATGGGTATACTAAGGTTTTCGAGGTCGCTGATTAAGAATCTGAAGTCAGAATTGCAAAAAATAAAATGGCGGACCCAATATGGCGGACGCGCATATCAGAAAAACATTAGATTTAATCTAAATTTGGTAGCCTGGAGTTTTCGAGGTCGCTGATTACGAATTTGAGGTCAAAATTGCAAAAAACAATATGGCGGACCCAATATGGCAGACCGCATATCAGAAAACATCAAATTTGGTCTAAACTTGGTGTCCTGGCGTTTTCGAGGTCGCTGATTACGAATTTGAGGTCAAAATTTCAAAAAAAACAAAATGGCGGACCCAATATGGCAGACCGCATATCAGAAAACATCATATTTGGTCTAAACTTGGTATCAGCAGCCAACAGTTTGTGCTTTGACGGCCTCTAAAAAAAAAGTTCCGATTTGTTCCACCTTGGGGCTTGTTGGAACTTGTTCACACAAGTGTAGAGAGTCTGAAAAAATTATTTCCAGTTGCTACTTTTTGCAACTTTGGACCGCATATCAGAAAAACATCAAATTTGGTCTAAGCTTGGTATCAGCAGCCAACAGCCATCGCGAGTGGTCAAAATGGGTCTTCTAGCTGGACAAAACCCAAAATTGAAAGTGCTTAAAAAAATCTTTCATCACGGTAAGTGCAAGGTAGGTAGTAGATGAGAAGAATCAGAGCTGTTCATAACATTTGTTCATTTGTTCAATGTAAACGTACGCGTGAGTCGACGATCGAAGTCTCATTACTCGTCACGTCTGTCGTTCACGGAATTTTTTAGTGGCAGTATTTATGATATATATTCAATTTGTGATGGATTCCAACATGAACTGTAAGTACAAGGATTTGTTTGCCTAGAATCAAAAATATACTACAAAAATTTACAGTCTTTGTACTTTGACGACCTCTTAAAAAAGTTCCGTTTTGTTCCACCTTGGGGCTTCTTGGAACTTGTTCACACAACTGTAGAGAGTCCGAAAAAATTATTTCCATTTGCTACTTTTTGCAACTTTGGATCTGGGACATTTTTTAATAAGTAAATGTAGAAAGGGAATTTCCATGAATGCGAATCTAAGACGGGACGCGATGCCATGATTGTTGACGGTCGCACGTGGCAACGAGCGAATCGCGACGTGTTGTGTTAGTGTGTGTCGGTGTGTGTAGGGAGGCCGTGCATTTCGTTGTAAAATAACGAGAGTTTTCGGATAGTGAACGACTGGTGTACAAGCGTTTTGATTATTTACAGGTAATTTCCTGCTGAAGAGAAGAGTCGTTTTTCAATTCCTCTGCGAGAGGAACAGCGTCTCTATGTCGACCAGTGTTGAAGTCCAGAATTCAATTTATGAGTATTTTTCTCAACTGTATAAGTTTGACAATTCAAACATTAAGTCACAGGATTGTTTTAAGCAAAAAATCAAACTATTTTGTAGTAAATTAGCAGAAAAATGGAAAGCCAACCATCGCATTACGCATAAATTTCTTTTGAAATGTTCTGATTGGCTTGAACAACCGTTGTTTGAATTTAAATGTCGAGATAAGGGTGGACGACCAAAAAAAGAGTTTTCTAAAGCAAGCCAAACAACGAAACGGAGACTAATAGAAAGCTTGCTGATGGAATACACTCCGGAAGAGTTGGAGTTCGCAGCACGAGTTGCACATAAAACATATATTTTATAAAATTGAACTGGTTTTAATTTCTATCGCCCGTTCATCCCAATCCCACTTTACTATATTCCATTTTCATCAAATAAACGTATATTTAGTCGAACTACTCCATTCAGTTTCATAGATGAAGCGGAAATAGTTTTGTCCAGCTAGAAAACCCATTTTGACCACTCGCGATGGCTGTTGGCTGCTGATACCAAGCTTAGACCAAATTTGACGTTTTTCTGATATGCGGTCCAAAGTTGCAAAAAGTAGCAACTGGAAAAATTTTTTCAGACTCTCTACACTTGTGTGAACAAGTTCCAACAAGCCCCAAGGTGGAACAAATCGGAACTTTTTTTTTAGAGGCCGTCAAAGCACAAACTGTTGGCTGCTGATACCAAGTTTAGACCAAATATGATGTTTTCTGATATGCGGTCTGCCATATTGGGTCCGCCATTTTGTTTTTTTTGAAATTTTGACCTCAAATTCGTAATCAGCGACCTCGAAAACGCCAGGACACCAAGTTTAGACCAAATTTGATGTTTTCTGATATGCGGTCTGCCATATTGGGTCCGCCATATTGTTTTTTGCAATTTTGACCTCAAATTCGTAATCAGCGACCTCGAAAACTCCAGGCTACCAAATTTAGATTAAATCTAATGTTTTTCTGATATGCGCGTCCGCCATATTGGGTCCGCCATTTTATTTTTTGCAATTCTGACTTCAGATTCTTAATCAGCGACCTCGAAAACCTTAGTATACCCATTTTTGTACAAATCAAAGGTCATCTTCATGTTTTGGGCAGGTTTTCTCGATTTTCGACCACTGTGCGGCGTCTGCGTCGCAGCGCCCCGTTCTTAAAACATACGCGCGTAAAAGCGTAACGTTTGCGCATGACACAGAACCATCTTCTTAGTGCCATATTCCCTGCCACTTTTTCTGTGTTTCGCAGCACGATGTATATAGTGTATATACAGGGTGTCCCAAAAATGTCGGTTTTCCTTGAAAGGGGTGACTCAGGGGGTGATTTGAAACAACTTTTTCCTTAGCGAAAATATTGTCCGAAGCTTCGTTAAGGAGATATTAACCAAAAACCCCGACCAATCAGAGCGCGCGCCTTCCGCCCGAGTTCCCGCGGTAGCGTTGGCTACGCGGTAGGCGACCGCGCTTGTGCTACGAACGTACGAACAAGCAAGTCGGCATGCATCGAAGGAAACCGCGTTACACAGTTTTTTTTTTAAAGCAGAATCTTAAATAAGAATAATTTGAAGTGAGACGACAAGAAGTACGTAAATTTCGTTTTTAAATAAGGCATAAACGAAAAGGTAACGTAACAGAAAATGTACGACAAGTGATCGTAATTCGTTATTGAGGTAAAAATCCGTAGTTTAACAACGGCCAACACAACTAAATTTAAAAAATAATATTAGGTGTACGAATAAATTCTTTTCGACTGGAATTTCTATCGCGGTGGTATTCAGAAGCTGCCAGAAAAATGGCAAAAGGTAATTAACAATAATGGAAATTATTTCGATGATCGAGTTGTTTTCATATTTTTTAAATCGAACCGTTATTGTACCCTAAAATCGGAAAGAATTTATTTCTACACCTAATAATCACCAATAAATTAAACACAACTAACCCCTCGGACATTCCTTTCCTTGCTATCCTTCCCTTTTCGAAAACCTGTGTCACTAGGCCACTGTACCGATCCTGCTCATCGGCGTCCAGTGCTCAGCTGATCGCAGGGTCAATGTACCGAATATTCACTTCACTGCACGGCTACTAACACTGTTCACTTAATTTATGTTTCACGGAACGTATTGTTCTTACGTTACAAAAATTGGTGGCCCCGAAAGGGGCCGATTACTGTTAATTACTGGGACGAGATTACTACTATTACCCGGCGAAAAAAGACTCGTGGCAGACGGTCTCGGGCTGTGCAGTCCGCTGCTATGACGATTGGTCGCGTCACCTATTTGGGCACAATTTTACAGACGGGGCACACGTATTTTGGTTATTGGCTGAAGTTGCCACATACATTGTCGCACCGCGCGGCGAAGAGATCGAACGAAACACGAGATCGAGTGGGATAGAGCGATCTGTAGCCTACGCTATTGTTTGGTTTAGACGATCGTCGGTCAGATCGCTCTATCCCACTCGGTCTCGATGTGTTTCGTTCAATCTCTTCGTCACAGCAGCGGACTGCACAGCCCGAGACCGTCTGCCACGAATCTTCTTTTCGCCGGGTAATAGTAGTAATCTCGTCCCAGTAATTAACAGTAATCGGCCCCTTTCGGGGCCACCAATTTTTGTAACGTAAGAACAACACGTTCCGTGAAACATAAATTAAGTGAACAGTGTTAGTAGCCGTGCAGTGAAGTGAATATTCGGTACATTGACCCTGCGATCAGCTGAGCACTGGACGCCGATGAGCAGGATCGGTACAGTGGCCTAGTGACACAGGTTTTCGAAAAGGGAAGGATAGCAAGGAAAGGAATGTCCGAAAGGGTGAGTTTTGTTTAATTTATTGGTGATTATTAGGTGTAGAAATAAATTCTTTCCGATTTTAGGGTACAATAACGGTTCGATTTAAAAAATATGAAAACAACTCGATCATCGAAATAATTTCCATTATTGTTAATTACCTTTTGCCATTTTTCTGGCAGCTTCTGAATACCACCGCGATAGAAATTCCAGTCGAAAAGAATTTATTCGTACACCTAATATTATTTTTTAAATTTAGTTGTGTTGGCCGTTGTTAAACTACGGATTTTTACCTCAATAACGAATTACGATCACTTGTCGTACATTTTCTGTTACGTTACCTTTTCGTTTATGCCTTATTTAAAAACGAAATTTACGTACTTCTTGTCGTCTCACTTCAAATTATTCTTATTTAAGATTCTGCTTTAAAAAAAAAAACTGTATAACGCGGTTTCCTTCGATGCATGCCGACTTGCTTGTTCGTACGTTCGTAGCACAAGCGCGGTCGCCTACCGCGTAGCCAACGCTACCGCGGGAACTCGGGCGGAAGGCGCGCGCTCTGATTGGTCGGGGTTTTTGGTTAATATCTCCTTAACGAAGCTTCGGACAATATTTTCGCTAAGGAAAAAGTTGTTTCAAATCACCCCCTGAGTCACCCCTTTCAAGGAAAACCGACATTTTTGGGACACCCTGTAGATGTAAATATGTTATATATCTCCCTTCTCTTTTTTGTGTGCTTTATGTATTATACGAGTTTAATTAGAATAAGTCGTGCAGTTAACTGCGTTTGCACTCGGGGGGAGTGTGTGGGGAGTGAGCTACACCCTCCTTGCATACTGGGCAGGAGTGGGGATTCGGCAAGCTCGTGCGTGCGTTGCCGTGCAGGTTCGCCCCAGTCTGTGCTGACTAGTCTTTGTGGACGTTCGATTATAGAGTCCAGTAGACGTGGCATATATACCACGTGTTGTCCGTGGTGCCATTCAGCGTTATCACCACGTGTTATCACGTGGTGCAATTGTCCAGACATTTGTCCAGCGGTTGAATAGGCTGGTTGGTGTTGATGCGAGACCAGTCACTACGCGTGCACCACTATCAGTTGCACGCCTCTGCAATAAAGTTCATTACTTCACCAATCGGGTTCTACGTTCAATTATCCTCAACCGAGTAACACGTGCGGCAGTAGGGCCGCTGAAGGACGAAGTCATTACCTTCTCCTCACACAATCCTTACACATGCGCTCGCGTCTTATTGCTAATGCAAAATGTTTTAAATAATCATAATATTAATAAATGTTTGGCAAACGAAAATCAGATTTCTTAATATCTATACTTTTTTATAACGTACAGATTTCAATTTGAAAAATTAGAAAAATATAATTAATTAAAATTAAAAAGAAAAATACAGGTTTCACCAGTGAATGAACAATATTAACCAATAAATGAACATTTCTAGTCAGTGAATGAACGACATTTTGCATTTGCGAATAAATGGAAAAAAAAATTAAAAAAGACTGGAGTGGAGTGAAATTTTTTTTACAATTTCGCCAACACTGTATGTTTAAGTTTTGACCCTATACTAAAGCATCATTCATACCAAAAATTAATGTTATTACATCATCCTCCGGTGGCGCATGGTAAATTAAAAAAAACTTATAGAGATTTTATAAATTTTTTGCAAATCAAGTATTCTGCGCTTTCCTTAGTATCCTCTCTCGCTCTAGCAATTGTTGAATATTAGTTCTACTGACTCAACGTCGAGATCAGATACAATGTCCGGTCCGAACTTGTCCCGCGAACAGCGATCGAGGGGAAACTGGCGCTCCAGTGAGCCTCCACCGTAATATCTAATTTTAGTTGTGTCACGTCCCAGCCCCACCATGGATCCGCGCCTGGTTAGTCTTCGCCAGCGCCGCTAGATGTCTAATCTTCTCACAAGTCCCCAACTCTAATCTCGTTCGTATATATACAAGTTCCAAGTTTACTCCTCTTAGTTCCCGTGTGTCTGGGGCAGGGACCGTCAGCTGTAGCTCTACTGATGAGTCTGGCTGACGGTCCCAAGACGACACACAAATCTTTCTTTTCCTCCTCGATCATCAAAATGCCAATCCACCTGCCCCGCACAGTTTACTCCATTGCGGCGTAACCCGGCCGGCCTTAGGGCGCGACGGGGCAAGATCCCTATACGTTCCGGAAATCGCACACCCATCGGTTTCGGACGTAACAGTTGTAACATTAATTAAAAATTATTTTTAGAAATTTTGTGTTTACTTATTTAAGGTAAATGGCCCAATGGTGACACAGTTAAGGAAGCAGTTGAGATAATTGCAATATCTTTTATATTTAAACAGAATAAAATTATAACTTAATATGATTATTCGAAAGCGTAAAATTTCTACTTTCAGACAAAGTAACAAGAATCTACATTTGTTAAAGGAAAAGTTTTAAATTAATTAAAACATGAAACTGTTCATATCGCCCAGTAATGAAATGAACTTCATTGCGTATCCCAGTCATTAATTATCAGTTTCCCAATTATTAAATATATATTTAATTTAACTATTTCTATCAGGTAATGAAGAGAAATCAATGTGGTAATATTTTGGGGTGATAAAAACATTTTATTTATAATAAATTTGTGATAAATTCTTACGTAATTTGGGTTTCTTTAGTCGTTGTAGCTTTAATTTCTGTACATCTTTCTCTTGTTTAATGCGCTTTTTCAGTTCCTGTTCCAATTGCGTTTTTTCTTTAGTTTCAGCTCTTTGTCTTCTTTTATCTTCTACTTCCTTTTGCTTCATTACTTTTTCTTCCTCTTTTCTTGTGTGGTAATTATACCAATCATCGGAAGTTGCTACGGTTGGTAATTTCTCTTTCAATCTTTTATTTTTTTCTTCTCAGCTTCTTTAGGCCAAAACAACGTTGTTCTGAATTGTGAAGGCTTTCTTCCTTGTGAATTAGTATCATTAGAAAGGTCGAGTGGCATATCAGTTACTGCTCTTGGCTGTCCTTCACTAGCATCGATGTTTTGGATTTCTATTCAATTAAAAGAAATTATATACACACATCTTCCTGACTGTAGGCCTTCTTCTTTATCTTCTTCATCTTCCGCATGACTTTATATGCCCGGAAAAAATTAAGAATAAGTTAAGGCTGCCGTCTCATTTTTGTTATGGTCCGAATCGATCGAAGCGTCCCCAGTAAACAAACGGACCCTAATGAAACTACTGCGGTCGATAAAAAGAACTTGTACAGAGATGACATCTCCAGGTACTCTGGGTAGACGAACTATTGACGCATAGTTGCCACATCGTCTGTTCCCTTTGTCTCTGCCGCGCTGTTGCCACAGAGTTCTCTCTTTCTACCGAGAAGTCTTGAAGCAATACGGCACGAGAACTACGTCCAGCGTCAGAACCTCGCCGAACGTAGCAATAATGAAAGATAGAGAGGTCCGGGAGTGTAAGAAGGAAAGATGGAAATATACCAAACTTGACACAATTTGAACTATCAGATTACACATAAAATTTATTTGCACAATTGAAAGCCCGTTTCGTTCAAAGTAATCCGATTTAAATTATTTTCTGTCAATTTAATCGGCAGAATCACTTTCATATTGATACGATGAAAAATAAAGAAATTCTGTTTCTGCATAATCGATGATACATCGCCGAGCAACTCCAGGCGACAGGTTAGACGGGTGAGCGATACAATGTCGCTCGGCTCGAGCTTCGGGGGACCTCAAGAATGAAGGCCTTCGATTAAAAAAATTATTTGTGGCCGACGGATGAATTCCCGTCGAATAAACTGATTCATCCGTGGCGTTTCAAATAAAACTAACTCTGCGTTATTTTTACTCGACAACAAATAAAGATAATGTCTCTTTAATTTGATAGTTTATTTCAATAATTTATGAAACAATACTAATTTGCGTATCAATATACCTTCTGAACTTCGCATTTCTTTAAGGACACTGGGCATTGCTTGCCTTCTTGGAAGGCGAGGTCCAGTAGGATGCGTAAGGGATACAATGTAAATTCCTGGCGTTCTCCCGATTAAAATCGTGTCAAATGTCATGTAAATCGGACTATTTTTAACGATGTTAGCTTGGGGCCACTTTCATCGGGACGACGGAATCGGTTGAAGCCATTTTCGCAAAAATCTGATGCGAAATGTAGAACGTGAAATTCGTCACTTCCACGAAACTCAGCGAGGCGCGGCATATTCGCGGCATTGTCTTTAGGACTCTAGCGAGAGAATCACGCTGTACAAACAGCGTATTGGTCAAAAACATTTTTTTAATAAAAAGCTTATTATTTGTGACTGAAAATAAAAGTGTCAACTATTGGTACACTGTCAACAAAGAGTACAGTTACCGTATATTTAATTACCAAGTACAGTTCTAGAAATAATCCGATTTATACCGTGCTTGAACTCATTTTAATCTGGACAATCTCAGCAGTATGTTAATAAATAGTGAAAACGTCACGTTTTACAATTTATTAATACATAATCCACCGCAAGCAACACTGTATGCCTCTCGAACAAGGGCCGTCTTAACAATTTTGAGCGCCCTGGGCTAAAAAAATTTGGCGCCCCAACACCTCACGTAAATGCCAACTCTATACGCCGTATAGACTGCAAAAAATTTCTTCCCAATCGGTGCAGGGCGGTACATCGTATAGATTTAACGGTTGTCTTGTCTCTTCTCTCATAAAAAAATTGAAATGAAAGAAGCATTTCAACATACTTGATACTTAAGCGCCCTTGGATCACTGGCGCCCCTGGGCTTATAGCCCATTTAGCCCACTGGATAAGGAGGTCCGGTCTCGAACCGAAATCAGAAGCTGCCGCCGAACAGCCCAAGGCCTCAGGCTCAAAGAGAGATCGCGCCGGTTCGGGTAAACAGGCTGCCGAAAGTTGTTTGAAGCCTTCAAATAAAAGTCGAATAAACTACGGTTAAAGATCGAATAAACAAATTATTCTTCTTCGAATAAAAAAATTATCTTTCGTCGTCGAATGAATTCACTTTGGTTCATAACGGATAAACATAAAGTATCTTTTATTTGAGTTTATCCAGATATTATCTTTGCCCATCTCTGTTCTCCAGCCGCTTCGCCGTGATTCATTCAAGCCTTCTTGACGACAAAATAGTAATAGGGGAAATGCGGCAACAACGCGATACGACTCTCAGTACGTATCGGCAACTATGTCTTTCCTACATTTATCGGCTAGCTTGGACTTCCACCGGTTCTGATGGTACATGGCGCGAATATACCATCAACGCTGATGACGGAGAATCCTTGAAGCATAATTCTGCCATTTCTCGAGTCTGTCTCAGTACACGAGTCATAAATTCATTATTATTTCAACGTACGGTGCTTATTAGCGTTCAAACGCACCAGACCCGCGTGCACGGATGTCTACTGGAGGCAACTATACCCGCTAAAGCTTCCTTCTTGCCGATTCCACGACGTAAGTTGGTTGAAACGGTTTGTTTACTACATCGCGTATACGTATAACGCTGATGCTACGTGGCTTGAATATACCACTAGCGCCGGTGACGGAGAAGCCTTGAAGCTTCATTCTATCAGTTTTCGAGTCATAAATTCATTATTATTTCAACGTACGGTGCTTATTAGCGTTCAAACGCACCAGACCCGTCTGCACGGATGTCTACTGGAGGCAACTATACCCGCAAAAGCTTCCTTCTTGCCGAATCCGCGACGTAAGTTGGTTGAAACGGTTTGTTTACTACATCGCGTATACGTACACGTTTTTCCTAGCTTGTGTGAGCGTACGCACACATTCAACGCCCGATGAGACGGCAGCCTTAAAAAATGATTAAAAGTATATTATAAAATTTTAGGTTATGTTAATATTATGACGAGTTTAAGATTAATTATCCTAATAATTCTTAAACAGTATTATATTTTATAGTTATTATTAACGTAAATATATAGGATACAAAAAATACTTTCTTTAGTACTTAAAATAAATGTTAATAATCTCAAAACTTCACTAAATACTGGCGTCTGTACCAATGTTCAAACCAGTTCAAACCAGTTCAAACGCCATTAAACACGCGTTTAATAACTGGTCTGTGTCATGTTTTCATGTACTAGTGGATAAACGCACCAATTTCAATATTAAAAACAAAAAAATAACAAGAGATCAAATTAATTTTCAATTCTTCAGTATTAATTAAATCCAAAACAATTGTACTATTTCAAAAATTATAAAATAATAATCAATTACAACCTTAACAAAAATATTCTCTCGCTTGCTTGAGGCCATTAGGTAAAAAACTAAATTGAAACTGTTGAAGTATTACCGTACAATAATATTTTTCATGATATAACCAATCAGTTTTGTAAGCTTATAATTGTATCTATATAAAGCTAATTCATTTTGCAATTATATTTCGAGCAGTTTAAACGTTGCAAATTAGTAAAACTGTTATTATTAACAAAATTTCTTCTCAATTTTTAATTATTGGGCCTTGTTTAAGCACTGGGCCATTTACCTTATAACCCTGTTTTCCCAATTTTTACGAAAACTTTAAATCACCTGCGCCACCTGAAAATAATAACGCAGACGGTTGAAATTTTACAGTTACACACGTCCAGACACCGGTAAAAAAAATAGTAATACAGGAATAACAGAATATGTATTAAACATTTTTTTCACCTGTTTCGCTCCATCCTACTGTCTACTACATAATACGTAAATATGCATATATTATTACATAAAAATAAAAATGGAATATAGAAAATATTTGTTTATTTCAAAATTACAAAAATAATTGTAATATATTTTCAGAGCGGTTTAAACAAAGTGTGATAAATTGGTACAAACGTTCTTATATACCACACAATCTATTGCACTCAACTTAAAGAACATATAATTTATTAATCTGTAATTATTTAACGAAATAAAATCTGTTAAAAATAATGTATTACAGACTATCAGTGTTCCTCAGTTTAAATAATACTGTAGTCTTCGTGATTGGGAAACAAGGATAATTTCTGGACAGACAAGGGTTATTCCGATTAGGTAGGAATACATGGTTGGTTGATAGGACGGGGCTACAAATTTCGGAGATCAGACGTTGATTTCATACAATTTGATGGAATTCTAATGTGCATACAGCACTTGACTTTATTCTAATGAGGCGTCCAGGAGTTACTCTGTACTCTCCCGTTCGATTGGCGTCCAGGAATATTCTCCCGTGCTCTCCTCTTTCTATAGAGATGCTCTGTACTCTCTCGACCGATAGGCGTCCAGGTATTATCGCCGTACTCTCCATATCGGTCGAGCGTCCAGGAACAGACTCTAGTGCGAATCCCTCCAGCAGACGTCCAGGTATTATCTCCGAACTCTACTGCCGGAGTCCCTAAGCTGTCCGAGAGCGGCCGATGGTCTTACCTCGTCCTCTCTCTCGGAACAGCGAAGAAGGAAAATGCCTTTGCGGGCCTCTAATTTATACCCAATCGTTGCTATCCGCGGCCGCAGAAATCAACAGACGCGTCATTAAGCGCGGGCCGCGCGAGACGCGGTTCCACGCCCGCACGTCTCTGCTCACGGGCAGCCTACAAGCGTATTCGGGAAACTTCTCGATGGTCGGCGTTTCTCGAAGCTTCTGTTTCTGCATGCTACAATACTGATAAGAAATACTTAAGTATTTAAACAATGAATATATTCTTTATTCGGATATAAAACTTAATTCTTATGTCTTGAAATAATCTTATTTAGTAATTTTTTTTGCTTTACTACGTTGTGTATGTTAGTAGTAAGACTATGCCGATTCCAACGCAGGTCCTCTGAGGGGAGCGCGGGGGCGGGGGAAGTGACGGCGCGCGGGGAGTGCGGTGCAGGGAAACATGGGCGCGGGGGGAGCGGGGAGTGGAAGACCGGTTGCGCGCGCACTAGCCGCGGAGTGGGGGAAACCGAAATCGTGGAGGGGATCAGTCCGGGCCGAGCCGCCGCGGAGACCTCTCCAGACTGGACCCAACGAATTTGTTTTTAGAGGGGGAATGACCCCCGAAAATATTTTCATACCTAACCGAGGAAGCGGACGACCCCCAAATATTTTTTAGACCTCGCCGAGGAAGCGGACGACCCCCAAATATTTTTTTCAAACCATTATAAAGCTGAAATTGTTTAATACTTTATCGGATGACGTCGAACAATGTCGGGGAAGATCGGCTTTTTACAAACCACGCATTTGGAGGATGGAAAGAGAGAGCAATATTTTAAATTTTAAAAGCTATATTCGGAGGAGAGAAAGGGAGAGAGCACTCGCGCGATCGCGTGTAACTCGAATCCTCTGGAGCAGCCGTGCAGGGTGACGTCATTTGGCAGCGCGAATCATAGGAATTATGCGGCGTCAGCAGAAACTTTTTTTTCCATACCAATATATGATGGAAATTTTTCCCCAACACAGAGAAATAATAATTTTTTAATCATCGATATAGCGAACTATTATACAGCAAACAGAAATATTTTTCCGAACCATTATGTAGCAAGCATTCTAAAGCTAACAAGTTTTTAAAGCGTTCTGATTTAACGTCGCAGCGTATCGCGCGATCGTGTGTAATTTCACACCTCTGGAGCAGCCGCGCGAGATGATATCATTTGGCAGCGCGAATAAGGCACGAACAAAATGTAATACTTTTTTCGGAAACATCGAATCTTAGAATTAGGTGGCGAGGAGAGAAGGAGGATGATGGGTAAATAAAATTGAGAAATAATATACGTTTAAGACATATATATAAAAAAAACTTCCAACTATTCCATAATGTTTTTCAATCTTAACGATGCAGCATATCGCACGATCATATGTAATTTGAGTCTCACCCTCAAGGATAAAAGTCTTGGCACGTGTTGAATGTAATATAATACTTTTGAAAGCGTCGAATCTTAGAATTAGGTGTCAGCAGAAACTGTGTCGTATGATTTTGCGCGCTAATTCGTCATAAGCGTGATAGAAAGAATTATGCTGTATCAGCGGAAATTTGGGGGCATAAGTATGCGCTCCAAACTGCACAAAGCCTCAAATCGTTGCAACGTGTTGCGCGGAAAAGATATCACATTTACATTCCATTTACGATCATGGAAGAATTCGCGCAAGTAGAACGCCAATTGTTGGATCAATCCGAACGATTGATTTCGCGAGAAGAATACCTCGCGTGGGAAGAACGGTGCAACGAGTGTATAGAATCGTTGGAAGAACACAGCCGAGTGAAACGTCCTCGATTATCGATTGGGGTTCGACAATCGTTGGTTGCTCGACTCGCGCGGCTCGAAGGACTGAAGTATTCGTTGCGCGGACGTTTCATGCGTGAAGGTGCCGGACATTCAAGCACAGGACTTTTGTGACGCGAAATAGACACTGCATTCGAAAGCCGCGTATTAACTGGTGCCGTGATAAATTCAAATTACATCGAGCCGCGCAACTTCCTCCAAGATGCAGGGACCATTGTGCTGGAGCATGTGCAGGATGCTTTGAGGAAACATCGAAACCTCAAAGTGAACACGATGTTTAACGGCGAATTTGTGTCGGGTGACAAGCATATGTGTAAAAGCATCAATACCCGAAACTGTGAACTCTTCCGCACGTCCGATCTGCAGGAGTGGTACCAGCGATGCGTTATCGAACCCACCCTGGCATCGTTGGAAGAGTTCCAGGAACGCGACAGTGGATGGGCATTGACGAGAATCCTGAATCTAACAGTTAATGTTAACAAGTACAATCCACTGCGTGCAGGGTGTCGCTACATGTTACCACAGAAATTGTTGCTAAAAAATGCAACAATTAGTGTACAATCCACAGACAATGCGTGTTTCGCGTGGGCAGTGGTCGCCGCTCTCCATCCCGCTGAAAGACATACTGATCGCCAAAGTTCATACCCAGACTATGCTTCCGTGCTAAATCTCCAGGGTATTGAGTTTCCAATGTCCCTGGAGCAAATTGGGAAGTTTGAGCGGTAGAACAAAATCTCCATCAACGTGTACAGTTTCGAGGAGCGATTGGAGAAGAACACCGAGAGGATAACTGTTGTAGTCTTTCCGCTGCGTCTCGCCAGCCAAAAGAGGGATCGACACGTCAACCTTGTGACGTAGCGGCGGTACGACCGGGGGTGAGCGAGAAGCCGAGCGCACACGGGCGACCGCGACCGAACCCGACCGAACTCGCCCGAAGCGTGCCGGTCCCGCGACGCGTCAGCGCGATGACGCTCACTCCCCACTGCGCCGCTAGATCGCGTCGGTTTCTCGCTGCTGGGAATTTCCGAGAATCGGGACATATGCCGCGATGATTCCGAGGCAAGACAGTTCCAGTGGGGAGACGGACCCCCACTACCAGACCTGCCTGGATGTTGCCCGGTGCAAGCCTCGGTACAAGCGCCCGTGTACTCGTCGATCGCCAGATCGGAACCTATCCCGTTCCTACCACCTGTCCCGGTAAAGAGACGCAGGACGTTTCCCGGTCTCTCTCCCGCTCCTCGTGTTGAACAGAGACGCCCGGATGCTGCCCGGTCTCTGCCGACGCTTGTCCCGTTAAAGAGACGCAGGACGTTGCCCGGTCTCTCTCTCTACCGCTCCTCGAGTTGAACAGAGACGCCCGGATGCTGCCCGGTCTCTGCCGACACTTGTCCCGTTAAAGAGACGCAGGACGTTGCCCGGTCTCTCTCCCGCTCCTCGTGTTGAACAGAGACGCCCAGATGCTGCCCGGTCTCTGCCGACGCTTGTCCCGTTAAAGAGACGCAGGAAGCTGCCCGGTCTCTCTCGCTCCCTTACCGTCCCGACACGGAGACACCAGGCGCGGAGCGACCGAATTGTTCCGCTAAGCGAACGCACGCAACGTAGACCGAACGACGCCGTACCGCGAACCGCGCCGCCGCGCAACGACGGCTTGACCGCGATTAACGCGAAGTACCCCGCGTCTAAGTTACTGTATATAGTGTACATAATTGTTGATAGTGAATAAATCTAATTTAACCCACCACGGGAGGACTTAATCAAACCCTGGCAAAGCCGACTGAGACCATCCTTCCGCCCGGAGTGACAACCGTCACAACCTGCTCTACACACCGAATCAAGAGCACAGTGATGTAGGACACTTTGTGCTAATCAAGAACTTGTCCCGGCTGGTGAGCGCACAGCTGAGCAAGAACAAGGCAAAGAAATTCATCTGCGACCGGTACGTATATAAACTTGTGAAATGTTGAAATGTCTCGTGAAAAAATAAATAAATTTTTTTTTATGGTTTTGCAGATGCTTGCACTACTTTGGATCCGTCGATAAGTTGGAGGCCCATGCAGTGGACTGTGGAAATATGAATAACTGTGCCATTCTGCTGCCCAGCGAAGGCGACAATTTCCTCAGTTTCAAGAACCACTGCATGAAGGAGCGACATCCATTCGTGGTGTATGCAGATCTCGAGTGCATCATCGAGAAAACGGAGGACCGCATGATGGGTGATGCGGATTCTAAATTACACGCGTACCAGCAACATAAAGTGCATAGCATTGCATATTATATGCATTATTCGTACGATACATCGCTATCGATATATCGATGTCGCCGCGACGCGGATTGTATTTCATGGTTCGTCGACGAACTAAAAAAATTTACAGATTTTGCCAAACCCATTCTAGCCAATAATGCTTCTATGGAAAAGTTGACGAAAGACCAGTGGATAACATTTCGCAATGCAACAAATTGTCATATTTGCGAAGAGCCATTCGAGGCAGATGATGTACGAGTTCGCGATCATTGTCATATATCCGGGCGGTTTAGAGGACCCGCACATTCGAAATGCAATTTAAAATATAAAAATGCGTTTTACATCCCAATAGTGTTTCATAATTTATCCGGCTATGATTCACATTTCATTATCATGGGAATAGCTACCGCTTTCAAAGGTCACGTTGACGTATTACCAATAACTAAAGAAAAGTATATTTCTTTCACAAAAGATGTCGAAGATCCGGCTGAATCAGACTCACGAAATCATGTTAAATTGCGATTCATCGATTCATACAAATTTCTCAATACCAGTCTCGACAAATTAGCATTTTTTCTTAACACAGATCAATTAAAAATTTTACGATCCCAATTTGAAACATTATCCATTGAAGATTTCAATTTATTAACGCGAAAGGGTGTCTTTCCATATGAATACCTTGATTGCGCGAACAAGCTGCAGGATCCGTGCTTACCACCGCGCGAGTCATTCTACAGTTCGTTAACGGGTGAGACTGTATCCGAGAGCGATTACGCGCACGCCGAGACTGTTTGGCAACGTTTCGGGATTAGAACCTTGGGCGAATACAGCGACTGGTATTTGAAAACAGATGTCTTGTTATTGGCAGATATTTTTGAAAATTTTCGCGAAAGTTGTATCAAGAGTTACGGATTAGATTCTGCGCATTATTATACATTACCTGGTTTCACATGGGATGCTATGTTAAAACACACTAAAATTACATTCGAATTGCTCACCGACGTCGATATGGTCATGTTTATCGAACGCGGAATACGTGGGGGTTTAAGTCAATGTTCCGGAAGATACGCACATGCCAATAACAAGTACATGCCATCTTACGATGCAACGGAACAGTCACGTACTTGATGTACTTTGACGTGAACAATTTGTATGGATGGGCAATGTGTCAGCCCCTGCCATACGCTAAATTTCAATGGGTCGAAGATGTTGCAAATTTTGACGTGTCTTCGATCGCTGTCGATTCGCCCACGGGATACATTCTCGAGGTAGATCTGGAATATCCGCAACGTCTGCACGACGCTCATGCTGATCTACCATTCTGTCCGACGCGTGCCAAACCACCAGGCAGCAAACAGGACAAGTTACTCGCGACATTATACGATAAGCAGCGTTACGTTATCCATTATCGCAACCTGCAGCAGTGCACGCGTCACGGTCTTCGTATTACAAAGATACACCGCGTGCTTCAATTCGCTCAATCTCCCTGGCTCCGCGATTACATCGAACTAAATACACGGTTCAGAACAGGCGCGACAAACGATTTTGAGAAAAATTTATACAAATTGATGAACAATGCGGTATTTGGTAAAACTATGGAAAACGTACGAAACCATGTGGACGTAAAACTTTTAACACATTGGGATGGACGATATGGCGCGGAGGCAATGATCGCTAAACCGAATTTCCACAGCAGAAGTGTTTTTTCGGAAAATTTAATAGCTGTTGAATTGCGCAAAGTCGAGGTGAAATTCAACAAACCGATATACGTGGGTATGTGCATTCTGGACATATCGAAAATTTGTTTGTATGAATTTCACCAGGATCACATGTCTCCACTGCTCGCTCAAAATTGTAAAATTCTGTATACCGACACTGACAGCCTCATTTATCACATTCAATGCGAAGATATCTACGAGACCATGAAACGCAATATCGATAGATTCGACACATCCGATTATCCCATCGACAATACATATAATATGCCGCGCCTAAGTAAGAAGGTTCCAGGGTTGATGAAGGACGAAAATAACGGTGCGATAATGACCGAATTCGTAGGTGTTAGAACGAAAATGTATGCACTTCGCGTAGACGGTAAAAAAGATACGAAAAAGGCGAAAGGCGTCAAGACCAACGTCATAGCCAGGACGATAACTTTCGACGACTACGCGAAGTGTTTGCAAAAGGAGATTGAAATGGTTCGCAGCCAATCATGCATACGGTCTAAATTGTATCAAGTGTACACCATTTCAGAATCCAAAATCGCTCTAAGTCCACATGATAACAAGCGGTATATCGTACCCGATTCGATTGACACTCTGGCCTGGGGACATTATAAAATTCCTTTGTAAAAATATCATTGTAAAAAGAAATTATTATATTTATTAACAAGTCCTTATAAATTGTGGAATTATACCAAATAAATTGTACACATGTATTTATTTTATCAACACATTATTTTTATTTATTCATGTATTATTATTATTTTACAATACATTATTTTTATTTATCCATGAATTGTGTGTGTTTGAGAATCAATTACTTCTTCTCATCGCCACACCTTAGATCATGGCAGCACCTCCTGGGCAGCGCAACGCACGGCTGTTCGACAATCGATCAGCCAATCAAAAGTCAACGACAAAACGCTCACCCAATCAGATTTCCCCACGTCGGTCTATCCGCTGAAAAGTTGGAGAAGACGCGTAACGAAAATGCTCAGCCATATTGATCGATCTTGTTCACGCAGAGTACGTATGTAGACGCGTCGGTTTTACTGAAACGTTCAACATGTAACTCGTGCATTCTCTCCGCTTAGTAGTTCTCTACTGTGCTCAGTTAAAGTCTACAACTCATCCAATTCATTGCTCTCGTCTCAATTCTCACGCGATCATCGGTTAAATCGCCGACGGCGTGCGACCGCGTGGTCGTGGTGCGCGGTACACTCTCAACTAGTTTGTATTATTCAGAGCTCAGCACAACGTGCATCGTCTCACTGCTCACGTAATTCTCTCAGTGTTTATAATTCTCTCAGTGTGTTTTTATAATAAAGACTACGATCATTTTTACTCAGTATACTGTGTTGTGTGCACCTCTTCACTGTCGATTCCTAACCTCTCTTTTTACCAGCGTGCTCAACTATCAAATTCCCCAACAGTGTGATTTATCAAACCCCAGCCACTTGACGTATACCTTATCCCCCTTCCTACGCAACACTTTTTCCACTAGATACACATCAGGATCGGCGACGCGTTGCAGCTCGTGTTCATAGAATCCTCCGGCGACTGGTTTTCCACAGGAATCGACGAGCAGATACGTCGCAGGATTAGTTGCCTGTACTTTGTCTATCTTGAACACCTCCGTTGTCCAATTCGGTGTATAGCCTTTATCGAAGATGGTTTTAAATTTGCTCACGCGCACAAACTCGCCCAATTTGAATCTCGCTGGAGCAGCGATCTTTATGTTGCTGTATACGGTTGTCTAGCAGCTTATCGGCGATCACAGGGGTGACATCGCGAGGACGCATTTTGATGGTTCTATGTTTTCGTGCGTTATACTCTGCAAGAAGACGCGGTAGCGCATCGGTCCATTTATAGGTTCCACTGAGCGTAAACAGTTTCCACATATTGTTCTTCAAAGTTCGATTGAAACGTTCCACGACGGAGGCCTTCATCACCGAATACGTCGAATAATGATTAATGTCATGCTTTGCCAAGAATTTCTGCACATCGGCGTTGTAAAATTCTTTTCCTTGATCGGTTTGCAAATTTTTCGGATATCGATCTTTAAATATCTTTGCAAACGCTTTAGTCACCTCAGCACCACTTTTAGTCTTGAGCGGTAACGCCCATGCATACTTGCTCAACACATCGATGACGGTGAGTATGTAGTGGTAACCTTGGTTGAATCGCGAGTATGGGCGCATTTCTACAACGTCAGCTTGCCACAGATCATCGTATCCATGCACTATGACGCGCCTCCGTGGGAAGTGTCTTCGAGCTGGACCATGCAATTCCTCAACAAGTTGTTGCTTCTTGTGACCGTGGTTTTCTTCTTTACTCTTGGATTTCGATAATGGTGGCATGTTTGATCGCAGAGGTGTCTTTGACACGAATGGTGCGATAATTATCGTGCACGTGCATTATGTGCTCCCCGATGGCCCCAGGAAATTCTGAATAAGTTCAACCGTCTCGCATGATTCTCCTTCGCAGCGCTGCTGCAGAATAGAATTCGACGCCTGTGATATCTTTTGAACGCTGTTTTGCAACGTCAGCATATCTCTCTGAAACACGACCAGTTTTCTCTCTAATTCTTCCTGCTGCTCTCTCAAAAGTTTAATGCTCCTTTCCACGTATAGTTTATTAACGACATCGGTGTCAGCCACCGGTTGAGCTACACGTCGTATCTTGCGTGATTTTGCATCAAAGTCGGCACCAACCACGCAAAGAGCGTTATCTCGCATATAATTTCGAAGCACACCGTTCCATTTGTAATAGCCCATTCTAGCTGCTCTACTCTTCTCGAGCGATACTCCAAATTTGTTGATCGGCATCTCGATGCATACAGTGCACATCATCGGTGCGCGGTTTAATTTATAATGAGGCCTACCTCGCGGAGTTCCTCGATAATCGATAGAATTTCGTTGTCGTGCGAGTTGTTACCCGCCTGACGCGACGCTTCCAGCAAACGGAATCGGTCCACCAGCTCGTTGGGATCGTCCCAGTGCACGTAATCGATCTTGTTATCGTTTACCACCATGACTCGCGGTGTTGCTAGACCTTTCCCTGTCCTACTAACCGATACACGGGGGAGTAGCGGTGCAATTACATGTTTGTACTTGTATCCCTTGTTGCTCAATATGGGCTTGTTAGCGACATGATCGCGTCTGTGGGCATTCGTCGTCAGCAGTATACTTTTATATTTTTGTTTATCGGCATCGGTGTATACAGTATCGTCGGGAATTCTCTTGAAAATCAGTTCGTAAAGACCAGGTGTTTCTCCGTATCTTACACCATCGATGATTATATTATCACCTTTGTCTATATCGAAAGCTTTATCCCCAAGCATCGTTCCACTATTACCAAAGTATACGCCATACACAAAGTCCATTGACGTATCCTTATCACTACTTAGGATTGCGCTCATGTATTTTTGCCCCAGCGGACTGAAATGGTTGCGAAACGTTTCTTATCCCTCGGATGTTTGGAGTTGTTGTCTAACAGATGTTGCCAACGACTCATCGGGACTAGTTTCGAAAACGTCATCATCAATGGTTGAGAGCGATTGTACATCGGGAAATGTATTTATTGGCGTTGGTGGAACCGAGGAATCGTTTGACGTGACATTCTGCCGTTTCCGCTTCGATTGAACTGGTGTGGAGGTTACGAGTGATTTTTCCGATGATGTGTATGATCGTTTCCTCTTTGCCTTGCATGGTGTGTTCCCATTCGGATGAGTTTTTGTTTTAGGCGTTAATGTTTCATTCTCTTCAACGTCTGTGCTCATTAGCGACGATTTGTCAACTTCTGCCACTGCGGTATTTTCCACGATATGTTTTAGGGGTTCTACGATAGGTTTAAAGTATCTCTCCAACGCGATATCTTCCTCCATCTTGCCAGTCTTCAAAGCCAGATATTTCTTGCGAATGGCTTCGCTGGTTTTTGCAATTTTCGTCACTATTCTCTCGCGATCCTTAATCTCCAGACTATCGATATCAATCATCATTATACCGCAGACGTTGCTTTCCCACCGACGTGTCGACGACAATTGACAATCTCATGGTATTGCAAACTCGTTAAATCCCTTTCTATAACGTCCATTGGACATCGCGCTATCCTTGTCTATTACCATGAAACCATACTCCCGTTGCCAACAATTACGACACAACGCGCAGAAATCATCATATGACATATCAGTGTTTACGTGATCGTTGTACACATGTTTCAAGTTGGTACCATCCTGCTTAAACAGAATCAATAGATTCGCATTGTCGCGTATAAGATGTTTGGGAATCTTTGCATACGTCTGACAGAGATAGAAGCAGTCAACGTTCGAGTGACGTCCCATTGCAAAGTATTCCCTTATCGTATGTTGCTTGTCACATGCCACGTCATCAAAGATAAAAATAGAATTCGGAAGCGATTCGCTCGGTGGGATGACGTCACTGTTATTCGAAAACGTAAAGTAGCCAATTTCATCTATCGGAGTCAATAAATTCTCCAAATACTGATATTTCGGCTGCTGCAACGACTTGGAATACACGTACACGTTCTCAAAGCGGACGCCGTGTGGACTTTCCAACTAGCTCACCAACACGTTGGTCTTTCCACAATTTGATGGGCCACAAATGAGGCAGCGTATAGTGTTTGGCAACATGCTACCATGTCTGCGTCTTGTTTTCGAAGACATCACGCGCGATTTATCATTGAAATTTGTCACGCGTATCGTTACAGGTTGTCGCACGAATCGCATCCTCTCCGCGAACTGTGAAAAATGATTTTGATACGTCGACGCGGCAACGCACCCTATTTATAGGTCCGCGCCGAAGCAAAACAGCTCAGTATTCAAAATGCTTCTGATCCTGTCGGATAATTGCGATATTCGAGACTTAACCTCTGAGCAGTTGAAATATATACCATAGATTATTCTACTGCGAGAGTTTGGCAGATACATTGATCAGTTGTGGGATAGACTCCCGGAGCGTATAAAAGCTGATTCTGAGGTTCGGCAGTATCGTCGGTGTCTGGAACATTATAATCGTCCTTGGCAGCGAACTCATATCGACGGTCCAGCACCGTTGATTAAAAACTGTAGCGAATGTCACCAACGAGAGTAAAGAAAGGTCGCGGTTTGTTAAATCGGGCGATAAACGCGCTACCTATCGAATTACACATCCCAGGATACCATTTTTGCGGTCCAGGAACTCATCTGGCAAAACGATTGGCTAGAGGTGATCAAGGCATCAATCCGTTGGACGCAGCGTGTCGCGAACACGATATTGCATATTCGCGTAGCAACGACCTCGGTGAAAGGCACGCGGCAGATAACGTTCTCGCTGACAAAGCGCGAAAACGCATCGTTTCGCGAGATTCGACTCTGGGTGAAAGAGGCGCAGCCACAGCTGTTTGGGCAGCTATGAAGGCCAAGACGAAAATCGGAATGGGAATGAAAACAAAAATCCGCAAAAGGACTCCAAAGAGAGCATCGCAAAAGCGGATTCTTCCTGTAGCAAAACGAGGTGGTATATTACCACTTCTCCCGCTACTAGGTGTACTCGGATCATTAGCTGGTGGAGCGGCGGGGATCGGCAAGGCGGTAAACGATAATAAGGCGGCGCAACATCAGCTGCAGGAAATGCAACGTCATAATCGTTCCATGGAAGGTCGTGGACTTTATCTCGCACCGTACAAGCGCGGACAGGGAATATCAAAACGAAAAAAAAAAACGCCGGAAATAAAATAAAAATGCCTGTCGGCGTAACTACCGATGCGCAATTGGAGGAGTTGGCAAAACATATGCGTATTCCGTTCTTTAGGGGTGTTTTCATGCGCAATGCACTACCTGTCGGAGGAGTACATCGAAACGAAAGCGGTATCATAAATTTGGACAATGTCGAGGGACTGGGGACTCATTGGGTGGCGTATGCGAAGAGAGGGTGTCGAGCTATATATTTCGACAGCTTTGGGAATCTTGGACCACCTAGGGAATTGGTACAATATCTGGATAAAGATGCTGTGAAAATTGAATACAATCGAACGTCGTATCAGAAGTACAATCAGCGCAATTGTGGACAACTATGTCTACGCTTTCTGCAAACGATCGGCACCAAATTTAAGGATTGACTTCCACCGCTCTGATTCAGTACTAGTGGAGCAGTTTCAGCGGAATATGTCGTTAACATTCACTCTAACCGGCAAGAGTAGCACCCTCGCGGTGAGCTACTTTCCGCCCATAGATTTGAGCGATGATGATTACGAGTTTGGCCTAACAACCTTTGAAACTTATCATACAATACCGAACATCGACTCGAGCAATGATAAATTCTACTTCGCTGTAAACTATGTATAACATCAACAGCAGCGTCGACACCAGTCATGAATACATTACTGTAATGTATTTATTCATACAACAATGGTCCTCGTTGGAGGTATCTGGCGTGGAATATAATATTGGTCTCTCGGTAATATTAGATCTTTACTTGAATCCCGACTCACTCTCCGTTCGCACCACGCGCTAGCAATTCCCCGCGCTGCTTCCGTGATTCCAACCACGTACCGCTGCGCACACTCACTCCGTCGCTCGCACTCGGACATACCTATATACACTCCAATTACGATTCCCCACGGCTCCTACGAACTAGACGCCATTGCCAAGTACCTGAAGCAGCGATTACTCGAACGGTATCCTAAAAATCTCGATGACACCGATGACAACAACGATAGCGATGTGTATCCTATAGTGTTGCATCCCAACAACAACACCATGAAAAGTGAACTGTACTGCTCGTTCGCTGTAGATTTTACAAAATCCAATAACATTGGATCGCTACTAGGATTCTCAACGAATCGGATATTAGAACCTGAACGATGGCACGAATCGGACGATCCAATTAATATTATGAATGTGAACATTATTCGCATAGAATGTAGCGTGACCGCTGGCGCGTACAACAATGGGAAGCGCGTACATACGATACATGAATTTTCTCCGAGAGTCCCACCAGGATATAAGATATCGGAAACGCCCGCACAGATCAATTACCTTCCGATCACCGCACGAGTCATTACGGATCTAACGATACGCGTTGTGGATCAAGACGGACGGTTGCTCGATTTTCGAGGTGAAGAGATTACCATCAGACTGCACGTACGACGGCGTCAACGATAATACATGTGGTGCGAATGAAAGAAATGCTTGTGTTGAACGACTTCAGAAACACATTTCTTCCAAGTGAAATTGTTTGCAACAACAACAACAACAACAACAAGACCTGCAACAGCTCTGATTACGCTAAGAAGAAGAGACTCAGTGCTGCGAACATTGCGTTTTTGAAATCATTGGGATTCATTGTACGCATATAAGTTGAAAAAATGGCCGACATTTTAAGCCTTGGAATGAAGCCGACGTTTGATGATCGCATCGTCAAGCTCGAGACTCACACGTACAACCCATACGTCAACACAACGTTTGGATATAGTGATGAGATAAGAATACCTATACAGCAGCAGGATTTATATACATTACCGTGTGAAAGTTTCCTCTACGTGGAGGGGAAATTGGTGATAAATAAGCCAAACGAAGCATCAACGACGACGTTGGGAAATAATTGCATGGCGTTCTTATTTGATGAGATTCGATACGAGCTGAATGGCGTGGAGATTGACCGCAATAGAAACGTTGGAATAACTAGCACGCTTAAAAAGTATGTATCGCTGACATCTGACGAAGACAAAAATATGGAGAATGCCGGATGGGGACTGAAACGACACGATGGACTAATAGTGAAAAATCATTTCAATTTTTGCATCTCACTCAAACATTTGTTGGGATTTTGCGAGGACTACAAACGCATGATTATTAATGCACGTCACGAATTGATTTTAATACGATCACGCAACGATAACAATTCTCTAATAGGATCGCCGATGTTGGAACCTGAAATTGAATTACTTAAAGTGCAATGGCGAATGCCTCATGTGACGCTGAACGATGTTAATAAGCTATCGTTGCTACATGCTTTGGAAAGTGGACAAAACCTGAGCATTAGTTTTCGCTCGTGGGATCTGTACGAGTATCCTCTCTTACAGAGCACAACCAAGCATTCGTGGGCCGTGAAGGCAGCTGCACAGCTGGAGAAGCCACGATACGTTATGTTTGCTCTACAGACTGCTCGAAAGAATGTGATGACTGAAGATGTTACTAAGTTTAACAATTGCAAATTGACCAATGTAAAACTTTTTCTCAACTCGGATTTTTACCCATATGATGACTTGAACTTGGACTTTGACAAGAATAAGCATGCCATCTTGTTTCACATGTATACACATTTCCGTAAATCATATTATGGACATAGTTGTAACGAGGCGTTATTCACTGTGGCTGAATTTTTACAATTTGGTCCTCTCGTGGTGATTGATTGCTCGCGACAAAATGAGTCGATTAAAAATGGTACCGTGGACGTGCGCATAGAATTTGAGTGTAAAGAGAATGTACCTGCAAATACTACGGCCTACTGTCTGATTCTGCACGATCGGGTGGTTGAATACAATCCGCTAACAAACGTGGTGCGCAAAATAAATTAAATTGCCATACTACTTGCTCGCCCTCTCCTGTATCAAATTCATACAAAAAATTTAATCGTAAAAATCGAGATGCATTACGAGAAAGACTGCATTCTCTCATCTGTCTTGAAAGCGAGCAGACCTCTAAAATTGTATCGACAATGGTTGTACCAACATTTGTTGACCTGCAAGGGTTCATCGTCGACGGAAGATTTGTCGTCAAGGAAGTGGCTGTCCTACGAATGGGAACAATTCTCTCGCACTATATTTTTGGGAGTTCGATGCCGCAATATCTTCTTACAAAATCCGACAAATCAAGCATCCGATGGTTGTACCCATTCGTTCAATACCCATTCAATACCCGTTCAAAGCCGTTCGATTCACGTTCAAAGCCGTTCAATACCCGTTCAATACCCGTTCAAAGCCGTTCAATACCTGTTCGATACCCGATCAAAGTCGTTCAATACCCGTTCGATTTACATTCAGAGTGATACCATGCACGTTTGATACACGTTCAGAGTGGTACGATTCACGTTCGATTTACGTTCAGAGTGGTATGGTATAGCGAAATGATCAAATGACATCACCCTGCACGGCTGCTCCAGAGGATTAAAATTACACGCGATCGCGCGAGACGCTGCGACGCTAAGTATTGCTCTCTCTTTCCCTCCGAATACGTGGTTTGGAAAAAGTCGATCTTCCCCGACATTGTCCGACGTCATCCGATAAAGTATTAAGCAATTTCAGCTTTATAATGATTTGAAAAAAAATATTTGGAGAAAAAATTTCTGGGGCTGGATCGAGTCTGAAAAAAGATTTTTCATACAAGACCCAGCCCGATAAATTTTTTTAGAGGGAGGGGACGACCCTCTGTGGAAATTTTCGGGGGTGGGTCTAGTCTGGAGAGGCCGCCGCGGCGGTTCGGCCTGGACTGATCCCCTCCACGATTGCGGCTTCCCCCACTCCGCGGCTCGTGCGCGCGCAATCGGTCTTCCACTCCCCACTTCCCCCGCTACCCCCCGCGCCCATGTTTCCCTCCACCGCACTCCCCTCGCCCCCCCCCCCCACCCCCCTCAGAGGACCTGGGTTGGAACCCGCTTTGTATTACTACTTATGTTCTTCTTTTCAATTAGCTTTTCCTTTTTACTTTGTTGAATCATTAAACGTTCCTGTTTTCTTAATTGTATTTCTTTTTCTAAGTGCTCTTTTAGTTTTCTCTTTTCTAGTCGTTTTTCTTTTTTCCTTTGTTTTCCTTTCTCCTGTTCCTCGATTGCTTTCATTTTTTCCACTTGAGATTCCTTCCAGTGCCTTGACGTTATGTCGAATCACTTGTTCTATTTTTCTTGTTCGCATTGATTTCTCAACTTTTGGGTAATGCAAATGTTTTGCCAGAACCCCTACAGGCTTTGAGCATTTTGGCTTTAGAGAAACATTTGATGCACTCATTTGTGTAGTATCAGATACAGCCTTGACTCCTGGTGTAGGGTCTTTAACTTCTACATCAATACATTCAATTGATTGAATATTTGATACAGTTTTTGTCTCTAGGTCCACAAACAAGTCCTGAACATTGAATATAGCTTCATTATCTTCGCCAACGAATATGTCATGACCATCAACTTTCTGTTCATGGTTTATATGTATTACAGATAGCTTTATAAGGTCAGTAACTTCAGTTCCAATATCATCAGAGGGAAAAAGTTTATCGTGTGTTACAATTGACTCTACAGCTCTAAGATTAGGATTAGTTTTGTGACTAGTCGAAAAAGCATAATTATATTCATTACCAGTAGTAGCTTCCTCTTGCAAATCATTATTACACAAATCTTTTATACTGATATCATTGTTATTATTGTTTAAATTTGTCTTGACTTGAACATCAGCATTGTTTCCTTCATCTCTGTTGTGATTGATACTGTCAGTGTTATCTTTGTGACGAAGTCACGTCACGCGCTGCGCGAGTGTACTGCGCCGAACCGATAAGCCGAGTTCGCGCAGCGGCCGCTAGGCGGTCGCGAAACCGCGACCCGACTCGCGAGCGAAGATGTACGGCCGTTCGATATAAAGGCCACGGCGAACAAGACTGACAGCTCTCGTACAGTACATAGTGGCTAACGCTGCCGAACCGTACACCCGAGACGCTCTTTTTAACTCCTTGAGGTGTGCACGTGTCGGCCATCGCCACGTTGTGCCATTTACCAGCCCCTTTCCGAAATAGGCCGAGAGAAATCTTGCGCCCTTCCTACGCCAGTGAGGTGTCTCCGTGCCCTATAGGCCAGAGCCCTATTGCACATTGGAACTCGCTTATACGACTCCCGCACGGACGCGCCCTCTAGGCCGCCCAGGATAGAACGTTACACAACCTCCGCATCCTCCATCCACCAGCTCGTCGCCAGCGCCGCCGCGATCGAACCCGCTAGACTCGTAGTCGGAACCGCGACCGGACCGTGTCAAACCAAGCTGTAGCCATCAGACTCCAATAAAAACTCGTTACTTGTTACATCCGTTCTTGATTATTCGCCGAACCCGGCCTTACCGACTGAGTCGACATTTCACTCCTTCTCCGTCCCACCGGAAACCGCCTCGCCAGCGGAGGCGGTCACATCTTGATATTTTAATTTTTTCCATATCGAAAATAAAACTCTTTCCCTCTCTGGGGTTTGATTATTTGCAAAAGCTTCTTCGAATAAATCTTTTAAATCTTGAGGAATTTGTTCCTGAATACTATTTAATACTAATGAATTTTTATTGACATGAATATCATCTGATGATGTGAATTCTATTTCTTTTCTTCTTCCTCAAATATATTTGGTATAATCAATTGTATTTGGATTAAATGGAAACAAACCACAAGCTTTAAAGGCATTCTTAATAATATATTTTTTCAAAAATAAATTGATTAGAATTTCGACCGTATATATGAGATAATTCAAAATTCAATTAGTTTCGGCGCACTGGTTCGGTCAATTTAAAAAAAAGAAAATTAATATAAAGGCTGTTTTGCGATTTTTTTTTAATATATTTCCGACGTTTCGGTCATTGATTGTGACCCTTATCAAGGAAAGAAGAATAGAAAAGAAAAATGCGTTTGCCTTTAGGTGAGAATTTTTCGCTTAGCCAAAGACGTGCGTCGAGCGCGTCAGCTAGAACACGACTGAGGTAAACAGCATAAACAAACCAGGAGACTCTAGAGGTTGAATATAATACGGTACCGACTAAATTCAAAAATTTCTGAAAGAAACGGTATCTCAAACCTCACCAACACACAGTCAACACCAATGATGTAATAGAACAAAAACCAACATTCACTCTCATTCGAAAACTAATAATTAGTTACATAACTAACATATGTAATTCACGATCATTGTTAGAGAATTCTCAGAAAATTCTACCAGAAAGGCCACATCATATCATATCCTTATTATTTCAATAAGGTTGCGTAGTATTCTTGCATCTTAGGTGTTTCATACCTAAGATTTACGCTATGTTGTTTAATCATATGTAACGTTTCTAATAGAATCCTCCTACTTAAGTTTGTTTCTCTATCTAAAATTTTTACGTTGTCGAAATCAAACTTGTGATCGAACTCAAGCGAGTGCTTTGTTAATGCAGTGTGCTGGAGGGGAGAAAGAAAAACATTTCTTCTGTGCTCATAAATCCGTCTTTCCAATAACCTAGAGGTCTGTCCAACATACACTTGGTTACAACCAAGACAAGGGATTGAATACACAACATTAGAATTCTTTAATAATGGTATTTTATCCTTAATTGGTGGAAAAAATTTTTTAGTATAACATGGCAATTTAAAAATGGTGTGCATGCCCACTTTTCTAAAAATTCTTCTAATGTCATTCGAGATATTGTCGCTAAAGGGCAAGACAACAGTATTTCTCCAACTTACTGGTCCGATCTTTTCGGTTTTTTCCACTTTACGCTTTTCCATTAATACAGGATGATAGATTTCGAAAACACGGTCACGTATGATTGTTGAAACCATTTTTGTGGGGTAACCGTTACGTTTCAGTGTATCTTTAATTAGCAGTAAGTTATCTGGCCGAAATTCAGGGTCAGAAAGCAAGATGCCCCGATCTATTAATCCCTTTATCAATCCAACCTTATGTTGCATAGGATGTGCCGAGAAAAAATTTATATATCTTCCAGACCAGCTAGGCTTATGGTACCAGTTGGTAATGAATTTGTTGTTTGATCTAATAATAACTGTGTCAAGAAAACTCAAACAAGAATCCCTTTCAATCTCGTAAGTAAATTGAAGTCTGTTGTGAAAGCTGTTAAACGTGTCCATCAATATTGATAAATCATCTAATTTAATGCATGTGACGATGTCATCTACATATCTTTTATAAAAGTTTAGTTGAAAGGGTAATTTCGAGAGAGAAATCGTTTATATTTTTTCATTGAGTTCACATAAGCTCGATTAAATAGTGTAGCAAAGTTCACTTTTGTAATAGATTTAGTTGTAGTCTGCTTGTGCTCTTGCACTGCTTTTCGCCATTCAATCTTCAATGACCTAAATATTCCTACGTCACATGGCTGGAGAATGTGGGTTGCATTCGGTAATAAACAACAAAGTAAAATTCTTTTTCCAACACAAAACTCATGCAAATGTAAATTTATGTGTGACTTGTGTCCATCTAGTAAAACCAACACTGGAAAAGTGACTCAATTTTTTATCATTTCTGGATACAGCACATTGGCTATGTACCCTGATAACCAGATCGGGCAGCAGGATCTGTCGGCAGCTGCGGTGCAGCCTACGTCCGCATTCAGCTACGGTTCGACTGCAGATCCGCAGCAGGTACACAATGGCGCCCAATGCGCAGGTCACGGCACAACATGGGCTAGGGCGGAAAGGAAAGACATGACAAAGTGGGACAACACTAAAAGTGCTGGAGGCCTGATTGCATGTTTGAAGGACGGAAAAGAGTCTAGCTGTCGGATAGTAGCAGGAAGGGAGTTATAATAATGTTCCGCGATATAAGAAAAAGAAGATTCAAATTTGGAGGTACGATGTGCAGGAATAGAGAGAAGATATTGGGATCGGGTTGAAACAGAACTAGAGGAGTGATAAGAAAGGTTTGTGAGTAGGATGTTGTAAAGATATGACGGACAACCAGAGGAGAGTACCTTAAACACGAAACAGCACAAGTGGAGTTTCCATCCTTGCAACATACGTAACCAGGAGGATTTTACGAAAAGCGGAGAGATATGATCGAACTTGCGGACACAGTAGGAGAAACGCAGAGAGGAATTTTGAACACGCTGATTCAAGGAAGTGAGACGAGAGGTAACAAAAGGGCTATATACGTCATCACAGTAGTCAAACGGCGATACAACCAAGGATTGTGATAGGAGAAGTTTCTGAGACGAGGAAAAAATATGCCGAGAAGGATATAATAGACGCAGACGATTACAGGCTTGGCGACATACAGGGTGTCCAAAAAATGTGGGGTTTCCTTGAAAGGGGTGACTCAGGGGGTGATTTGAAACAACTTTTTCCTTAGCGAAAATATTGTCCGAAGCTTCGTTAAGGAGATATTAACCAAAAACCCCGACCAATCAGAGCGCGCGCCTTCCGCCCGAGCTGCCGCGGTAGCTTTGGCTACGCGGTAGGCGACCGCGCTTGTGTTACGAACGTACGAACAAGCAAGTCGGCATGCATCGAAGGAAACCGCGCTACACAGTTTTTTTTTAAAGCAGAATCTAAAATAAGAATAATTTGGAGTGAGAGGACAAGAAGTACGTAAATTTCGTTTTTAAATAAGGCATAAACGAAAAGGTAATGTAACAGAAAATGTACAAGTGATCGTAATTCGTTATTGAGGTAAAAATCCGTAGTTTAACAACGGCCAACACAACTAAATTTAAAAAATAATATTAGGTGTACGAATAAATTCTTTCCGACTGGAATTTCTATCGCGGTGGTATTCAGAAGCTGCCAGAAAAATGGCAAAAGGTAATTAACAATAATGGAAATTATTTCGATGATCGAGTTGTTTTCATATTTTTTAAATCGAACTGTTATTGTACCCTAAAATCGGAAAGAATTTATTTCTACACCTAATAATCACCAATAAATTAAACAAAACTCACCCTTTCGGACATTCCTTTCCTTGCTTTCCTTCCCTTTTCGGAAACCTGTGTCACTAGGCCACTGTACCGATCCTGGTCATCGGCGTCCAGTGCTCAGCTGATCGCAGGGTCAATGTACCGAATATTCACTTCACTGCACGGCTACTAACACTGTTCACTTAATTTATGTTTCACGGAACGTGTTGTTCTTTCGTTATAAAAATTGGTTGCCCCGAAAGGGGCCGATTACTGTTAATTACTGGGACGAGATTACTACTTACTACTATTACCCGGCGAAAAAAAGACTCGTGGCAGACGGTCTCGGGCTGTGCAGTCCGCTGCTGTGACGATTGGTCGCGTCACCTATTTGGGCACACTTTTACAGACGGGGCACACGTATTTTGGTTATTGGCTGAAGTTGCCACATACATTGTCGCACCGCGCGACTGGAATGGAACACTGCAACCAAACAGAGGATCAACAATGAATTAAATTGTTTATTTAATATAATACAATAAATACAATAAATATTTTATTCAAAATACTTTGCGCTGCGAAACTGAAAAAATGTTAATTGACTTTGGATAAATAATTTACACTAACTCCCTTACAATATAAAATAGATGAAAAAGAGCGAATTTTGTTCGTTTCCTCGTGCAGCAGGGTTTCTTTCTTTTTCGCATCTGCTTCGATTATCTGTAAATATATTAAAGCCACATTTTAGTTACAACTTAACGTAGAACATAAACACAAACGAATATATTTCAGAAAAGATTGAAAAGTATCAAGGGAGATGCCTTTACAGCGTACTTTTTTCACTAATAGTACTCTACAGTGCAAGAAGTACGCCATCATTTTCTTAATTCTTAATGCTACGATAATTAGAAATTAGAAAAATTTACCTTATTTGACAAATTTCCAGAAACTTGTGCGAGACAAGATGCTTCTCTGTCTATCTAACCTTCTTTGGACAACCTTCAAGCCAGTGCGTCCCCTTCATTTGTATCAGAGCCTGTGCGTCCCCTTTATTTCTCACCAAGCCCATGCGACCCGTTCACTTCTATAAGCTTTATATAGAAACTTTAAATTAAAAATAGCTTAGTGGTATTAAAATGTCTGGCAATTTAAATGCATTATTATTATTTTGTACATGCCTGGTATAATAGAAACTTGTGCGTAAGAAGATATTTCTCTATCGAACCTTATCCGGGCAATGTCCAAGCTGTTATAGAAACTTTAAATTAAAAATAGCTTACTGATATAAAAATGTCTGGCAATTTAAATGCATTATTATTATTTTGTACATGCCTGGTATAATAGAAACTTGTGCGTAAGAAGATATTTCTCTATCGAACCTTATCCGGGCAATGTCCAAGCTGTGCGCCCCCTTCGTTTCTAGAAGCTCAACAAAAAAATGTATTAAAAAAATTTAACG
This sequence comes from Andrena praecox, assembly GCA_963932275.1. Classification (NCBI taxonomy): domain Eukaryota; kingdom Metazoa; phylum Arthropoda; class Insecta; order Hymenoptera; family Andrenidae; genus Andrena; species Andrena praecox. The sequence goes on along the minus strand of OZ010729.1, from coordinate 34,155,341 downwards.
ACTTACCTTGTTAATTGAGACAATAATTCAATGTCCTATATGGAGTAAAAACTCGTGACATTGGAAAAATGTTGACTACTTACCTCATTTGACATTTGCCAGGTTATGATGGTTTGACACTACCTAGGTTACGTTTTCCTTGACAGATGTGCTGTCTGGCTGTCACGTGACAACAATTTGTTACGCGATAGGCCGGAACCTTCATCCAATGAACGACGTGCCAGAGACATTTCCTCTCCCTTTCATGTTCCCCTCTGGCCCACACTTGACGATGGAGAAAAATCTCTTAACATAAAATTCGGCAAATTGCAACTTTACATCGGAATATCTCAGCTCATAAGGCACGTAGGAACAAAACGAAGACACTTTTCTGATGTAAATCAAACCCAAGCTATTCAGTAAGACCATTCAAAACTTAATCGGATCTGCCGTTATTGAGATTCGGTAATCTCAGGGTTCATCCAAGAACTGCTCGGCGTTATATAGCCACGAGTGACTCGCGCTGCGCATATACCTATATATACTTGGCGCGAGACACTACCGTGTCTCTTGATCTCAAATAAATGTATTATAATAAAGGGCTCAATTGCACAAGTTCGCCTACGGCGCAAAAAAGGCTCTTGCCGTGCCTGGCTATCTGACCGTGGCGCGCATGCGTCGAGCAGTCACGATTTCATCTGAGCGCTCGCGCCCGCCGCGCACGCCAAACTTTCCATCTCGCTCCCCCCTTCGGCCAGAAAGAAGGGAGAAACGAACACTCAGAATTAGGGCTCCGTTCACGATACGGGCTCAACGCCGGTCTCGACCAGCGAGCCCTCAGCGAGGAAATACTGTACCTATAAAAAAGTAAGAGCAATAATGAAATTACCTTCAGGTAGCCCCAGAAGAAAAAATCCAGCGAGGTCATATCCGGTGACCGTGGGGGCCACGCAACAGGACCGCCGCGGCCGATCCACCTGTCCTGAAAGGTTTCATCAAGGTAGTCGCGGGCAATTGTGGCGTAGTGAGGTCCAGCCCCGTCTTGCTGATAGATCATGTTCTGTCGGATCTCATTTGGAATATGGTTCATGAGATCCGGCAGAACATGTTCTAAAAACACTTTATACGCTGGGCCGTCCATCCTGTCCGGCAGCATATACGGCCAAACGATAAACTCACCACAAATGCCGGCCCATACATTAATCGACCAACGGACTTGTGCTGCGCGTGTCCGAAGCGCTAGTGGATTCTCGTCGCTCCACACGTGCCGATTGTGGGAATTGAAGCACCCTTCCCTATTGAAGAGTGCTTCATCCGTCCACAATATGTACTTGCAGAACGACGGATTCCGCTGCACTTCTCCCAACAGCCACACTGAATACTCAACCCGCTGGTCGCCATCCCCGGGGTGCAAATGTTGCACCCGTACATAGCTGTACGGATGCAACATGTTTTCCTGCAGGGTTCGGTGTACCGCCATTCTGCTGACACTAGAAGAAAATGCAGAAACATCCATTATTAGATAACATTAGTTTTCCTTAATTAATACTTTCTGCAGTTATCTTGTACTCTGACTTACTCTAGGCGGCGGCTCATGTCGCGGACACTGACGGTCGGGTCCTCGTCTATGGCACGCAAAACGATTTCCTCTACCGCGACGTTCCGCGCGGCTCTGGGTCGACCGATGTCGCTGCCTCGCGGCATCAGCGACCCCGTCGAGTATAATCGTGACGCTAACCGTCTAATCGTACCCACGCTTGACATTTCGATGCGCGGGTATTCCCGTGCCAACGCTCGCACAGTAGCCCTTGCATCCCCGTTGTTCCGGGCGTACACCCAGAACATCGCGTAGTACTCTTGAGCGGTGTACATTTCTGGACGAGATTTCTACTAGACTCGTGGCTGACGGTATCGGGCGAGAGCGATCTGTAGCCTACGCTATTGTTTTGTTTTGACGATCGTCGGTCAGATCGCTCTATCCCACTCGGTCTCGATGTGTTTCGTTCGATCTCTTCGTCGCGCGGTGCGACAATGTATGTGGCAACTCGTTTTGACGATCATCAACTCGACCAATCGTCACAGCAGCGGACTGCACAGCCACGAGTCTTCTCTTCGCCGGGTAATCGAACGGATTCGAGGTGGTGAGTTTGATATATTTAAGGATTGAATAAAGGTGTAAAAAGGTGTAAAAGGGGAGAAAGAGAAGTTAGAAGAAGGATGTGTATGAGATTTGTTCAGAAAGCTATCAATTATTTCTGACGAAATTGTAATGTATTTGAATATGTACCATTTGAACACCTTGTGTATCGCCGATCTGCTGATCGCTGCAGCCGTTAGCAACAGATAAGAAAGCGCTCGAAAAACAACAGAGCCAGATAACATTATCCGAAGAAGAGCAGAATTGTAGAGACGTCGTGACGGGTTGACCGCCTGATTCTTTATCCGAGTTTCATTATAATTAAAGTTATCTTTTAAAACCTCTAGCGTTGTTCCGAGTTATATCTCTTACAAAATATTAGTAGCCGGAACGGAATCGATGAAGTGATTGTTGATAGAATTAGGATCAGGGAAAGAAAGAAGAGAGTTAAGATCTCGCCGAGGACGATAATAGCCAGCGCGGGAGATGAGGTTCCAAAATTGTTTAGGAGATTTGGAAGAGTATGAAAGATGATTGAAAACGGCGCGTTTTTCGGCTCTAAGATTTGCGGTACAGAGATTGCGGAGCTGCTTATAGCGGCACCAGTTCGAAGGATTGGCAGTCCTACAAAATTTCAAACTCGCCTGATTACGCATGCGCATAAGCTTACGTAAATTAACAGTTAACCATGGAGCAGGCGGTCGTGTTATTCGCACACGTTCAATGGGAGCAAAGTGATCATATAATGTAAGTATAAAGGAGTAGAATAAATTTACTTTGTCGTCAATAGAGCTGGTTTCGTATATAGGCGACCAATCGCTCTTAGCAGCGGCAGCGTTAACAGCATCCAAAGACATATCGCGTAGATTTCGGCGTAACACAATGCGAGCGGTGGCACGTGGTTTGACTATATCTAGTATGGCATAGACAAGAGAATGCTCGCTTGCATGGCTCATGTCATAGACACCGCTGGAATTGACCGGAAGATCATTGCTAATCATTATTAGATCAATTAACGAGGAAGAGGTGTTAGTTACCCGTGTAGGTAGATGAATAACCTGTTTAAGCGAAAGTAGCGACATAAATAGATTAATTGAGTCGAAGCCAAGAGAATCGGATGTGCTGGTGATAGTCGCCCATGCAAATGATATGATCGGAGAAGTTATATACATGAAGTAAGTAATGAAACAAGAAATCGATAGCAGGTACAGAACAAGTAGGCGGTCGGTAAACAGTGAAAAGTGCGAGGCGCTTAGTGTTAATTGTAATATGCAGGCCAAAGAAATCCAGCAGCGGATCGATTTCAGATACATCATATACAACGTTATTATTAGTGATTGATGTGTAACAAATGTCGCGTTTCACGTAGACAGCAACACCCCCGCCACGTTGTTTAAGATGAGATTTCCGGTCGGACCGAAAGAAGGTGTAGCTTGGAATAGTAAGTGGGGACGAAGGTATGGTATCGGAGAGCCATGTTTCACTAACGGATAAAACGTCGAAATTAAGGCTAGAGAGCAAATCAACTATATCAGAAAAGTGCGCAACCAGTGACCTGATATTTATTGGAGCAACAGAAAAATGCTTGGTATTAAGTACTAACGTGTTATTTATTAAGCTAGAGCTAGAAACGGATGCGTTCGCGGTAAAATACGAAGACGACAAGTAAGATGATGGCGAGAAAAACGTAGCGGATCTTGAAGAGACAGAGTCAGGAGTGAAGAGATGTGAGGCCCTAGAAGAGGCGCGGTCCGAAGGTGTAAATGATGTATACTGTCAAGAGGATGAGCCTGAGGTAAAATATTAAGCGGAAGTCAATTGGAGGTGCTTGGAAAACCGCGCGGCACAGAACAGATCGGCACGGACGTTCCAGCAGAAGGTCCAGCTGGTCCAATTGTGCTGAGAAGCTCATTCCCGACTTGGGAAGCCTGAGGCAGGAGAAACCGAGTAGCCGTTGTGCTGTTGTCCTTGCGAACGTATGTAACGCCTCTTCTCATCCAGACGTACTGGAAGTTGTGAATCTTTGCAAATTGTTTCGCCTCTGCAAAGATTCGGTGCTCTTCAGCAGATGATCTCTCGTTTATATAGATTATGGTTTCCGGCCAATTTGGGAAGAGTTCTGCAGCTTTTAGATATTGTTTAGGTCTCTTCTTATTGAGCCAAGAGTCACGAATGATGGCAGACGTAAAACGAACTATCAACGTTTTAGTTTTGGACTTCTTACTGTTGATGCAGGTGGCTGCTGCTACATCAGCATTGGCGAAGGGAATGCTGATGGCAGTAGCAAGAGAGGACATAACTTCCATTAAAGAGGTATTAGGGAAGTCCGGTAGTCCCGTGACGGCAAGTTCGTGGTGCCAGCTAACTTCCTCAAGTCGCTGAAGTCGCCGCGATATAGATGAGAACATGCCTGTTGGCGCGGCATCCGTTGTAGCCGGTCGGGGGGCATCAACGCACGTAGCAATGCGCCGCTCAAGGTTGTCGCATCGCGTCGATAGTTGATGTTGAGCCGAGGATAGACCATCAACACGTCGAGAAACGTCATAAAATGACAGCTGCAAGTTTTCGACACGCTCCATGCATTCACTCAGCGTAGCAGTGATGTCATCGAGCTTGGAGAGACTCTGTTTTATATCACTAAGACTGCGAAGTTGACCCCGAATGTCAGAAAGAGACAGAGCATTATATAAATAGTATATTAAATAGTTCATCCGGGGTATGCGACATACGAGCCGAATAGTTGGTATTTAGCTGGGAGACAGAGCCTGATGTTGCAGTAGTTGGAGTAGCCATCCTTAGATTATTGTTTAGTCCACAACCGGAGCACAGACCTGACTTTGGTAAGAATTTCGAACATTGAGCACAAGTAGGCATGGTCCTACGACGCCGATAAGGTAGTAATTGGCGTTATTAATTGGCAACTCGTTATCCCGAAAATATATGGCACCTGACACCTGTGTAACGTTTAGCACTGGCCCACTGACCCAGTGAGCTAAACTGTGTATTGTATGTAAACAGAACTGGAGATACAAAAACCTCAACGGCTGAAGACAATGGCTCACGATCAACAACTTCCCAGAATTGGCGATATTCTTTTCAGAAATATACGGCAGCAGCGACGAGAACCGGCTCCGTGGATTATGACCAACAACCACTTGCACTCTAACTATGGGATGAACTACGTACACACCCACGGAAAAGCGATTTGCCCGAGAAATTTAAGAAATAACTGAGAGCGATAATTATCTGTGCACGAGCGTAAAACGCCACCTGGTATCGTTCAATGCGGGACTTCAAGTGGACACTGTGTATACCGACTTCCGGAAGGCTTTTGACTCAGTGGATCACGGTATCCTGCATCAGAAACTAGCCTCAATAGGAATTAACGGGCCGCTTCTTTCTTGGATTGCTAGTTACCTTGAATGCCGCGAGCAGGTTATTAGGGTGGGGGATCAGTTATCGTACCCAGTCAATGTGACCTCGTGTGTCCCGCAAGGATCGCACCTAGGTCCACTCCTGTTCCTGCTCTTTATTAATGACCTCGGCGAGATTCTCCGAAATAGTAAATTTCTAATGTACGCTGACGATTTGAAAATCTTCCGCACTATAAGTGGGGCTTTCGATGTGGCTCTGTTGCAGTCTGATCTCAGTAGGTTCGAGCAGTGGTGTACCGCCAACAAGATGAAGCTAAATACCGCGAAATGTGTATTATTGAGGTCTCATAGGGCTGTAAATGGTATTCCTTCGACATATATACTGAGTGATACCAATTTAACTGCGGTAACGGAAGTCTTAGACCTCGGTGTTACGTTTATGGGCGGTCTTGATTTTCGTAATCACTATCGTAGCATCACTTGTAAGGCAATGAAAACCCTCGGGTTTATCGCCCGTTTTGCGAAACACTTCAAAAGGATTAGGACATTGAAATTGTTATATGTCGCACTGGTGAGGCCGCAGATTGAATATGCATCGGTTATTTGGAGCCCCAAACATAAGTTGTACGCCAGTGCAATTGAAAGGGTCCAGCACAAGTTCCTCAGGCTTGCCATGAGGGTGTCTGGTTGCCCAATGCGGTTTGATGATCACGATTATAGTCCAGCCATGCGAAAGACGAGACTTACCACGCTTAGCGTCCGCCGTGTCTGTTCGGACATATTATTCTTGTATAAAGTTTTCCACGGACGTATAAACTGTCATGAGCTCGTGTCACTGATTTGTTTTCAAGCTCCGCAACGGTCACTGCGTCCGAGACCTCTCTTTGTTCCGCGCGTCCCTGAATATCATCACTACACTGTCGATCCCAGAAATCGCGCAATGGATGAGTTAAACCAGTGCCCAGCGGACTTGGATTTATTCTTAGCCTCCCTCGCCTCTTTCAGGGGCCAGTTGCTTATGTTGTGCCCAGGAAACGCCCAAGCACACGCGCCGCCAGACATATTATACGTATCATATTACATTTCGCTATGTTCGAGAAGTTTCCCAGCTGAGCTGCTAAGCGACCAAATCTATCAAATCAGCAATATGTAAGCGCATCGCCGCGACCGGGCTTAGTAACGCGTACCACGCCCAGCAGGTTATAAAAGCCTACCTAACACAGCTAACGGGCATTCTGGTCTCGACACTCGACGTGCTAACGCGGCTTAACACTTGTAATTCCCAGTCTAGTTAAGTTAAGGTTATAATAAAGAGTAATATCTGTAAATAACCGAGTAGTGCACCCCGTAGATTCCCATCTTTGATTCACTCCGTACCTACGACATCACCAATTCCCGTACCAGCCTTGCGAGCCATCACGCAGGGCACGACCAATGGTGGCAGCGGTGGGATTGTGCTTCGTAAAAATTTTACCGAGCCTTGACGCAACCGATTGATCAACGTCGACCGAGGTTGAACTACCTCCGACAAGATTATTGGATCATCGCAGTCACGTTGGCTAGGACAGGCAATCGTCGCTACCGAGGTAGCACAGAGGACCGAGGAACGGTCTTCGAGAAAAACGTTCGACGCAGTCCGAACGACGACGAGCCTGGAGACGAGTAAAATCAGCCTGAGAGTGAACGGGTGAAACTACAACTAACTAAACACCAAAATCCATCTACGAGGACGTCGCTGATCCGAGGACCAGGACGCACGAGAGGACTTGGGGACTGAGGAACGAGAGGAAGCCGCACCCAAAGAACGGACGGAGAGCCGTACGAAGGTAGCAGCCGTCGGAGCACGCAGTAAACAGCTGTACGGATCGACCTTGCTGGGTCCGATTCATCTCTTATCACCGCCGTCGGTTCACGGACGAGAGGACGCCTGACCGAGCTGTCGACATGTGGAGGAGAGTAGCGTTGTGAGTAACCGAATAGCGTAAACGTGCTTATTGTAAACCAGAGTCCTATCAAAAATTAGAAACGGTGCATGAATGCCTCTAGAAGACGAACGCGCAATTCGATTTAAACTTCCGGGTCAAAGAAGCTTGTCACGTTCATTCGAATCGTTTTTTGACAAAAAACTTATCTTCGTACGAGAGGAACTAGATATCCTACCTTCTTTAGACCATTCTAAACCGTCTCGCCGAACACTTCGACCATCGCCGTTGCGACTAGGCGCTAGAAAATACGACGATTCAAGTGCTAAATCGTCCCCAGAAAACTTCGTAACGCCTAATAGAGAATACCCGATTTTGCTAGCGGACTTTAGTTTGTTGGACAGAGTAAATTCGGAAGGACAAGAAATGTCTTTGCTTGACGGAGCTAACCCCCCCGGACTACCGGACGTAAAAAAATTGTATACCGCGCTGTCATTAGTCGATAAATTCATAGGAAAATCGTCAGACGAGCTAGCAGAATTTCTGAAGTCTTATACAAGCGCCGCGGAGTTTGTCCCCGCGAATGAGTTGCCACGATTCCTGAAAACTGTGATAGGCACAAAAATTAAAGGCAAGGCAGCCAAAGTATTAGAGTACAAGGATGTAGATACATTCGATAAATTGAAAGACATCTTAACTTCCTTATTCGTAGACAAAAGGTCTATACGAGCTGTCGGAGCAGAGTTTCATGCCTGTCACCAACGAGAAGGCGAAAGCGTAAAATTATTTGCGTGTAGAGTAGAAGAGTTAGCTGGAGAATTATCTGAACTATCGGTAAAACCAGGGAACAGCGACGAAGTAAATAAGGCGCTAACAGAATCGGCGCAAGAACGCGCCCTAGATGTTTTCACCCTCGGGTTAAATTTAAAATTGAGAACAATTATTAGATCAAGAAACTACGCTACGTTAAATGCGGCTGTAGCAGCAGCTATAGAAGAGGAACAAGCAATGGGTTTAAATGCTTCGCGAAATTATCGGAATTTCGGTAATCTACCCAAAGGAAAGGAAGGGTCGAACGTACCGCGCTGCGATCGCTGCAATAAATTAGGACATTTAGCTAGGAACTGCTATACGCGATTGAGCATGCCGCGGGAAAACTATCCGACGCAACAAACGCCTATAAAAAAGGAAGTACAGCGAGTAGCTATGGTCTGCCACTACTGTAAAAACCGGGGCACCAAATCAGGGAGTGCAGGGCAAGAGAAAGAGCAAATGGGCGAGATTATAGACCACGTTATACAAATACGAATTATAGACGCGAAGATACCGGACAGTATTTTAACAGAAATCAAGGTCGAGAACAATCTAGCGTTAACCAAGATCCCCCATCCACGAGCCGCGGAACGTCGGACGATAGACAAACGAACGCAGGAACTCGAGTAGAGTCATACCCCGCGAACATGGTGACAACTACTAAGTTCGAAAACACAATCGAAATAAAGGCGCCGGAATTGATAGACGAAACAGCGAATATGTTAGTGGACACTGGAGCCGATATCACGTTAATAAAGATAGGGAAGGTACAAGATAAAGTCCGTGCGGAAGACGAAATAGTCTCGTTGCGAGGAATAACCCCAACGAAAATAAAAACGTTATGCCTAATACACCTAAACTTAAAAGTAGGAAACAAAACCGTAACACACCCCTGTCGGTTAGTCAGAAACTACTTCCCGTTAAAAGCAGACGGAATATTAGGACAAGATTTTATGGCCAAACACGACGTCTGCATCAGAGCGAACGTAGGAATAGAGTTGTACGGAATACAATTCCCATATTCAGGAAGAAACGTAACCTTAAAACCGCGTTCTGAGACCATTCTCCTAGCTAGAACAACGAACAAAGGTGAAGGAATAGTAGAAGGACGATCCATTAAGCCAGGAGTGTTCATAGGAAACTCGCTAACAGTAGGCCGGAACGGGAGATGTATAATAAGCGTAATGAATACTACAACAGAAGAAGTCCTTATCAACGCGCCAACCGTGACGTTAGAAACGCTGACGAGAAATGACATTGAACCGACAGATGCGATCGAAGACGAAAAGCGCGATTCACCGACGTACATAGTACATGCCGTACACGGAAGGAATAGAATGCAAATCTTACGTGAAAACCTTAGAACGGAACACCTAAATAAAGAGGAAGAGGCCAGCATACGCGGGCTGTGCGAAAAGTATAACGATATATTCGGATTAGACGGAGACAAGTTAGGATACACAACGAAGGCGGAACATTCCATTACCCTAATCCCGGATACCAAACCCAAATACGTAAAGCCGTATAGATTACCACAAGCGCATAAGGAAGAAGTAAACAGACAAGTTGACGAAATGGTAAAAGAAGGAATAATTCGCCCGAGCGCTAGTCAATGGAACGCTCCGTTGCTAGTAGTCCCGAAAAAGCCTGACGCGACAGGAAAACGCAAACTCAGGGTAGTAGCGGATTTTACCCAATTAAATGAAGCAATGATAGGCGATTCGTACCCCTTACCGAACATAACCGATATATTAGACCAATTAGGCGGTGCGAAATATTTTTCAACCTTAGATTTAGCGTCAGGATTCCATCAAATCGCCATGAAAGAAGAAGATCGAGAGAAAACGGCCTTTTCGACACCCTACGGTCATTTCGAATATAATAGAATGCCTTTTGGCCTAAAGAACGCTCCCGCAACTTTCCAAAGACTAATGAATACAGTACTATCGGGCCTACAAGGAATAAAATGTTTCGTGTATTTAGATGACATAGTTTTACACGGACGTTCATTAAACGAACACCAAGATCGATTAGAACAAGTATTTGAACGCATACGCGAAAGTGGTTTAAAACTCCAACCCAAAAAGTGCGAATTTTTACGAAAGGAAACCGTGTACTTAGGCCACGTGATAACCGAAAACGGGATCAAGCCGGATCCTTCGAAGCTCGATGCTGTCAGAAACTTTCCAGTACCAAGAGGTGTAAAAGACATACAATCATTCTTAGGCTTAGCCGGGTATTATAGGAGATTCATAGAACGTTTTTCACTAATCGTAAAACCCTTAACGCAATTATTAAAGAAAGATCAGGCATTCAGGTGGACCGCACAGGAACAGGAAGCCTTCGAAATACTGAAGGAAAAACTAACGACAGCACCGATACTACAATACCCCGATTTCTCAAAATCATTCGTTCTGACAACAGACGCCTCTGGAAAAGCATTAGGAGCAGTATTATCGCAGGGAAAGATTGGGCAAGATTTACCTATAGCGTACGCAAGCAGAGTGTTAAACAAAGCGGAAGAAAACTATAGTACTATCGAAAAGGAGTTGTTAGCAATCGTATGGGCGACACAACATTTCAGACCATACGTATACGGCACCAAGTTTACAGTCGTAACCGACCATAAACCTCTGGCTTGGCTTTTTAACGTAAAAGACCCAGGCTCTAGATTAATGAGATGGAAATTGAAACTAGCTGAGTACGACTACAGCATAGAATATAAAGCGGGTAAGACAAACAATAACGCAGACGCCCTCAGTAGAATGTTCGCGATTACGCGAGGAATGAAACGACAACTCAGCACCGATGCACTAAACTTCGACGGAGAAAGCACCAACGAAGAAGACAAGACCCGACCAGATGAAAACACGAACGATACGACATATACAGAGGATTTTAAAAATCAAATACTACACGAATATCACGACACGCCTTTAGGTGGGCATCTAGGGGTAAAACGAACACTCGAACGTATAAAATTAAACCACTCATGGTCAGGAATGCGCCAAGACGTAGAAAAGTACGTCTCCAGATGCGAAAAATGTCAGAAAAATAAACTGTCGAGAATAACCAAAGCTCCCATGGTAATTACGGACACCCCCAAGGAACCATTTGAGAAATGTGCTCTAGACATTGTAGGACCTCTACCTGAGACCAGCAGACAAAACAAATACATATTAACCTTTCAAGATCTACTAACAAAATTCAGTAAAGCGATACCCCTCGAGAATCAGGAAGCGAACACTGTAGCAAAGGAATTCGTTACGGGAATAATTTGCGAATACGGTATTCCACAACGAGTGCTAACCGATCAAGGAACCAACTTCCTTAGCCAAGTATTCAAAAACGTTTGCAAACTGCTCAAGATTGAAAAAATACAAACCACAGCCTATCACCTTCAATCAAACGGAGCCCTAGAAAGAAGCCATAGAACACTAGCAGAATACCTGAAGAATTTTATCACCGAAGACCAGACCGATTGGGATGAATGGTTACCATATGCAATGTTTACTTACAACACTACCCCACACTCGTCCACTAGCTACACACCCTACGAACTCGTATTCGGGAGACAAGCAACGTTGCCGACCTCACTAAACCAGGCACCGCAACTAACGTATACGTATGACAAATACGCTGAAGAACTACGCGAAAGACTAAGATCCACAAATAACATGGCGCGCGAAACCTTAGGGATCAACAAAGACAAATCTAAAAGACAATACGATAAAAAGTCAGCCGAAAAGGCCTTCAAGATAGGAGACCAAATACTATTACACGACGAGACCGTGAGACGCGGAAGATCAAAGAAATTAACCCCCGCTTGGATAGGTCCTTACACGATCCGAGGCGTACATGATAATAATAACTATACTATAATTAAAGGACGACGAACGCTCCGCGTACACGCAAACAGACTAAAACACCTTATCGAATAGTGAGCATAGGAAAAGGTCGCAACCGTGAAGGGAAGTAAATATACACGAACAACTAAATTATAGTAAGTAATAGGAGCAGATAGTTAAATTTATTTAAGTAAGTCAATAAAAAGTTACAAATGCGGATTACTCAACCCAACTCGCCAAGAGGGACCAAGCTTCGCGCTGAGAAACGGGCCCAAGGAACGTATCCCCATAAAGTTCTGGAATAATAACCAGATATAAATGTAAACAGAGAAGTCAAAAAAAAAAAAAAAAAAAAAAAAAATATATATATATTAAGATACTCACCAAACATGGCCCGTATCCCCCATGAATCCTCGCTATCAAGCCACGCCGAGAATTCTGCTCGGTATCGCCTCAAATCGGCTCTGTATTCGCGCACCGCCTTCCGGTATAAAAAATTAAGAAACCCGGGCGGGGCAGGATACTCCAAGCTCTGAGACATAAATATAACGTTTTAAGAAAAAACACGAACTTCGCGAACTACCCACGCAGTGATGCCAGAATCGGGACCGGAGTTTTCGAGAATTTCCCCCACCACGCATGCACACAACGCCGGAGCTGCGTGTCCGTGAGCTTGGCGCTTCGGACAACGTCGGGAAGACGAGAGAGAAAACGAATGTGTGTCTTTCTCTCTCGCTCTTGAAACGCTGTGATCCAAGGAGAGGTGCAAGCGACACGCGGCCGTGCGCGATCTTCTCGAGTGCCTCGAGATATACTTTTCACTTTCTGACATATGTATAATACTCTTGTAATGAAAAAAAAAATTGAAAAAATTTTGTTACGGAAATCACGTTTTAAGACCTCCTGATCACGTTTTGACTATTTAGAAAAGAGCTTTTTTTTAAATATCTCATATATTTGTTAACACGATTACGTTTAAACGGCAAAATGGATTTCAATGAAACTTTATATTTAAATGGTTCTTCGATTTTTCAGATATACGAACTAAATTCTACATAAAAAAAAGTTAAATAAAGTTCTTCTGTAACTTCTTTAACAAAGAAAAATGTACATTCATAATTTCTTGTTTTCATTTTAAATTTCCGTACTTTTTATTTGAGCTGCTTCTATTTTTCAAACCTTAAAATGAATTTTTTTATTAAAAGATGAATATTTTAATACTGTAAATTAGTGAACTTTGTTAAAATTAGAATCCACTCTTGGCCAGTACCATGCACGCTGTAGCAGCCTTCGATAAAAAATATTTCTTCAGGGTATGATCTAAAATCTATAATCTAAACGTAATCACATTTCTCGCTAGATTTTTCGATAATCATATCAAGTTGCGA